>JARBWK010000002.1:144427210-144880552 GCA_030556195.1 Anolis apletophallus
TCACACAGTTGAGAAGTGACATGATAGTGCTCTTTAAGTACTTTTCAAATTGGGTGTAAAACACATCTATCTAAATTCAATTTGGGGGATAAATCCACCTAAACATTAAAAGGTTCTTGATACTATAAGGTCATTGACAGCGGAATGGGCTTCTTCCAAGTGTGGTGGACTTTTATTCATTGGAAGTCTTGAAATAGAGGTTAGATAGTCATTCCTTGAGGGTGCTTTAACTAGGTATTATGGCAGAAAACAACTTTCATCTCCTACTTGCATATGGGAAAGGAATTAAACTGAGCTATTTTCCAAAAGATGAGAAACTGTGTGGCTTATTTCTGAGGAATTTTGAATTTATTAGCCTACCAGATACCCCCTCTTAGTGTGGATGTGGCCTTGCCTGGAAGGATAGAAAAAAAAGAGAAGACTACCCTTTCTATTACTCCCCTCTTTGACAAGGGTTGTGTATTTATTTATCGTATTTGTACCCCACCTTCTCTTTCTCAAAGATACTAAAAGTGGCTAATAAAAGTAAAATCACACAATGTATAAATTGAAATAAAAAATGTATAAACATTGAAATAGAATTAAATATGAGGCTAATTAAAATACATAATTAAAACCAATAAAATCATTAAAATAACTAAAAACCTGTTGAACTAAATAAAATATCACCTTCTGGTTTGGTCTTTAAAACTTTCCTCTCCAAAAGCTTGTCTGAATAACAAGGTCTTTAGTATTCCACTGGAAGGACAGCAGGAAGGGACCCATTCTGGCTTTGCTACACAGAAGTTGAGGGGCAGCCACCAAGAAGGCCCTTTCTTGGGTTCCTACCAACTGAGCTTGTGATGGAGGTGGGGCAAAGAGGGGGGCCTCTCCTGAAGATCTCAGGGCCCGGGCAGGTTCATACAAGGGGATGCAATCAGTGCATAGATGGCACTGCACTCCAAAACTTCAGATGACCTCTTCCAACAGTTTAATGTATATGTTAAATAGTAGTAGTACAAAACCGAGCCTAAGGTCAATGACCAGGGGTTCAAGTAGGAGTCCCCAAGCACCACTCTCTAGGCATGGCCATCCAGGAAGGAACAAAGCCATTGTAAAACAGTGCTTCCTAGTCCCATCCCAGTGAGATGGGCCAGAAGGATACCATGGTTGATGGTATTGAAAGCCACTGAGAGGTCTCAGAGAACGAACAGGGATATACTGAGTGTAGTGTGTTTAAAGAGTTACAGCACCTTCTTACATGATCTTCTATTCATTTGTGAGAATTGATCCTTGTCTCATTTTGTCTCTCTAATAGGTTCAGTTATTGCTTTTCTTCCCTTATATAATTATGCTGGAATGCCTTTTTTTAACCTTTGTTCAGCTCAGTTTTCTGTTTCCATTTATTTATTTATTTATTTATTTATTTATTTATTTATTTAGGGATTTGTTAATCGCCCATCCCAGTTGGCTCTGGGCGATTTACAGTAAAACACAAGCTGAATGCCTGAACATCTAAATATCTAACATCTAAAAACATCTAAAAACAATTAGCATCTAAAACATCTAAAAAAAACAATTGACAATCTAACAGATTAAATTTAGCAATCTCTTTTTCATTCAGCTGAAATCTCAGTTCCAGCTATTTAATGCATTTTTTACTTAGGTGTTGTAAATTCTCCCATCCTGCACCTTAAAAAATAAAGCAGGCTGCAAAACATTGCTTGCAGCCAATGAAATTTTCACAACGAATTCTCTGCCACCATCTATAACTCCCCAGTGCTTTCCATCATTCAAACGAACTGTTTCACTTTCTTTTAAGGCTCCTTGGGGGAATAAAATGCCACATAGAAAACTGTGATTGAAATCTTTAGATGCCCATTTCCCGATATATGGCATAGCCTGCTGAGGGTGCCAAAAAGGTCAACATATCTATGTTTCTGACCTACTGTGGTTGAAACAACTGTTATATACACAGAAGCAAACCATTAAATTAGGATGGGTAACAGAATAGGAGAATTGATCCAGCTCCCTCTGTTTCCAAAATGTGAAATGATATAAAAAACTAAGCAAAGCCCACATTGTTCAAGAGAAGTGAATTGTGAACTGCAGGCATATAAAATACTCCTCTGACACAGAAGCTGTTACATAGATATAGTACTATGGCTCCATCCACACTGACCATTTAGTGCACCTTAAAATCAATATTGAAGAAAGTTATTTCCCTCAGCAGATGCCTACATAGGAAATGCTGTGATTTGTTTGCCTTAGGGTCGCCATAGGTTGGTAACGACACAACAACAGTGTTTGTATCCATGTTACTTTTAAACAATCTATTTATGCTTTAATTGTAGGATTGTAATTCTAGTTGTAGGAAGACCTAGGCGTAGGGAGAGAAACCAGGATATTAAACAAACAAAGCAGGCAAGCATTCACTTTGGTTATTCCTCATGAATGAAATGGCTATCTTTATCCTCATCCCAGCCTGATAGATAGATCTCCTACCAATGCACATAGCTAACCAGTGGATTTCCATAGAGCCTTATCCTATTTTATTTCCTGCTCTACTGGAAGCTAATTAAAAAGTTCATGGGAAAGGCAGCTTCAAAGTCTGTCTCCTATTGACTTGGATCAAAATTTAGAAGTGAAGTTGCCTCGGAGGGTGAGGGAAGCTCCTTGTTTGGAGGCTTTTAAACAGAGGCTGGATGGCCATCTGTCAGGGCCAGGGGTACTTTGATTGTGCTTTTCCTGCATGGCAGTGAGTTGGACTAGCTGGCCTGATCTCTGCAGTACAGGTGTAATGCTCCTTCCTTATCCCAGTTTCAAATGTAGTTTTTAATGCCTTCCTTTATATCAAGGAGGGCCAGGCTGAGATTATTATTATTATGTTTATTAATATTATTATTATGGTAAGGAGACACTATCCATGGTGCTGATACACTGATGCAGCCCAAAAACGTTGCTTCCTTGTGCACAAATACAGATGCCCCATTTACAAGCCAATATACTTTTCCTGTTTTAGAGCGAACTTCAGCATTCTTCACTCAATGCTGAGTCAGGATAAACTAGCTAGCCCTTTGTCTTACTTTTTGTTTTCTTCTCAGTTGACTATCCTTTTGATTTTTCTTTGCCTCCCCTCTGCTTTTTGTCAATAAAACCCCTCTTTCAGCTTCAATACTGTGAAATGGTGAAAATCTGCTGGGTCAACATTCTGTGCTACAAGTTTAGTCTTGAACAAAACAAACCGGCCTTGGAAGGAAATAGCCTCACTTAGATGTGGCTCCTTTGAGAAGATTTGGGAGAAAATTCACCATGGAAAGAGGGGCAAGTGTGCAACCCTCATAAATGAATGTTCCAGCAGTCTCTTAACCTGATCCAACAACCAAAAGCAAGAGTGTGCGACATATAGTTTTCCAGATGTTGGATTACTGTTCAATTAGCTCTCCACACTGGCTAAAATTGCTAGACCCAATGGTATAATTAGTCCAATAACATCTAATAATCATCAATAGTACATCTTTGAATTAGGTGTTACCGGTAAATACACTTTTAAAAAATATTATTTTAAAGCCGAAAGGAATGGTTAACTGTTCTTGGCAATGTCCATGATAAGATGTCAAAGGGAGCTTTTTACCAAAAACAAAACCAAACCCCAAATGGAGCTGTTGAAGTGGGAGGTTACCTAGACTTAAATGTGTTGAGAACATCTGCTCTGGAAATTGATTTGAAAATCCCAATTACAGCAGGGTTAGTTAACATATCCCCTGGTGGCGCAGCAGGTTAATACACTGAGTTGCTATATCCAGGCAGTGGGTGAGCTTCCACTGTTAGCCCCAGCTTCTGTCAATCTAGCAATTTGAAAGCATGCAAATGTGAGTAGATCAATTGGTACCGCTCCGGCGGTAATGGCACTCCATGCAGTCATGCTGGCCACATGACCTTCAAGGGTTCTACAGACAATGCCAGCTCTTCAGCTTAGAAATGGAGATGAGCACCTCCCAGAGTTGGACATGATTAGACTTAATGTCACAGGAAAACCCTTACCTTTTAAAGTTGCCATATGGACTGTGGACTACATGCATCCCAGACCTTTTTGTAGCTCTCTATATTTATTCACTTCCATTATTGCTGTTCTGAGATATACAGTAGATCTCACTCAATTAGAACTCAAGCAACTGGAATTCTTAAGCAACCGGCAAAAGAAGTGAAGAAATAAGCCTGCATTCACAAAGCTGCTTTTATAATATAGTGAAATTCTATTAAATCGAGTTAAGTATGTCTTTATTTGTTGTAATTTGCCTCTAATTGCTATATTTTGATATGAATATCAAGTCAATACAGAGTTTATGGTATGGAACAGTATCAGTTTTGCCTGTCTTTCATTGTAACTCTCAAGGAACCAGAAACCACATTTATTCAGCATCTACCAATCCCTATGGGGGCTGGTTATCTGACAATCTACTGTGTGTGTGTGTGTGTGTGTGTGTGTGTGTGTGTCATGAACATATACACAAATATATGAAACATTGAAATCACAGAAACCTTGATATTTTACACGCAAGGTGTGTGCATGCCAAGGCAAATTTGAAATACCCTTTTTTTCTGGACTTCTGGGCACATTTGTCACAGTTTTGTAGGGGGAGGATTAGCCCATAGGAGGTTGGATTGGGGTATGTGTGTGTAGATGCTGAACCCTCAAATTACAGAAAAGGAATGTAATTCCGATAAAATAAAAACTGGAGGTAATCTTTGGAACTGAACTAAGATTGATAAAGGAATGAAGTTTTTGTATAACAGTTTGCTCTTAGAGATTTGCATTTGTTGCATATCTTTAATTTTTTCACTCTGTTTCAATAAAATGAGAAGAGCAGCCCAGATGGAGGGTTGGAGTTCAAGCACAGAAGACATACATCTGCTGGAAAACACCCCAGGTTCAGAACCTGATAACACAAGAGAAAGCTGGAAGTTCTATCTCACATAGAACACTGGAGAGTCACTGACAGATATGTATCAAGAGGAAGGCGTGTCAAGCTAACCCTGACCAGGACCACCTTCCACCTGGAAATTGATGTCCTCAGTATGGAAGAACATGTGGGTCAAGAATAGGTCTCTACAGTCACCAATAGACCAACTGCCAAGACCCTACACTTGGAAGACAATCATACTTGGATATTTGGATATGAGTGATCGCCAATTATTTTTTTCATGTCAGGAGTGACTTGAGAAACTGCAAGTCGCTTCTGGTGTGAGAGAATTGGCTGTCTGCAAGGAAGTTGGCCAGGGGACGCCCGGACGTTTTGATGTTTTACCATCCTTGTGGGAGGCTTCTCTCATGTCCCTGCATGGGGAGCCGGAGCTGACAGAGGGAACTCATCTGCGCTCTCCCCGGATTTGAACCTCAGTCCTGCCGGCACAAGGGTTTAACCCACTGTGCCACCAGGGGCTCCATCACCAATGATGATGAGTTATTGCTACCAGATATGTGCAATGTTTAAAAGAGCCACTAGGTGACATTCAGAAAATTTTACTGGTGCCAAATGTTTTGCAACCCTTTTGCAGTCAGGATTGACAGTTTACGAAGCAGCAGTGTAGATAATACCCTGGGTCAGATGGGCCAAGGGTATGATAAACCAATTTTTGTGAAGAATGAAACAAAGATTTAAATACTAATTTTTAGTGAGTGCAATTATGTTGGAATGTCATACCCCAGCCTGCCCCTGGCCCTCCGCAAGACCAACGGCATGTTAAACCCAAAGTCACAGAGAGGCCTGCACAGCCTAAAGGCAAGATGCTGCAAGAGGCCCCAGTTCATTCAGCGTCCAAGGACAGAAGCCAGGCAGCTCCAGCCCGGGTTGATAAGAACCACAGGAATGGCAGAGCCGAGTTAACTCCCATTCGTCCAGGTGCTACTGCTAATTGGGCTTACATTCCAATTCAATGCGGGAGGCTTGAGAGGGCCCAGCTGGGAGACTGTTGTGAGAACCCGTTCCGACACACTGGTATGTCGTAACTTCAAAGCCTTAGAGACCTATAAGAGTTTGGGACTGAGAGATGTGTAGTATCTCTCGTCAACATTGGATTCAAGCCTTCATGAACTTTGCCTGGGCTGCTGAGCCTTCCAGGCATTGAACTCTATTGCCAAGCCTTGTGCCAAGCCTTTCTAGTGGATTAGTCCATTGGGGCATCAAGCCTTCATCTTTTGTTCCTGATTACTTTTGGACTATTGTTTTGCAATACTTGGTGCTTGGAAGCATCAAAGGACTATATTTCAACTTTCTTTACTCTATCCATTTATTCTAAATAAAGCATTTAACTGCGACCGGTCTCAAGTGGTTTACTGGGGGGTCCTTCAGGTCTACGATACAACATGGAATTTCGATTTGGGATTAATTTAGTTGCTCTGCTCCTCATGCTCAAAATGTCTGGATGTGAAAATACAATTTTCTTTCTTCAGAATAGTTTGAGATCTAAATTGTGCCAGATGGTTTGAGATCTGAAGTAGTTAACTTGGTGACTGAGGCCATAATTCTGCCTCAATTCAACAGAGTGTAATGCTCTGCTAAGCTACCTCCATCTCCTCTTCCCCAGAACATACAGTCAATATATCAACTGACAGAATACATTTCCTACCCATTCATTGGCCAGAAGTACAGATATGTCATTGTCATGAACCCCCAAATAGTCCAGACTACAAAATGAAGTCAGATGATGCTTATGTACCACTAAATAGCCATGGGGACATGATCTGGAAACTGTCATGCTGCCATGTTTGTGTGTGAGAGAATTAATTGCACGAGAAGGTACTGAATACTTCATTCTCAAATAACTTTGAATTCCCATACATCGGTGAAACAGGTGTTTCCTCCTGTATATGTCACAAATAGAACCCAGCTTGAGTGACTTGAAGTCTCTGAATTCTTGTTTTGTTTTGTCAGTCCTTTCAACTCTAAGGAACAGGTTTATAGTTCCAATGAGGAATTCACAAAATGTTCATCTGGTTCACCCACTGTTCTGATTTAGTTGATTTTTCATTTTTCTCTGCTCTGACTATTTAGGTCCCTCCTACATCTGGATATTTTAAACATAAACATAAACCCTTCAGGTATCCTTATCTCCATTTATTACACTCCTGTTTGTAAACAAATGCTATTCCCAAGACCAGTGTTTTTCAACCTATGGGTCCTCAGATGTTTAGGCCTTCAACTCCCAGAAATCCTAACAGCTGATAGACTGGCTGGGATTTCTAGGAGTTGTAGGCCAAAACATCTGGGGACCCACAGGTTGAAAACCATTGGACTATACCTTCTGGATTTGGATCTGAGCTTGTGTATTGTCGCACCTCATATGGCATGGTGACATGAATGTGTAGACATGGAAGCATGCACATTCACATTGCTGCTATTTAATAAAATAGGGCATGATCAGCTACATTTACATCCTATTGACACAGGGTCCTAGAACTGAACCTCTATGGATATGGTGGATCCAGTGTAGTTGCCACTGTAACAGGAGATCCAAGGAACCTCTTGTGGGTGTCTGACTGAACCCTCTGCAGCAGTTCAAGCAATCTGGAATTAAAAACAAAGGGGAAATCCCCAGCACTGAAAATGTGAATCTGGAAGAGTAGTAAATATTGTCAAATGTTTCAAGCTGTCAACAGCAATCCTCCACTGAGTATCCAATTTTAAATGTACAAAAATCATGAGATTCAAAAGCTATGGTTCCCTCAAGGACCATAGCCCAACTATATTATATATCATGTTTATGACTTTATATATCAGTGGTGTAACTGAGTTACAGCTGTTATGGGCGCTGTAATTTTAACTTTACCATCTTGTGCATTTAAAATGTGCCCTGAGGAGCCCTTTCTATGGTTCTGATCTTGGCAACACCTTCACTGAATTTAAGGTTTCATCTTTCAGGGGAGTTTTTTTGCCTACATAAAGTTTTAAAGTTGAGACCCACTTAGTATCTGTTTGGCTCTTCTTCATTTAAAAGCTACCTTTAGATACATACCCTGAAATGTAGAGGAATTTCAAATGGAATGAAATTAGTCCAAGCTCGTGAGCTCTTGTGTTTGACCTTGTCTACTTACATTCATTCTGTTGCTGTTTTTAAGTATAGCTGCCTTGAGCAATCTTAGAAGAGTCTGAATGCAGCATGAAATGAATCAAAGCAACTGTTCTTTTTATTAAGTGGGAAGATTTGTACACTGTGTTATTTTCCCTTATTTGATATCACTCACAAATTGTTTGCCCTTCCAGCCTAGAATAACTCAGGGGGTGGAGAAGGAATAATGTTGAGTGCAGGAAGCTTTTGGAGAAGTTAGAGTTACTTTTAAACTTTCTTATTAAAATTGAATGAGAAAATATTTGAAACTAGAATTAAGTTTGAGAAGAGCCAGTTATGGGTGGGATGATACTCTAGGTTTTCTTCACAAGTAACACAAAGAGACAGACAATTGAATATCTGCTAGACTTCAGTCCATGTAATGATGGGAGCAAAAAGGAAGCTTTTACTCTCTGATATGGAAATGTTTTATAAGAGTCAGATACAGTATGATTTCTCCATTTATGTGGCAAAAAGGAAGAATTATGCAAGGGCATAACAATTTCTGGCTCTGCTCAGCAGATTGCTTTAAGACTTTGGCTGGTATTCAGTACTCCAGTTACAGATTTGTAACCTAGAGTTGTGGTTCCGTAACTGATCTGTATTCAGCAAGGCTTCCCAGTCTTACTGTAAATCTACATTAATGTCACCTCAGGCCATCTTAAGAGAGAACAGCCAGATTGAATGAAGGAGGTCTGTTCAGCTTCTGATTGGGGCACAAGGAGGAGGATGTTGCCATCACTTCCTGACAATGAGAAAGGTTGTGACAATCAGAAGCAGGACTCCTGTGGCAAGTCCTTGTGGCAGTCTTGCTCACGGGTGAAAGTGGGCTAGAAAAGTGATCCTCCTTTCACTAGAGTGGGAAGCTGAACAAACTTCCTTCACCCCATTTGGCTGATGGCTCTTAAGAATGTCCAAGAGATAGTAGCTACAGGCAGTCTCCGAGTTACAAACACCTGACTTACAAACAACTTGTAGATACAAATGGGTTAGAGGCAGCAAGCTGGAGAGTGATGGAGCTAACTTCCTGTTTCTCCCCATCCAAGGTGAAGGAAGCTGGCGACAGACTCTTTCACCCTTGTCTCCAGCAGTGACTGTGGAGCCTTGGCTTCTAGCCAGCCTCACTTGCTCTTTGCCAGAACCTTGGCTGCAGAGGAACGCAAAGGAGCCTGTCAGCAAGCTCCCTTCATTCTTCCTTAGCCAACTGGCTCAAGTTGCATTTTAAAAAGTACCTGTTTCGACTTATAAACAAGTTCAACTTAAGAACAAACCTAGAGAACCTATCTTGATCCTGATCATAAGTTGGAAACTCTGTAACAACAGCTGGAATCCGGTTGGGCGATCAGGAATGTATGTCCTAAAATTACTCACTCGTGATGGTTTTATTTTCACAATTCCCATGCAGCTCCTCGTTTAGGGACTACATAGGGACCTTGATAATCCCTCAATCCTTGCTTATGAGGCAGCAGCTTCTATGATTGATGGCGATCTGTTCCCATGTTGATTGAAAAACAGCTGATGAATGTGTGAGTCATCTCTGGTGCAAGGGAGAATTACAACAGGGCCCCTGATTCTTGGTGCTGCACCAGCGATCGCTCATGGGAGGGCAGGGAACATCATTTAAGGACCGCAAGCTTGTCATCTGATGAAGTTAACCTGCATTAAATTAGCTCTCTGAGTATTCTTATTTTCCAGTGATTACAAGAGCCTGACTTTTTAATAAGTTAGGAGGGATTAAGTAGTATTTGCTACTGACTCAATAATGAGTCCGTCAATATAGAAGCCTGCATAAGTGGCAGCAGGAAGCAGAAGAAAGGATTGCTTATCCCTGTATTTTCCCAGACTGTGTCACAGCTTTGCTTTCTTAATTAGACAGAAAGAAAAGCCACATAAATCTTTCTTAATGCAAATTTGGTTTAAGTAAGATGTTGATTAAGAAGAACCTCTAAGGAAAAACATTTTAAAAAAACAAACAGCAACACCACTTTCACTTGGGAATTGTATTAGAGATAACACAAGACACCCCCTCAGCTGCTCCCCATGTATTGCTACTGCTGTCAAGATTTTGCCACCATTTTACAATTCTGATTTCTAAGCATATCAGGACTTGCTGACTTTATGGCATCTTTTTGTAAAATGCTGGCATATGCAACATGCATACACAAATAAACACCCTTTTGTAAAATGCTGAGCAAAACAGCCATCTGATTTTATCTGTTTCTCTTCCTGGATCCCTCCTCCCCCTGCAAGTGATCTTGCAATTTCCCCTTAAAACATTTCACCCAAGATAGCTTTCTTGCCACTTTGTTGCAAAAAGCATAGTTGTGACTGCTTAGCCAACCATTTTCTTCATTAAGCAGATTGCTGGTTAATAGGCTAGAATGGTTGGTTGATGGGAGCTAATGGGTAGGAGATGGTTTCCTGATAAGTGAAGAATTTGTGTGTTTGAGGGATCATATTCACCAGAGTTCGAAGAAGAAGGCAATTGTCTTCCTACACCCAGATGAAGAGACGGCTCAAATGTCAAGTAAGTATATGTGTGCATCTGTGCATGCATATGTGTGGGTATTTATATATTTATTGTATCAGAAGCAAACCGAGGGTACAGTTGTAATGCGTGTTTTAAAAAAAACAGTTTTAAAATTTGGCATTATACTAAATGTCCCCTGACCAATGTCTGGCCACTTGGAGTGCTTCAGGTGATGCTGTAAGAAGGTCCTCCATTGTACATGTGGCAGGGCTCAGACTGCATTGCAGTAGGTGGTTTGCTCCTCTCCACACTCACATGTTGTGGACTCCACCCTGTGGCCCCATTTCTCAAGGTTGGTTCTGCCTCTCATGGTGCCAGAGTGCAGTCTGTTTAGCACCTTCCAAGTTGCCCAGTCTTCTGTGTTCCCAGGAGTGAGTCTCTCATTCGGTATCAGCCATGGCTTGAGGTTCTGGGTTTTAGCCTGCCACTTTTGAACTCTTGCTTGTGTGGGTAAAAAAACAATGATTTTGTAAGTTGGAATAGCCGAGAGTGAGATCTGTGATTATTTTTCAGGTGCTGAACATCTCTCTTTCTGTATGATAAAATGGTGGCTCTGGTGTCTTATGCCAATCCCTGTTATTTGTGCCTCCAAGTTGTTTCTGAATTACAACATCCCTAATGCAAGCCCCATGGCAAGATTTGTTCAGAGTGGGTTTACCTTTGCCTTTCTTTGAGGTAGAGAAAGTTGTACAATGTGTTTTTATGGTCAGCAGCAGGTATTTGAATCCTGCTTCCCACAGTCATAGTAACGGAAGGGGGTCAAGTAGGAAGACTCTTCCTACTTTTGCTTGTTGCTTGTACTTATGTGAAAAAGAAATGTTTCAAAATACTCATTGGCAGCTGATGGCTCAGACCTCAGTGAGGCAGTGAAGCTGTTCCATGAACTCTCCAAGGTGTAGAACTTATTTTGGGAAAGGGTTCAACATTTTCAATACCTGCCTTACAAATGAGACTATAAATAATAATAATAATAATAATCTTTATTTATACTCTGCCATCATCTCCTCAAATGAGACTCGGGGCATCTAACATGAGGCCAAGCCCAGAATTACAGTACAATAAAAAATACAAACAAAAAATAATAACATCAAAATAAAATACATAAAATAACAGAAATTGAATTAAACAGATGCAAAATAATGTGATGAAAAAATAAGATAAAAGCACAGTGGACGGGCCAAATGCACAGAAAAAGATTGATAAAACCCTGGGTGAGATAAGTAAATGGAGAAGTATGAGTCTGTGGGGGAGCTTAGAAGGGGCGAACAATGGGATTGAGCCTTCATTAAAGACAAGGGAAAGTGTGTCACAAGGACAGAACTATAGTTGGGATGGACATGATATGGGGATATGTGTTCACTCATAAAAAAGGCATGCCGGAATAGCCAGGTTTGTAGGTCTTTCTTAAAGGCTGCTAGGGGCTTGCCTAATCTCACTAGATGGCGAGTTCCAAAACCAAGGGGCCACAATGGAGAAGGCTCTCTCTCTCTCTCTCGTCCCCATAAGTCACACTTGTGATGGAGGTGGGAGCGAGAGGAGGATTTTAACCCAGAGTGGATTCAGTACCTTGTTGAGTTCCCATTCTCCACTGAAATTGACTTGTTTCCAGTGTTCTGTCAATCAAAAGAAACAAAAAATATGAAACTTTTCATCACCCAGGGGAGTGGGAAGCAAGCAGATATGTAAATGAAAATAATGTTTAACATCAAGTTTTTCCATACAAGCTAGACTGCTTCAAATTACCATAAGATTCTGCTTTCTCTGTGTATTACCATTTGTATAAGAGCACTCTCTTGTAAAGAGCTCATTTACCATTGCAAACTTTGTATTAATTTGTAAGCTTTGTTAATCATATTTTACCTCTCCACACACATTTCTTCAATCTTGAAATCCAAGTCAAGTAGACAGTAAGAAAGTCCAACATTACTTAGATGGATATTTCTCTCTCTCTCTCTTTTAAGTTCAGGTCCACTGCCTTCTCCCATTCTGTTTGTATTCTTAGAGCAACCTTGCATGAAAGTATCCAGAAAAATGGGTTCAAGAGAGCATCTCTGAGCTATCTGGCTGTCAAAGCTAAGACTCATGTCCAGTCAAGTGTATTTGCTTTTAATCCATCTGACACTCCAGTGTGGCCATGCACATATTACAATCTTGAACGTTTGTGCCATTTCCTGGCTCCTTTCCTATGTGTGATTTAAAAGTGTAAAGTGTGGAAGACTTAGTGTTTCCAAAGATGTGTTTCATTTCTCCTTCTAGAGACTCTTGGTTTTTTTCCCCCCAGGGGTTATTTTAGTTGCAGGCACACATCCGTGAAATGCTTATTTTGTGTGTGTCCTAATCGAATGTGCAGGCAAAGCAGAAGCTTTCTTCAGTACTCTGGGCTTTTGAAATGGCACACTGATGCTTATATGTCCAATGACAACTCTGATCTTTCTGGGCTGAGAAACATTAGCAAGCTGTGTTTTCCATTACACTTATCATTAAAGCCTTGATATACTATGTCGCCATGAAGCGCACAGCGTGGCATCAAGACTGCTGAGCTGTAGCTGGCTGAGGCTGTGTTTGTGCCAACCAGGTTTCTTGTAGATATTCTTTCTTCTGCTGATATTAGCAGATTCCTCTCCATGCCCCCTCAAAATGGTGCAGAAGGAGATGAGAATGATTAATGATGATCTAACGGGCAGACTTCGGAGGCTTTTGGGATCTCGGGATGTAAAGAACATTTGTTAAAATCTTGGCTCTTGATGAGAAAGGGAAGCTAAATATGGAGAGACTGCATCGAAAGATTGCCAACCACAGCAAGGTTTTCCACCTCCTGCACAAGAGCAAACTGTCAAGCATTTCCTCCCATAAGTTTCTCCAGAATTCACACAAGACGATTTTGCACAAAACCATGCTCTTTCGCCTTTGCTAAACAAAGCATACAACACGCATGAAGAAACAATTTTGATCAAAAAGATACAAACAGTCCATCCAGTGCTTACATTTGTGCAACAAGGCAGCAAACAACATAATTTGTGCAAAACATATTTGTACCTTTTGAGCAAAAACATGGCCCACAGATGCAGACATTTCATGAAAATGTACAAAAGCTTCCCAATGTCTCACGCAGAAGAAGAGTCTGACATTTTTTTTCTTTCCTTGTGAGAATGCGATAAGCAAGATACTGTGTTTTGAACCAGAAAAACATTGGGGTTTTTTTTACATAAAGCTTTATTGATTGGGTTGCTGTGAGTTTTCCAGGCTGTTTTGCCATTTTCCAGAAGCATTCTCTCCTGACATTTCGCCTGCATCTATGACAGACATCCTCAGAGGTTGTGGGGTCTTTTGGAAACTAGGCAAGGGAGGTTTATATATCTGTGGAATGTCCAGGGTGGGAGAAAGAACTCTTGTCTGTTTGAGGTAGGTGTGAATGTTTCAATTGGCCACCTTGATTAGCATTTACTGGCCTATTAGTTTCAAGGTCTGTCTTCTTACTGTTTGGGGGAATGCTCTGTTGGGAGGTGATTCATTTGTAGGTTGTGCTTCTTCATCAAATTTGCTATGCGGTCAGTGGTTTCCTTGATGTATGGTAAGAACACTTTTCCTCTGGGTGGATCTTTGTCTTTACTTTCATGGCTTGTTCTTGGTCTTGCAGCTCTTCTGATGTCTGTGGTGGAGTATCAATTGGTATGTAGAGCCTGGTTTAGGTGGTTCAGTTCATCTTGGAGAAGATAGGGTTCACAGATTCCTTTTGCATGGTCTGCAAAGACTTTAATTGTGCTTCTTTTTGACTTAAGTAAAGAAAAACACTCAAAAAACAAGGGAAATCCAGACAAGAAACTATCAGGGTCAGCTAATCATCTCCCAACAAAGGATTTCCCCCAGGCAGTAAGAAAACAGACCTTGAAACTGATAGGCAATTAAATACTAATCAAGATGGCCAACTGCAACTTTCACACTTGCCTCAAGCAGGTGTGAAAGTTCTTTCTCCTACTCTGGACATCCCACGGATATATAAACCCAATTTTACTAGTTTCCAACAGACCTCACAACCTTTCAGGATGCCTGCCATAGGTGCAGGCAAAACATCAGGAGAGAATGCTTCTGGAACATGAACATACAGCCTGGAAAACTCACAACAATCCAATGATTCTGGCCATGAAAGCCTTTGAAAATACATTTTTCATTCATTCATTCAAAGCTGAGGGAAAGTCCTCTCGGAGCTAAAGCTATCCATGGCATTATTTTGTAGACCCAGTGCTGGACCAAAGTTTTCCAAACTGATAGCCAATAGCATTTAATAAAAAGAACAGCTAATAGATACAACCTTAATTTTAGGGGAAAGGCAATATTTCTAGCTGAGAAGTTTTGACTCAAAATTGGTAAAGTAAGGAGAAGAAATGTGAAATGAAATCTCTCTGCATCCATTTCACTGCTGATGTTGTGGATTGAGCTGTGGTGAAAGCAGCACTGTTTCTGATGGTGGGTATCATTCTGGATCTAATACTATGGTTCTAAATCCACTGAAGCAATGGGATTTCTATATATGTTGATTTACTACTCAGCGGAATTACCTGAGTCTAGAGAGCACACCTGGAGAGCACACAAAAAAGTAAGAGGCTGCCTAAATGCTTTTGTCTTGCCATTGGTGATACTAGTTGTAATACATGAGTTGTAATACAATAACATCTGAAGGCCCTGGAGTTGCCCAACTTTGCTCTAGACATTTTTTTGCAGACAAGATTGCGACCCTCCACCGGGACCTCTCAGCCACAATTGATATAGTTAGCGAACTTGAGACTCCGTGGCCTCTCGCTGAGCCCATCTTCGACCGGTTTCGACTACTGGACGCAGAGGCTGTCAATAGGATTGTAGCTGCAACTAGGTCAACCACATGCTCCCTCGACCCGTGCTCCTCCTGGCTTGTGAAATCTTGCCTGGAAGGGTTACGTGGCCCTCTGTCAAATATAATCAACACCTCCCTTGAGCAACGAGTGTTTCTGGAGGGATTAAAAGAGACTGTGGTTTCTCCATTGCTGAAAAAACCGAGTTTAGATCCTTCAGTCCCTTCCAATTACCGCCCAGTCTCGAATTTTCCGGTTTTGGGCAAGGTGATTGAGAGGGCAGCAATGGAGCAGTTGTAGACCTTCCTAAATGACACAGCCTGGCTAGATCCCTTCCAGTCTGGCATGGGACGGAGATGGTTCTGGTCTCCATCTCTGATAAGCTACGTTGCCAGCTGGATCAAGGCAGATCGGTGCTGCTTGTGTTATTGGACCTCACGGCAGCGTTTGACACAGTCGATTATAATCTTTTGACTCACCGCCTTGCTGGGGCTGAGGTGAGGGGGACAGCTTTAAATTGGCTGGCCTCCTTCCTCTGGAACTGGCTACAATGAGTGAGGAGGGGAGAGTTGGTCTCCGGGGGTTCTCCCTTAGTTTGTGGGGTTCCCATGGGGGGCATTCTCTCTCTTCTGTTAGTCAACATCTATATGTGACCACTTGCTCAGCTGGTACGTAGCTTTGGGCTTGAGTGTCACCAGTACGCTGATGACACTCAGGTCATTCTGAAGATGGAAGGCCGGTCCAAATCCGTACCCGATAATTTCCATCGTTGCCTTGAAGCCATTACTGGATGGCTGCAAGCCAGTAGGTTGAAGGTGAATCCAGCGAAGATGGAGATCCTTTGGCTGGGTCATCCGGGTGTTAGGGATGTCCAGCTTCCAATCCTGGATAGCGTGGCACTATGCCCGTCATCATCAGTAAAAAGCCTTGGAGTCATTTTGGACCCTCTGCTGTCTATGGAGGCCCAGGTCTCCGCTATCAGCAGAGTGGCGTTTTTCCATCTTTGACAGGCTAGGAGGCTGGCCCCGTACTTGTCCTGGCACAATCTGGCCACGATGATCCAAGCTACGGTCATCTCAAGGCTAGACTACTGTAATGCTCTCTACATTGGCCTGCCTCTGACGGTGACCCGGAAACTCAAGTTGGTGCAGAATGCTGCAGCTCGGCTGCTTGCAGGAGTTCCTGTGAGCTGCCATATCACAGCAGTCTTGCGGGAACTGCACTGGTTTCCAATTGAGTACCGGATCACTTTCAAAGTGTTAGTCTTGACTTTCAAGGCCTTGTATGGTCTGGGATCAGTTGTAGCACACCAGTTCTCGTTTGTGCCTGGTGGGCAGGGGGCAGCACCGGGGGTCCCACTAGCATTGGAGCCAGTTGATTCGGAAGAGGATTTGGAGGGGCTAGAAGAAGGGGAGTTTGAGACAGCTGGGCCTTCTTCTCCCACAGAAAACCTTAGCCTGGGATGACGGCTGGCCTGACCCTACGAACAGCAGGAAGGCCAGTTGGAATTCGAAAGCACTGATAGTGAAGATTACGAGCGGCCGGGGGGGGCGACGATCGCAAGAGAGGATGTGGGAAACAACCGAAGGAGAGGCCCGGGAAGCAGATGGGGAGTTTGACTCTCACGAAGATAGGGAAGCAGGTGCTGGGAGGCAAGGTCGAACCTTTGATAGGAGACGGAGCATTGAGGCTAGCAGGAGGGGTTGGTTCCACAGCCTAGACCGACCGAGGCTCGCAGCACAGATTGGAGGAGGAGCAGCCTAGGCGTCGGGGGCTTCGTCAAGGGGATTAAGTATAGGATCCGTGGGAACGAATCCTCAGTACTTTGGCCACGTCTCACCTATGTAGATGTGTAGCGAAGCCAAGACCACGTAGCTAAGTTTGGGGCTAGTGGCCTGCCAAGAAGAGTTATCTTGTAACCCTGCTTTGTTCCTGATCCGCTAGCTAAGCGGAGCTTTGCCAAGTTTTTGAAAAGAACTGCCAAGTTTGCCTTTTGGACTTTACCTTATTTTTGGATTACTTTGATACTTTGATGGCCAATTACCTTTTCAACTGTTTTTATACTTCAATAAAGTAGTTAGCTGATTATCGTCTCTGTGTGTGTGATTAAGGGGCCGGCCTAGGTCTTGCATCGTGACATCAGTGTACCTGAAGGAGCGCCTTATCCCATATTGTCTCATGCGATCACTGCGATCTGTAGAGCAGAACCTCCTAGTTGTGCCCAGTGTGAAATCATACCATCTGACCACAACTTGGAAAAGGGCGTTCTCCATTATTGCTCCAGTTCTTTGGAATGCACTACCCCCTGAGACTCGAGCTTTATGGAATTTGCTAACCTTTCGTAAAGCCTGTAAGACTGCTCTGTTCAAGCAGGCTTTCGAGTCCTAATACGCAGGTTAAATTGTGTTTTATTGCTTTTATTGTACTGCTTTGTTTTGAGTGTGAACTGCCCCGAGCCATAGGGAGTGGCGGTTGATAAATCTAATAAATAAATAAATAAATAAATAAATAGTGGAGCTGCTGTGCTCTTGATTAAGACTAGTTCAAACAAGATAGCCTTAATGTCTTCATTTCCACTTATTATTCTATGCTGCCATTGCCTCTGTTCTCTGCAAGGACAGGATCACATTAAATTAAGTTTTCAATCAGGTGATACTCTATTCATTTCATATGCTATTGTATGAAACATTGAAATATCTATCTCATTTTAAACTGAAAGATCGACATGTGGAAAAAAAATCACCAGTGTGGGACAAAGAGCAGAAAAGACCAAAGCCTGGGTAGTTCTAAATGTAACAGATCGTTTTCTTTAAAGAACCTTTACAACACAGCCAGTTAGCAAATCTTTAGGGGTTGTTCTTTTTTAAAAAAAACCCACAGTGCTCTAGGGTTAAGATGTCATTTTTAAAGAACCTGGCTGAAATCAATAAACCAGAGGCAAAGCATTACCCTTCTGGTGGGGTTTAATAATTTCTGATGTCTTATTTCAAGTCCTAGAGACCCTAAAGATTTAAAAATCTCATTAGCTGCCCTTTGAGTGCTGTGTTGATATTAAAGATCATGAGCTTCATTCATTCTGTTGGCAGATGTCAGATGTGATGTAGCAGAGCTTCCAGAATCTGGCTGACAGATTGACAAATTGCCCAAGCTGCAAACCCTGCAAAGCTAGCGGGAGGGGGAAAAAACATTTGTTTTTGAAAAATATATTAATATGAAAGAATCACTTCACTGCCTATTTCTGGAGAATAAAAAAGAAAACAAAAATCCAGGAGCATTTAAGACATGATGAATGGCAGTGTGGTCTACCTCTCCAATGGCATGTATAGTCCCAAGGGAGAGGAACAATAACAGAGTAGAAATTAATCAATAACAAATGAGTCATCTGAATGTTTGAATTTGAATGATTAAAAAAGAATACAAATTTAACATCAACAGTTTTCTGTCTTCATATTCCTGTGCCCAGCTCTTGAGTGCTAACAAGGTCCAACTCTCAACAGCTGGAGAGGCGGAGACGAGAGCCAAAGGGAGGAGGTAGCAGAAAGCATCAAAGGTTAGATTCTCATAGCAAGAGTAAGCCTAGACTTGGTTATCTTGGGTTGATTTAACTGTCATGCTCCTTCAACCAGTTGCCCTGGTAGTACAAAAAGTAGAAAATAGGTCATTCCATATTCTCTGTGGATGTTATGCTCTCCTTGGAACAGGGAAAGGCTCTTCATACAACAAAGAGGAAGAGGACAACCTACATAACATACTCTAGTATAGTGATCCCCAAACTCTGGTCCTGCAGGTGTTTTGGGCTTCATCTTCCAGCTGCCTCAGCCGCCTTGTCCAATGCTCAGAGATTCTAAAAACTGAAGTCCAAAACACCATCAGAGCCAGAGTTTGGGAATCATTGCTTTAGTATGAACAACAAGAAGTGACTGGCAGTCTTCTCCTGAAGGAAACAATTGAAGCAGAGCCTGAGGTATCACTTGCAGCTTCTAGGGCTCCTCAAGAGAAAGAGTTAGATGCTGAATCACTTCATCCTTCTGGAAATTGTTGGCTGAAACAACCTGCTTCAGAAGAATCGGGAAAACCTCGGAAAGGGGCACACTGAGGCAATTCCAGTAGCTGTGCTGATTTATGGCGCAGTGGGTTACACCTCTGAGCTGCAGAACTTGCGGACCAGAAGGTCAGCAGTTCAAATCTGGGTAGTAGGGTGAGCTCCTGCTGTTAGACCCAGCTTCTCCCAACCTAGCAGTTTGAAAACATGCAATATGAGTAGATCAATATGTATCGCCTTGGTGGCAAGATAAAGGTGCTCCATGCAGTCATGCCAGCCACATGACCTTGGAGGCGTCTATGGACAACTCTGGCTCTTCAGCTTAAAAATGGAGATGAGCACCACCTCTCAGAATCGGACACAACTAGACTTAATGTCAAGGAGAAGCCTTTGCCTTTACCTATAAATTAGTGTAGCAATGTCTTTTCTTTGATGCAAGCAATAATTCCAGAATCTACATGTGACTTAATCTAATGGTTTTTGCTCTGTTGGTTGATGGACTTTGGCTAATTATGGCCTGAATCATGATCTTCCAAAGTCCTAGTCCAACACTCAAACCAGCCTAGCTCTCAGTCAGAGAACATTTGGCAAACTAAATGCAAAGCAACCGTCAGGAAAGCCAAGAGAGATTTTGAGGCACATATAGCAAATAATATTTTAAAAATAGCAAAAACTTCTTTAAGTACATCAGAAGCAGAAACCCAACTAGAAAAGCAGTTGGGCCACTTGACGAAAATGGTAAGAAAGGGACAATCAGCGAAGACAAGGAGATTGCTGAGCGGCTAAATGACTTCTTTGCCTCCGTTTTCACACAGGACAGACAACATATGCCTGCAGCTGAGTCAGTTTTTTCAGGGAGGGAATTAAATGAATTAAACCAGATAGAGATAAACAAGGAAGATGTTCTCACATGCCTTACTAAACTAAATGTCAACAAATCACCAGGGCCAGATGGCATCCACCCCAGAGTTCTTAAGGAACTCAAGTGTGAAATTGCTGAAATTCTAGCCAAAATATATAACCTTTCTCTAAGATCAGGCACTGTACCCGAGGACTGGAGGGAGGCAAATGTAACTCCGATCTTCAAGAAAGGATCCAGGGGTGATCCAGGAAATTATAGGCCAGTTAGTCTAACCTCAGTTCCAGGCAAAGTGATGGAAACCATTATTAAAGAAAAAATTACTAAGCACATAGAAGAACAGGCATTGCTGAAAGAAAATCAACATGGTTTCTGCAAAGGCAAATCATGTCTTACTAACTTGATAGAATTCTTTGAGGGTGTAAATAAACACATAGATAAAGGGGACCCAGTGATATTGTTTACCTTGACTTTCAAAAGGCTTTTGACAAAGTCCCTCACCAAAGGCTCCTAAATAAGCTCTTCAGCCATGGAATCAGGGGACAGGTCTTGTCCTGGATTGGAACCTGGCTAAACTGTAGGAAACAAAGGGTGGTAATAAATGGACACTTCTCTGGATGGAAAGAGGTGAGAAGTGGCGTACCCAAGGTTCAGTTTTGGGTCCGTTACTTTTTAATTTATTCATAAATGATCTGGATGTAGAAGTAAATTGTGAGGTAGCAAAGTTTGCAGATGACACTGAACTGTTCAGGGTAGTTAAAAATGAAACTGACTGTAAAGAGCTCCAGAAAGATCTCTCGAAATTGAGTGAATGGGCAACAAAGTGGCAAATGCATTTTAACCTAAACAAGTGTAAAGTCATGCACATCGGGGTAAAGAACCCCAAATACACTTATCAACTGATGGGATCAAAGCTTTCTGAGACAAACCAGGAAAGGGATCTTGGGGTTTTGGTGGACAGCTCAATGAAGATGTCAACCCAGTGCGCTGCAGCAGTGAAAAAGCAAATTCTATGCTTGGCATGATCAGGAAGGGAATCGAAAATAGGTCGGCAAATGTTGTATTGCTTCTCTACAAATCTATGGTGAGGCCACATCTGGAGTACTGTGTACAATTCTGGTCACCGCACCTTAAGAAGGATATAACGGAACTGGAAAAGGTACAAAGAAGGGCAACAAAAATGATCCAAGGGATGGAGCAGCTCCCTTATGAAATCAGGTTGCAACGCCTTGGTCTTTTCAGCCTTGAAAGACGGCGTTTAAGAGGTGACTTGATCAAAGTGTATAAAATCATGCATGGGATAGAAAAGGTGAATAAAGAAAAAATATTTTCTCTGTCACACTAGGACTAGGGGGCACTCCCTAAAGCTCCAAGGTAGGAAAGTTAGGACTAATAAAGGGAAATATTTCTTCACCCAGAGGGTCATTGGGTTATGGAATTCACTTCCAGGGGAGGTTGTGACAGCTGTCAGCCTGGACAGCTTCAAGGCAGGATTAGACAGATTCATGGATACCAAGGGAATCAGTAGTTACTGAAATGGACATCCAAGTGCCACCTCTGTGTTGATGGAGGCAGGCAGGATTTTCCCCGGGTACTGGTTGTGGGGGGTCGGGAGCAGGTGCGGGTTTTGCCCTCCTTTCTGCTAGAGATCCCCGTGTACAACTAGTGGGCCACTGTGTGACACAGAATGCTGGACTAGATGGGCTGAGGCCCGATTTAGCATGGCTCTTCTTATGTTCTTATTTGAAATTTTAAGCAGAATGATTTGTATCGGAGACTTCTAGGGATACAATTTGACTTCATCTCTGCACCAAGCATGTATAAAAGCAGGGTAAAAGGAAATTGGAATATCTGTTTTATCAGGTAGAATATAGATACATAAGATCAATAGTTGAATGGTGAGTTAACATGTAGGTAAATCTCAGCTGATCAGCCACTGCATCTACTGTAATTGGGAGTCACAATAGGATTCAGAGCATCACCAGCTGAAATGTGGCAACTATAGGGTGCCATGAGGTTAGTTGAAGCTGTTGGCAGGTCTAATAACAAAACCATTGCTCTTTCATAAGAAGATGAAAGGGTCTGGGCAATGTGCATCAGGCCTGGAATTGTTGAAGAATAGAACTGAATGTCTTTACAATACTTTTGGTGCCACCTGTAGTGGAAAGATTTCTACATTTTATAAATCAAGAGAAAAGAAGTCCAACCTCCTTCAGGAAAGATGTACATTGGAGGAACGACCAATTTATAGAACTTTATTAATAAAGCTTGACCCATGTATTTGGTATCTAACCTTTAGGCTTGTTTGATCAAGGAAAAAATTGGTTCAAAACTAGTTTTGGATGTAGGGGGCACTGGCAATTCAATTCGGAAGTGATTTCTGAAATGGCCCCCCCCCAAGTCAGAATTTTCTGAAATCTCCAAATCACTTCGTTAATGGCGAGTGCAATTGCACAATACATGAAAAACTGCAAACGGGACAGGCAAAACTTGGGGGGATTCCTTTTCCCTCATTTTTAGGAAATTATTAGCAAATTATAGGAGATTTCTTGTTTCCAAAAATGCAATGTGTAACCCAAAGCAGACAAAGTGGGCTCTAAAGTGGTATTTTGTGTTTCCCCAAGGAAATTATTAGCAGATTATAGGAGATTTCTTGTTCCCAAAAGTACAACGTGTAACCCCAAAGCGGAGAAAGGGGGTTCCAAAGTGGTATTTTATGTTTCCCCAAGGAAATTATGAAATTAGGAGGTTTCTAGTTTCCAAAAGCACAACGTAAAACCCAAAGCAGACAAAGGGGGCTCCAAAGTGATATGGTGTGATTCCCCAAGGAAATTATTAGCAGAAAATGGGCTTTCCAATGTCCAAAAGGACTTTCTGGGATCCCAAAATACAAAGAATAACCCAAAGGGGATTGAGGTCTGTTGAAAGTTAAAATCACTGCTTTAAAAAGGAAAATTGGCAGTGGCAGGCAAGAGAAGAACACTTCTCCCAGTTGCCCCGCACTTCTTCCCGCCCTCCACACAAGGAAGCCTCACAGGTCTGCTTCCAGCCAGTTTCCCCAATTAGTTCCCAACCCTGTTGTTCCCTTGCAAAGCGGTGGTGTGGACCTTTCCCACCCACGCTGCCTAGTCTCTTCCCGTTTGCGTCCCTGGCTCGCAATGAGCCCACAGCTGCTGTGCCGAAACCCCTTCCCTCCCTACATTGTTTCCTCTCATTGGCTGGAGGCAAGCATCCCAGCATGCAAGCAGCTTCTTGCCTCCAAATGCTGGGTCTTTTCCGATTCACTTCCTGAGTCGGAACAAAGAAGGTGACAGTGGCTTCGAAAGTGCAATGATACTTCCGGGTTCCCAAATCGCTTCAAAATAATTTCAAAACTAATTTGATTTGAATTTAACCCAAATTACGACGATTCAGACTGGATCTAACCATGCCTAGTAACCTTGAAGCAGGAGGCTGAAGTGGTTCTTTCCACCTCTGTGATATTAGCCTAAATCCAGCTTCAAAATAAAGTCCAATTGATTACATTAAGGCTTTCCCCCAAAAACCGTGCTGTGGATGGCTTACAAAACCTCCAGGGAAAAAGATTTTATTTGGAACAGGGAAGTTCAGGGGACTACCCAATTAAACCAGATGCAACCAACTGGTTAGATACTGGTCAGCATAACTGGATGAAGACCATCTTCAGAAAACAGAGGGAAACAAATATTACTTGAAAATCTTGGACCATTCTATGACATTGCCACTAAGTGCACACACAATGGAGGTGTATATTTTATCTTACCCATACCTAGGCATTTGGTGCTCTCCAACTAATTCCTGTAATGGAGTTCTGGGGCTCTGTATTGACTGCTTTTCTCTCCCTTCCTTTTTGCTTCTTCTGTCAGATTGAAGATTCTAATTTGCTTTTATCAGCTTGAGTGTTAAGAAGATGGATTTTTAATTATGTTTGTATTGTATGTTTAACATGGTTTCCTTTTTTTCACACTGTCCCTCCTTACACCCCCCGGCTAAGGACTTCTCTAGTTACTGCAGAAATGAAATTATTGCAAAACGCTCAGATACATAAAATATTCAGAATCCATTTTAGGTGTGAACTTATAAACCTTCTGTTAATATAACCTTTCAAATGGAGAATACGGCGCACTTTGCTTCTGAAATGCTATGGGGCTGAGCAAATGGCCTCAGAACCAAAGTGTAATTTCAGAGAAGCAAACCAGACTGCAACAGAGTGTAGCATTTATTCCTGAATGTGTGTGTGTTTTCCCTTAAAGCAGAGGGAAATGAATTCTACTTCTGTATGGTTTGCTCTTACAATTACCTTAACAACTGTCTGCAGGAAGAAATAAGCATAAAGCACCTATTACAATAACAGAAATCCTGTCCTTGCATCACCCCCACTCTTCCAACACCAGCAAACACACACACACACACACACTTCTGTTTCATTGCTCAAGTCTGAAATGCCAGCATTTCTGAAAGAAGAGTCAAAATGAATAAATGCGAAGTGCTGAATTTTTGAACTTACCTTCATAGATTAGTCAGGGATGAGAAACCGAAGCAATCTCATTGACGTATTTTACATCTATGCATTGTATCTACCAAGAGTTTAGTAGACTGCAATTAAGGTACATCTCGGATATGAGAACATGAGATGGCTGAGCAGAAACCATTTCAGACAAGATAATGTTAAAACAAAACTATCACTGCCATTATCCTTCTGTATAGGACATCAAGTTGTATTACAGAATGCCAGCCCCATCGTGCTTTTATCCCCAGAGCTGAAAAATGTGCAGTTAAGTGATTGCTGGTGATTTTATGAGTACAATTCAACTTTTTGGTGTTGCCCTTTAAAGCCTGTTCATATTCCATTGTAGATTTCCAGGTCAACAAGCAGGGCTTGTTCAAAACATTTTGCTGCCTGACACAACATGAAGAGCAAGATGGTGCTTGAGGTGGAAAATAATTTTGTTAGATATCAGATCCCTCCCCACAACTATCGAAGGCCAACATACCTCTGTGTATCATTGAGAGGGATCTGATATCATTACTTCATTTTATTAGTTATTGGCAGTGACACAGAACAGCCATTCTGGAGCTATTCTGTCTTCCTTCTTGGTGGGAGGATTATGTTTCTGCTAAGAGAAGAAGTTAGATTAAATTTCAGGGGGAAAAGGGAGAATTTCGAATGGAAATGCCACCTGGATAACCTGAAAAATGCCACCATTGACCCAATAGTGTAATATTACAATAAAAGCTTTGTCTGAAAACACCCAAAGACAGACTGGTTGGCAATCTCAGCTTTATTCTTTTTCATGACTGTTGATTTATAATAGCTGTCTATGGAATAATAATAGTAATAATCTTTATTTGTACCCTGCCACCATCTCCCCAATGGGGACTCAGGGCAGCTTATATGAGGCCGAGCCCAACAACACAACAACAAAGTAAAAACAGTCATAAAAACAATATAATCAATTACATAGAACATAAGCTATAAAAATACTACAGCCAATATAAAATTATAATAAAATCAAATCATTCATGACACAAAACAGTGAGCGGGCCACATGTACAGATTAAAAGTGAAAAGATAGGGATAAAAACAGGTGAGATGGCAATGGGGCAAATTAATTAAATAGGACCAAAGCTATAAGTAGTAGTCTTTCGATCTCATCAGATGGGCTGATTTACCTGTTGTACATTGCTTGCTTTCCACTTTTGATATGGAGCCCATTATACAATGCACAGCGGCTTCTGTCCGAGCTCCTTGCCAAAAGAAGAGAGCAAGCAGCATACGCCGCCACTGTGGCAAGATGGGAGGCTTCCCGTGTTGCCTTAGGAGCAATTGGGGGGTGGGGTGGGGGGAGCCAGGCAGAGATGCTTCCCCCATGGGATAGTGGTCAAGTAAGGTGGACGGATTCTCCCCGCCAGGACCTCATGGATTCACCATGGATAAGGTGAATCCCTTGTGATGAGGTCCTTACACTGATCAACGTTCCATATATACCCATGTTGTCAGCCAGCAGTACAGTGATTTTCTCAGTCCTGAGACATAGAACCATGTCCACACCTGTAGATTCCATGGATCTGTATGATACAATTATATCACTGTGACACCACTTTCTCAGCAAATGGCAAAGTGCAGGATTCCATAAGTGGAATCATAAGCATTAAAATGGTATCAAGCAGATATACTGGTGCAGTGCAGATTACACCCTAAGCTTTTGATTCCCACATGTACTGTAGCACTCAGCTTGCATTGCGGAACATTGTGTGTTCCATGTGCCATATGTGTAATCAACATGTGGAATGTCTACAAATTTGGATCATGTGATTTTAATGTTTTTATAAAGTGTTTTTTTATTTTTATACTTCATGTTTAAATGTCCTATTTTCTTATGGTGAATTTGTCCTATTGTATTTGCATGCCCATGAGCGATACACCTACTGCCCACCAACTGAGAAAACACATACACAAGATTTTTATGGGATCATGAATGGCCACAACTCATTTATTGATAACAGGAACAAGGGGTTGGTAGCCATGGATGGGTCCTGGATCATGGATTGGGTAGCCAACTGCTGTCCGATACCACTAACATGCCTGGGTGCTGTTGGCACAATACCAAACAACATTACTCCCCCCCCCGGTACACCAGATGTCCCCCCCCTTCCACTAGGGGAGATAAAACAGCCAGATCCAGGGCCCATGCCACAGATAAACAAACAAAGCTAACAAGAATGAGCTAACAAGCACAGGTTAAACAGAATCCAAAAACAAACTGGCCTGCAGGATGTGTGGGATGGAAAAGCTGAGGCAGGCACAGTGCCTGCTGGTGGGCCTCAGGCAGCTTTATGTAGGCTGCCCAGGAGGAGGGAGAGACCAGCCCCAGTAAGTCGAGCCATGCCTTTAATGCTTAGTCATATGCTGTTTGATTTATGATTTGGTTTATGTATGCAAGACATTGAATTTTGCCATTATTTTTTGTAAACTGCTTTGAGTCCCCCAGGGGTGAGAAAAGAAGTATATAAATACTGTAAAAAATTAATCAATGCCAGGCTAGTGATGTTTCTATCCATTGATCTCATTAGGGTTGATGTTATCCATTGCAGTAAATGATGACATCACCACCATGGACTTTTCCTCGTAGGTGACCATGTCACAATACTATAGCTAAAATACCAAAAAATTTGACAAATTCAGGAACTATTTAAAAACAACCCAGCACATGCAAAGGAGATCACATGATTTGAAGCACTGTAATGGCATAATTATGGCATCTCATATGCACATTAGAACATTCAAAAACTAAATCAGTATAGAATTTTAGTCTTGTAGGTATGTTGATGCAGTAAATGAAAACTGGGCTCACAAAAACTGGGTTACAGAATATCTAAGTGCAGGAACAGCTTTCATAAAAAACAATACATTTCTTCAGAAATTATGTACAAAAACTTTAGAGACAGTAATTTCGGTATCACCTACTTTGATGGTGTCACCTTGTGTGGTTCGCAGCTTCCTAGTCACATCAATGTTCTTTTCACATTTTTGAAAATTCCAGTTGCCACAACTGAATATCCTCCCATCTGTCCTGTACTCTGCTATCAACAAGAAATACCAGTTGTGTAAGGATTTCAAGAGACTCTCGGTGAAATAAGGAAGCTGTGTCTCTGTACTTCACAAGACTTTGTTTCAGAAAGTAGATTAAACTACAGAAGTGAAGAGTAGTTAAGTTGAAAGTATTTTACAGCTTTCAGAACCAGTAACATCTTTTTTACAGGCCACCCCACAACACCACACTGTTGAAAAGTAATGATAAGGAAAGCAAATTAAATTAATACTTCACTTCAAGTCACTCTTGAGAACGGCTGTGTTCCAAATTGAAAAGATGAAGCAATTCAGCACATCGTTTTGATTGCTTTTTGTAGGAAACTTACTATGAGTTCATACTTTGACATTTATCTTTTGACACTTGTACAATAATTCGAAGATGAAGGACATTACATTTCTCTCATTTCTCCAAATATGTTGGATTTTTTAACATTGGGCTTAGAATGTACTCTAGAGACTTTAAGATAGCTAATCCAATGTTTCGTTTAGTGAGATTTCTGAAATACTGTCAGATGTTTTAAGATGTATCTGAGGTGTTTTGTGCAAGGACAGCTTTTTACAGTTTGCACATTTAAAGAGGAGAAAATGGTAGAAATAATTGTGCTTCTCTCCTTAGGTTTTGTGTCTTCTCTGGTTATCACAGTACACACAAAATGGAGGTGATTCCAAGTGAGTAAACTCGAACAAAATTCAGGAGGAGACATGAAACCTTTTGGATAGAAGCGTTCAACTTTCAAGTGCAAAGTGATAAACCTTTCCTTCCCTGCTCAGGGGAATTTGGTAATTTCCTTGAAAGTGGCATTTGACATGCAAGAGTCTCTAGGCAAGAAATTCACAAACCTTTGGGTAGGGAATTATAAGTAATGAAAAGCAATGTTTTGTTTTCTTCTCAGTTGGCACCAAGACCACAGAAAGGCAATAGGTGGGGATTGTATGAAGGCATACAAAGATGCAGAGGCTGAAAGACTTCCAACATTTTCCAAGCATGAACTCGATGCTACATCTCAGCACCTCCAGAATCTACTAAGATAGTTCTTACATTTCTGTTTTTGTGTGAAAGGATCGGAAAGAAGTACTGACCATTTAATCAGTCCAGGAATACATCAACCTCCAATACATCAGCATATGGAGATTGAAGAGCTTTGATAAACCCATTTATTGGGATTAAAAGCTAAGGACCTCATCTCACAAGGGGAGGAAAGTGGGGGGAACCTTTTTCTAAGTGTGTCGTTCAGTGGCAGGGGCGGACCTACCTATTCCGGGGGGGGGAGCGGAAAATTTTTTGCGCCCCCCAGTGGTTCCCGAGTGCGAGCCAATCTCCGTGCATGTGCACTGGCTCCAGAGCGCACCTCCTGCTTTGGAGCCCAGTGCGCATGCGCCAATCTCTGTGCATGCACACTACTGCACGCATGCACACTGGCTCCAAAGTGGGAGGCGCGCTCTGGAGCCAGTACACATGCGCGGAGATTTTCACGCATGTGGAGCAGCTTCTACAGGCGCTGTAGTGCCTGTAGAAGCTTCTGCGCATGCGTGAAAATCTCCACGCATGTGTGAAAATCTCCGCGCATGCGGAGGCGCGGCCAGAGCACCCCAGGTGGCGGGGCCCGGGATTGGCTGAGAAAGGCCCGGCCGGTGCGGCGGTGCGGGCCGCGGGGCCGGGCTGCGGAGGCCCGGGCGGCGGGGCAGCAGGGCAGCACGGCCCGGGTGGTGGGGCCAGGTTGGGCCGGCGTGGCAGTGCCCCTCCCAGGTGACGACGCCCTACGCGGCTGCATAGTTGGCGTAATGGATAAACCGGCCCTGTTCAGTGGCCTTCCATTTCCAAAGGAAATTGAGAAGTCAATCATAGTTCTTATCTTAAAATGCAACTGTTCCCAACTCACTTTAAATACCTGGTTTCAGCCCTTTCTGTATGGAGGGGGAGCAGTAGTTGATTCATCCCTGGCTTCACAAGTCTCCGTTTCTATACACTTTAAAGAGAAGAAGTCTGGCATCATTTGATGGTCTCCATGAGACTCCCTCTTTAAAGTGAATAGAAATAAGAAAATGACTTCCTCCACTTCCCTCTCTTTGTGGGATGAGGTAATATAATTAAATAAGATGCTAAAACCTGCCACTCTATAACCATACATCATTTTCCACTTCTTACATTTTCCTTATATGAAGAACATGGTGGAAAATGTATCAGGTTGGAAAGATAAACTACCCGTACCTCTCTGTCCTTAAGAATTCAAATTGGTAATGAATCTTCAGGAATGTTCAGATCTGGATTCTTTTCTCTTTGGACAAGTCTCAGCTTAATTCACACATCTTCTGAATCTGCCTGAAACCACACAATTTGGTTCTGGGTTTGGGATTCATCTGAGTACAAGTCACACCTATGTTATTTCATATTCTGCCATTAGCTGTCACATTAATATCTTTGCAGATAATATTGGTGTGGCTTCCATGTCAGAAATGACCACATATGGAAGAATGATAGAAGATAATGAATCTATGTATAATATAATGGAAAACAAGTGGGAAAAGGAAGGAGGCCAAGGGGGGAGAAAAACGGAAAAGATAATCAATGGTTTAAATAAAATAAAAATAGAAAAATACAAAGAATTAGAACTGAAAATAATAATGAAATGGTATAGAACACCAATTCAGCTGGCACATATGATTCAGGGATTAAATCCCAAATGTTGGCATTGTGGAAATCGGGAGGCATGGTATTCACATCTATGGTGGGAGTGTGAAGAGATACAAAAATTCTGGAGTCAAATTCTAGACCAGGTAGAATTACATACTAAAATAAAATTTGATATAAATATGCAAATTTTGTTAATAGGAATATATGGTGATAGAAGAGTTAAGGACCGAGACCAGGAATTAATGATGGTGATGTTTAGAGCAGCACATGCAGTAATAGCTTGGGGTTGGAAAGAAAAAAAGAAATGGACACTTGAAAAATGGTATGAATATATGTGGGACCAAATACAACTAGATATTATGGACATCATAAGAAACAAAAAGACATGTTCAGACAAACAGAAGAAAATTAAAGACATTTGGACTACATTTAAAAGATGGTTACAGGTCATTAAACCAGATGATGAAAGCTGGAAGAAAAAAATTGAAAGAATTGAAAGAAGGCTCATGTAACGGAGAAAAAAGGACTTCATCGTCAACAGGGAAGAGGGAGGGGTGGGAGTGGGGAGGGAGAAGGGAATGAAAAAGGACAAAAGACATGGTAATCGTGGTTATATATAGTTGTTTAGTAAGAACAATAAATACTTTTTTAAAAAAGAAAAGAAATGACCACATGGTATCTTATTTGAATGCCGAGGTCAGGTTTGCAATGAATGGGAAAAAGTAATTCTTGTTTGCTATTACAGTGGCATATATTTCTCTTTAGGGTTCTTTAAAACAATTTTTTAAATTAAAAAAACATAATCAAAATGTGTCTCTTGCTATACACAGAATACTTTGGAGCTCTTCATTTGGAGAAGTGTCAATGTCTGCCTCTCCTTCTCTGGCAACCTGATAAAAACACACTGAAAAGTGTCAAACAGCTTTACAGATGAGCATCATTCCTGAACACTGTATGAATGTAAAAAAGGGAGACGTGAAGGCAATAAGAAAGACTGTGTATATTGCAAAAACCATGATGGAGATAATGTCCTTATTACTGGGATGGAGGATCTAATCAGAGTTTTATTCCAAACTACCTGAAACAATAAACACTCCTCTTGAAATAGGCTCATTGCCTTGGATGGCTCTTCTAAAGTTCAGATTAAAACCAAGAGTGGATTCCGCATCCCACAGACATAAGAACCACCAGCTGCCACTTTGAGAAACTATGAAGTAGAAGATATGCTTTCAAGCAGTATCAGGAGTGTCAGTTTCTGAGATGGCATAAGAAGCTGCTGTATCTTGCTACAAAAATGAGAATGAGGAGGAGATTGAACTGAAACATGGTGATTTTCTGCACAGTTTTTTCAGGTGTAATTTTAGTTTCTGGGGTCAGTTCAAGAGAGTAATTCTGCATGAAGGTAATTCTGCATGAAGGTGTGCACTAAGCCTGAGGCCATATGCATTTCCACTTCAGGAACATTCCCAAAGCCAGTCTAAAAGGCCTTTTCAAATCCAGTCTAATGGCCTCTGGTCTCTCGAAGAACCTGCCTCTCCACTAGCTTTTAGCATATTTTTTCCAGGACATAATGTGCCTTGACAAGTGTTTGGTATATTATGACCTACAGATGGGTTCAAATGATGTCTGAGCAATCTTCCCTCCCTACAGACTGTACAGTAACTTTTTCAGTTGCTATACACAGGCAAATGATATATATGGAATTGATGTAAAAGATATCCAAAGCCTGACTGAACTTCAGTGACATGATGCATAAATCTAGTCTGTTTGGGGTTTTTTTGGAATTGCTATTGGAATGTGCTGCACAGAAAATCATGCACGATGGCTCTGCTGCCTCCACAAATCCCAAAATATTGTGACTGGAAAAGTCATAATGATATAGAAGTGGCAATTGTCTGATTCAATTCTGGTAAATGGAAGACATATCCCTAATTTAGGTAGGAGAAAATGTGATGCTGTGTAATTTTTTCAGATGACTGGTGGGAAATGATACAATCTTATAGTTGAAGGGGATCACAAGAGCCATCCAGCCCAACCTTCTGCCAAGTAGGAATACTCAACCAAAACACTCCTAAAAGATGCCTGACTTCTACTTAAAGACATCCAAAGACGAATCCACCACCATCTTAAAGAAAGGATAAAGGAAAAAGGACCACCAAGAGCAAGATGAATGGATGGTATCCTTGAAGTGACTAGTTTGACCTTGAAGGAGCTGGGGGTGGCGACAGCTGACAGGGAGCTCTGGTTTGGGCTGGCCCATGAGGTCACAAAGAGTTGGAAGAGACAGAACAACATATATGTGGCAGTTACAAAATGATTTTAACCGGTGCATATAATAATACCAAATTTATTATTTAATTAAGTTTTAGGTGCCTACATGCATTTTAGTTAATTATTACGAGTGTTAGGATAGGGATGTGTGTTTATTGTATCTTTGTGTACTTGGGTTTTGTCTTTCACTGTTGATATGGTCAGATGACTAATCAATAAACAAATCTATCTATCTACCTGGAAGTTGAAATGAAGTATATAGGCGATGTCTAATGTGCTTCCACTTTATTTTGGGGAAAATCTTCTGAAATCTTCTGAAAAAAAGTTGACATCATCAGTTTATAGATATTTAATAGACGTAGAAAATGATAAAGAACCAGTGAAAGACTATATGAAAAAATGGGCATCAAACCTGGGATTTAATATATCTGCAGAGGACTGGAATAATTTATGGAGAGTTAAAATGAAATATACTTACTCGTATTATCTAAGGGAAAATCTATATAAAATGATATACAGGTGGTATATTACTCCAAACTTACTGGCAAAAATTGATAAAAATAATAATGCTTTGTGCTGGAAATGTAAGTGTGAAAAAGGCACTTTTTTCATCAAATGTGGTCTTGCAAAATAGCTACCAAGTATTGGAATATGGTACATAAGAATATACAGGAGATTCTACAGATCAAATTGCTGAAAAAACCAGAACTTTATTTGTTAAATATTACAGGACAATTGAGAAATAACGACATAGAAAGATTGGTAACCTATCTGATTACCTCTGCGAGAATTACATATGCAAGGTACTGGAAATCAACAGAGATTCCAGATGAAGATGAATGGCTGTTGAAAGTGCTGGACATAGCGGAAAACGATAAATTAACCTGTTTATTGCAAGAGAACTCTTCAAGGGATTTTGAACAGACATGGTTGCCTTTTGTAAAATTTATGAAAGACAAAAAGAATTTTCTTTTGAACGGCATAAAAATATAAAGCAATGGAGGAGATGTTGTATAATAGACAATAAGCATAGATCTTGTTTGCAAATGAGATGTGAAGACACTTTTTAACCTCTTCTTTTGTTTGTACACCTCTATCACTACCCCCCATCTTTCTTTCCCTCCCCCTTCTGTCTCTATTTCTATTACTACTCATATATAAGGCGGATTGTCAACTGTCTTGTATAATATGTACCTTTCTGTTTTTATATATCTTCTAATAAAGACTTTAATAAAATAAAATAAAATATTTTTGGGGGGAAATCTACACTGAACATGGACCTCATCACATGCACATCAGGAAATGCTAAATCTGAATGCATCCCATTGTTTATAGGGGCTGGACACATACACTATAATAAAGGATACATACAAACACCATCACATCTGGTTACTACCTTTTGAAAATAGTGTATCTTGAGTCATCACACCACGGTAGTTTTGCTCCTCCCAATCCATTCAATGTCTCCTGACATCAGTCTCTGAAGTTTAAGTATTTGTAAATATTGCACAGATTCAATGTTTTAAAACAACAACAGGAAATCTTTAAATAGGTATTTTCCCAGCAACCACTGAAAGAGAAATGGTGGCTGCTTTCGTCATTGGTCAGCAGAGTCAGGGTCAGCAGAATCTGTCTCCAAACATTCACCAAAGCAGACATCAAAGCACAGATGACAGGGTGCACATGGGATGTAGGATCACACAGAAAAAGCTGTGTCTTTGAATCAATTTAAAGTAAACATTTTAATTTAATGTTCAATCACTTTATTTCTGAGGCCCTTTGCAAATAGTTACCAATAGCCACAAATATTAGGAGATGTGACCCATTGGCAATCACAGGCAAAGGGGCTCAGAAATGGAGTATAGGGCTATGTGATGGGGTTCCATATAATCCAATATGAAGCTAGCTATCTTCAAACTGTAGCAGCTACAAAATACATGCCACCAAAAATGCACTGCATCATAGCTAAAGCACACAAAGAAAGTTTGAGGAAAGCCCCTGAATGCACATGAGTGAGCCTTAAATGTAAATGGCACATTAAAACCCACCTATTGGTGTGATGGGGAAAGCATCATCAAGACAGAGTTGTGTGCAGGTAGACAGAGGAACCCTGCTCCTTTCTCTTTCCTCTCCCTTTCCTCCAATGGAGTTGATAGTGACAGAAATAAAAAGCCAAGAATGTTGTCTGTCCTCCCTTCATCTGAAACCAGAAAAGGCTAGTGTGTCCCCAGAATATATAGGATGCCTTATGACTTTGAGATTACTAGGGACTTCATCAGATGGGTAGGATGAAAATGGAGAGAACCATTTTATCCCATACCCTACTGTCTTTCTGCAGCAATCCCACATCCTTTCTGCACTTTTCCCTGCCTTCCTCCAACTTTCTCCAGTTTGGAGTAGGTAACACCCGATTCCTGAAGAAAATCTTTGTGCTACAGTTTGATGTACTCAGGAAATAGAGTGCCATGGAGTCCCACTGGAAGTGCCCTTATATCATGTGGGGCTCCATTTCCTAAGTGCATAGGAATGGAGCTTGAAGACCATCTAATGACATCCTAAGTCTTCTAGACCAATTGTGCTGAGATTGGTAGTACGTGAAACAATACAGCTTATGAGTCACTGAATGACAGTCCTTTGTAGGAGAGAAACAATTGTAAGCAATGGTCATAAAATGGTACTGGTATCGGGTATTTTTTTGAGGAAAATGTTGGATTTTCACATTGAGTTAGCTTGAAATGTTCCATCATAGATGAAAGACAATGGGAAGCCTTCCATGTTGAGAGGGAAGCGTGGTACGATGCTTTCCTGCCAGTTGGAGGAGAGACTTCTACAGGAAGCTCCCCTTGCATCATCTGATGGGCAGCGAACCCATCAGTTCTCCTGGTGAAGTGGAAATATCGTAGGACGCTTCCCAAAGTAAATGTGATGAGGTGGTATATCATCATTTCTCCCCATCCATTTGAAATCAGGAAATCTACATTTTTTATCATTAGTGGTTTCAATTTACCTCATTGTACCCTTGAATCTGATTTAGCTAGAACCTGGCTAAATTAGCCACTGCAAAACACTATATGGCTCTTCCTATGTTTTCAACCAACCAGTTGCACCCGGTGGTGCAATGGGTTAAACCCTTCTGCCAGCAGGACTGCTGACCAACAGGTCAGTGGTTTGAATCCAGGGAGAGTGGGTTGAGCTTCTTATTCAGCTCCATCTCCCCATGCAGGGACATGAGAGAAACCTCCCACAAGGATGGTAAAACATCAAAACATCTGGCAACGTCCTTGCAGACAGCCAATTTTCTCACACCAGAAGCAACTTGCAGTTCCTCAAGTTGCTCTTGACATGAAAAAAACCCCAACCAGTTACATTTTCCCCTATGAATACAAATACATAGAGAAAGCAGGTACAGTGAGATCCCTAATTCCATGTGTGGATTTCATACTATGTTCACTGAACAAAATCTCCTTAATGTCCCCTCCATTCATCAATATCGTTTGTCCTCAACGAGACAAAGAGCATTCTTGGTGGTTGCACCAGCTCTGTGGAACGCACTGCCAGAGGAAGTCAGAGGAATTAGAGAACTGTCTTCATTCCATAGAGCTTGTAAGACGGTCCTCTTCCGTCTAGCCTTCCCATCTGAGTGAAATGGTTGTATCTGCTGTGTTGTTTTTTAGAATCACTGTAGCATTGGTAATAATTTTAGATTAATGCGGTAGTTTTATTCTCTGTAGTTTTATTCTTGCTTGTATTTTACACTGATGTAAACTGTTCTGAGCTTCTAGAGGGAGCGGTCTACAAGCCTAAATAATAAATAAATAAATAAATAAATAAACTTGCAATTTCTTAGTATGTCACTGAACATACTCTGAAAACAGGAAAATGTGGATATTAATGACTTCTATTGAAATAATCAACTTCACACTGAGGACCTAGACAGGCATCCTTTCTAGGAATTTCCTGAATCTTCTAGTACAACTCTATGGCAACTTCTGGCAGAATTATACCATGGAACCACATGGAGGATGTAGAATTTTAAGACAGGACATATTGTGTTATATGTTTGTAGGTGAAACTGCAAATACCAGACCTGTGGGCTTGGAGTACATACTGTATTACCAATATAGAGGGAAAACATTATTGTGAAGCTTTTCCATGGAAATAACCATACAAAGGCAGCAATGGGTCTTTGTAAGATAGGAAACAATATATAGACATTGTAAAAAATATGTTTTTGGTGGTTTCCACTTAACCACATAGCATCGCCTTCTAAAGTACCATCAGCTACTGCTGATGAACAATCTACCTTGCAATATAGATAGGAATATGCATTGCAAACACCGTCTCATCCAGTGCATATGTGTGTCACCTGTGGGGTCTTTCTGTCCCTTTCTGATGTTATTAGAGACTTTCCCCCCTGTATAAGCATTTTTTAAGCTTTTAGGCAATAAAGTGCCATTTCATGTTGGCAGTATCAGACCAGAAAAAGAGGAGAAAGCTTTCTAATGGCCTCAATATTGTACATTTATCTGAAACGAAAGGGTTTGATGTCATTAGCTATAAGGACCTGATTGACATTTGGAGTGTCCGCCTAGAAATCTCAAGACATAAATCCTATCCAATTAAAATAAATTGAAAAGACCAATTTCATGTATCCCTGTGCCATTTCATATTGTGGGAAGGTCTTTCCATTTATGATAATAAAGGAAGTGGCAGCAACTGACAGCAGCTGTATCTACTTCATTGTCCAAATTTTGCTGTGCTAATTAACTCGGCTCTGCCCTGGGGAAAGCTGTCTTTTGCTATGTGAGAAAAGTTATTCATTCTCCTCACCAATGTGGTTTCCATTTCTTTTTGAAACGAAACTGTCCATCATGGCTAATTGAATGAAATTACAGGTGATAGATTGGAATGGAAGTTCTGTTGACTTGTGGCACAAATAAACCCCCATATTAGTTTCCTTAAGGTTCAGACCACGGTTTAAGCAATGCTTCAGAAGGTGGATCCATGTACTTTACAAAGCATTTGAGCTGAAAGCCATTTTTTTTGTTCTGTGGCAACCAGAAATCTTCAGCTGATGATGAAATTATTACTGAATCAGCCTCCTAATCATAAGCGCTTTGATCCAAACTAAAACTTAGATGTTCACATCCCAAAGGGAGAAACAAGGGTGGAAATCATAGAATGATATAATAATAGAGTTGGAAAAGACCACATGGGCCATCTAGTCCAACTCTCTGCCATGCAAAAAAATACTGAAGGAATGTTTTAAATTTAACTAGTTTCACAACTGTTCAGAACAAAAAGTAATTTTTTAAATGTCAGGAGTGACTTGAGAAACTGTGAGAGAATTGGCCATCTGCAAGGATGTTGCCCAGGGGATACTCAGGTTTTTTTTGGATGTTTTATCATCCTTGTGGGAGGTTTCTCTCATGTCCCCACATGGGGAGCTGGAGCTGATGGTTCTGGCCCAGCTTACTTGTCTGAACGCATCTGCCTCTACGTCCCACCTCACTCCTTAAGATCATCCGGGGAGGCCCTGCTCTCACTTCCGCTAGCATCTCAAATGAGGCTGGCAGGGATTAGAGACAGGGCCTTCTCGGTTGTGGCCCTGTGCCTGTGGAATGCGCTGCCAAGTAAGAGACGATCAACTCTATCCCTCCTAGCATTTAGGAAAAAGGTAAAATCTTGGTTGTGGGACCAGGCCTTTGCACAATGGCATAGCAGCACTTTAACTGGAATGGACTGGCTTGATGACAGAGATGAGGGCATGGTTTTATTGTTTTAACAATTGGTTGTGTGGATTTAACATTGTTTTAATTGTTATTTTAATTTATTGTTGGATTTTGTTTTAATTAATGACTTTGTTTAAATTTTGTATGTTTTATGGCGATTTCTGTATTAGGCATCGAATTGCTGCCTCTGTTAGCTGCTCTGAATCTCCCCTCCCTGGGGGTTGAGAAGGGCGGAGTAGAAATATTTAAAAGAAGAAGAAAGAAAGAAAGAAAGAAAGAAAGAAGGAGCTCATCTGCCCTCTCCTCCGATTCAAACCTCCAACTTGTTGGTCATCAGTCTTGCTGGCAGAAAAGGTTTATCTCAAATCTAAGTCTCTGATTGCAATTCCATATATTAAAATTTCACATTGCACCTTCTAATCATTCTAAGCAGGAGTCAGGGTTAGAGTTAATCTAACCCTGACTCCTGCTTAGATAGACCTTCTAATCATTCACATCTATGAAAACCATCCTCTTCCCTGGCCATCAGAGTAAACAATTTCAGGAGCTTTCCCTGCCAAGTTTCGGGACACATTGTGAGTCACAGTTGAAAGAGGAGATTTCCCCACTGATAGAAAATGTTCCATCAATGATTATCCCCTACCGGGTTTAGGTTGTTAGATATAATTCTATTAATGACTTTTCCTCGTTTGTTACTCTCCCACGCAAAAGCATTTCATCCCAAGACTGATGTTTTCCACTTCCACTTCAGCATGATAGGGAATTAAAATGCAATGATAAGCCTTGGCACTCACAATAGGATTTGTGATAGATGCAAGTTGATACTCCATCGATGCCAGAGTGTATCTATCCATTTTTTAATTGGAAGCACGGTGGCATATTATTAATGTATAATTATACAAATGTTATGGGGATATTGTAATATTTTTAAAGAGAGAAACCCCATGGAATTTAAAAAACAACAAATTGTATAAATATTTTTCTATGGGCAGCTGAGTTGCCACCCAATAAACTAAATAGATCAGTACATGATTGTGGCACAAAGCATATAAAACACAATTATTCTTTACACATAGTAAACAAATACTGCATTAGATTTGGAAAGATAACTTGCTATTCACAAAGCTCTCACACAATTCCATTTTCTCATAGTTTTGATTATTCAGTTTCAGTACTTCCCTTCTCTAGTTCTCTCCTTGTCAGCTTATATCCTGCAACAACTATAATTGCAGGATACTCTCAAATCTTCCTTCACAGAACTTGGCATTGGGGGCAAGATCCAGCCTTGTAGTCCCTTTGTAACTTAATGTATTCCCAGCACTACTTCTACCATTTTTCCTCTCCACAGAAAATCGATTAAGGAAAACATGAGAGGATAACGGTTCCATTGACTGAGCAGTGAAGAGTTCTCCATCTGGAAGCACCTTGAAACTTCAGTCCTACACATGCTTAACTGGGAACAGAAGCGATTTCCTCTAGATTGAATACTGCTGAATTGATATGTTTATGGTACCATGGCAAGGGTTTACATCATGCATTGTATAATGGAAGGATGCATCTTGTACGCATTCATATTACATAAGCTCATTGCTGCCTTTCCTTATGGCAACCCCCCCCAGAAGAAAAAAAAAAGAAAAACAGCCTTGGTTAATATCCCTTTGGCTTTACCAAAGTTGTTTTCTGCTTATACTGAAAATTAAACTGACATGGAAGGCATCAATGTTAACAAAAATGGTTGCTGAGTGTTTCGATTCTAAAAGGCCCTCCTTTCCTGCATATTTCTAATATTGATTCATCTGCATGAATTTAATAAATTTGATGCAACTTACGAGGTGTAACAATATTTTTGCATACCCCTGCCATTTATTCCTAACTGTGATTATTCTACCTAATATAATTTCCTTTCATCTCATTTGGAACTTTTCAGGTTTGCTTCAGGACGTGTATAGACAACATGTACAGACAGTCCAAAGCTGTAGTAGTTATTTGCCTTAAGAAGGATTTTTGGCATATTTCAAACAGCATGAGCAAGTTTTGATCATATAAATGTATTTCAAACCTAAATGAAGCTTGTGCAACCTTCAGAAACATCTCATTGTCATTTATATACATTGAAGTGGCTTTCTTACTATCTCCTAGCATTTGCGAAGTTGTTGCATTGTGAAATGGTCACTGTGAAGATCAGAAAGTAGTCAGTGGTAAGTGAAATAAGTATTTTGCAGGCACTGTTTCATCTACTGGTAACAGCAGGGCCGTAGCCAGGATTTTGTTTCAGAGGGGGCTGAGTTTGGTTTGGGGGCTGAGACTGGGTGGAAGAGGGTCTACCCTAGCAAATCTTTTGTATTGTTATCCCAATAACCCCATTAATGTGGGATATAATGAGCATGGTGATCAGATCATGATATGAATAAACATAACAGTTTAAATAATGTACCAGTAAGGCCTTTTCGCGGACCACCCTGAGAATTTCGGGGGGGGGCTGAAGCCCCCTTAGCCCCCCCCCCTGGCTACATGCCTGGGTAACAGGCTATATCCCATTGGAAGTAACTGGAAAGTAAGCTGTGTTTAAAATTTTAATAATTCTTTTTTCATGTTTACAGAAATTTTACTCATCAAAGTTGAATTACATTTCTAAGAGTAAATTCATAATGGAATATCCTGCATTTGTTTCATTGCTCATCTGTGATATTAAGTAGGTTACCAAATTTGAGGATTGTTCTTCCAACTTCTTCACAGATAACTTCTTTGAGTTCAGTTTTTGAATATTTACAGGCTCATGAAATGAAATCATCTGTCTATGGGACTGAGTTTTGCTTTTTTGCTTGATGAATCACCAAGCAATTTTAGTATGTAAAATAAATTTAGAATAGAATAATTCATTCTCTTTTTTGCTAGCATGTAAAGCAAATATTTGAATCTTAGGTTTGATATACTTACTACAGTATATAAAGGAAGCCCATGCACTTCTAGCAGGTGCAGCTGGAATACTGTGCAAATTGAATGGCTATCTATTCTGACAATGTGCATAGAGAACATAATGCTTTCTGGTTCGTATGATTATTTTCTGAAAACACACAGCCAGGTTCACTGCTTCCTTAATGGAGACACTTTGTGTGGTAGGAAACCATTGTGCTGAAATTCATAGCAAGCTTAGTTCTTGGAAAAATCTCAAGGATAGTCCCATCATCAATTTTATTTCATAACACCATCTCTGTCCTGCATTCTGTTATGCTTTTATAGGTTCCAAGACAGGCCATTGATGGCCTTCTGCTTCTCAGGTCTAAAATGCCTGAGGCAAAAAAAAAATTCAAAAAAGCTTGTTTGGGTGTGTATGTCTCAGGAAGCAAGGCAAGACAACTCGGTGATCAAATCATTCAGACTATATCAAGCCTTATAGACATCCAGATCTTTTGGTTCACTGCAACTTTGATGTAAAATGAGATGGAAGGAACCATGCATTTTAAAGAAAACTAAAGATTATCTCTCAGGGAGCAGCAAAACAATCTAGACCAGTGGTAACCAATCTTTGGTCCTACGGCCGTTTTGGCCTTTATCTCCTACAATCCCTAACAGATGATAAGATGGCTGGGATTTCTGTGAACTGAAGTACGAAACACCTGGAGGATCAAAGTTGGGAACCAAAATCTCTCCCAAGATATTTTACTGCCCAAACAGCATTCTTTCTTTCACCTCAGTCCAGGTGCATATAACTCAAATGGCCATAACAGAGAGAAAAAGCTCTCACAGGGCTCTCTTCCTGCAGGTAAAAGCACATTAAATAGAGTTAGCTGTCTCCTCCTTCTTATGCCTCCCACAGCTTACTAGTTGGATTTCCACTGATTTCCATGCAATTTACTCACCCAAAATGTAATCACTTTGTTCAGGACTGCACCCAAATTTCAGTTCCTTCCAGTAAAACAAAAGAACTGGGATGATGGGAGTTAGTGATCATATTTATATTTAAAATAATCTATTGAGATCACTTCTCTAGAAATGTATCAGGCTCACTACTGGTGTGTGTGTGTGTGTGTGTGTGTATATATATATATATATATATATATATATATATATATATATATATAAAGCCCATTCAATAAATCTTTGCACATATCTCTCTTTATATAGGTATAACATTGGGAACTTCTGAAAAATTTACCTCAGATTTGCAGAACAAGAGAACAAGACATTCTTGATGGCCTCTTTTAAGGCTAATTCATTATCTTTGTCCTTCCCCCACAGCAAAAGTCAGGATGTTGCCTTTCAGACCAGTTTGGATGCTATTATTTATTTATTTACTTACTTACTACGCTTCTATACTGCCTCTCTCAGCCCAAAGGCGACTCGAGGCAGTGAACAAGCGGCAAATGCCCACATATAAAGCACATCATAATATGATAAAAAAACAGTCATATAAAAACCATACAAATTAACAGTTAAAAACTACAAAATACAAATCTCAGTGCATCATTCTTAAAATCGGTTTCCTTTGCATCATCATAATTTATTTATTTATTTTATTTATTCATTCGGCTTCTATGCCGCCACTCCCGGTGGGCTCGGGGCGGCTCACAGCAACAACAACAACACAAGATAAACACAGCAATACAAGATAAAACAAGCATAAAAACGTCATTAAAAGTATCAAGATACAACAGTTTAAAATGACCAAGATAGAATCAATTTCCAACAGGGGGGCGTGTCCCGCTAGCCTACACATGGAAGGCAAGCTGGAAAAGGTGGGTCTTACACGCCCGCCTGAAGGGGAGCAGGTCATGGATGGTGCGCGTGTCTGCCGGGAGGGCGTTCCAAAGTTTCGGTGCAATTACCGAGAAAGCCCTTCGGCGGGTGGCTGCCAATTTAGCCGCTTTTGCAGAAGGGACGGCCAGGAGGTTGGTATCCTCAGAACAAAGGGATCTCATAGGGCAATATGGGGAGAGACGGTCCCTCAGATACGCTGGCCCTAGGCCGTGCAAGGCCTTAAAGGTGAGAACCAACACTTTGAAGGTGATTGGCAGCCAGTGCAGATCCTGCAAGATAGGTGTTATGTGGCAACCAGCTGGCATGCCAGACAGGAGCCGGGCGGCAGTGTTCTGCACCAGCTTGAGCTTCCGGGTCACTGACAGAGGAAGGCCAACGTAGAGCACGTTACAGTAATCTAGCCTCGAGATGACCGTGGCTTGGATCACCGTGGCCAGGTCATTCCGGGAGAGGTAGGGGGCCAGCCAGGACCCCCAGGCTCTTTACGGAAGGCGATGGGCATAACGCCGCACCGTCCAGGGTCGGAAGCTGGACATCCCCACCACCTGGGCGGCCCGGCCAGAAGATCTCCGTCTTCGCCGGATTCACCCTCAACCTACTGGCTCGCAGCCATCCAGTAACGGCTTCGAGGCAGCGTTGGAAATTATCGAGGACAGATCCAGGCCCGCCCTCCATCCTCAGAATAATCAGTTGGTCTCGATTAATTAAACTTTGTATGCGAATGCCTGCTCAAACAGCCAAGTCTTGACTTTTTAATGAAATGTCAGGAGGAAGGGGGGGCGATCTGATGTCACTAGGAAGGGTGTTCCAAAGCCGAGGAGCCACCACTGAGAAGGCCCTGTCTCTTGTCTCCTAAGCAATGGGGGAGGTGGTTCACTAAATACAGTCAAGGTAATGAGGAGCAACAAACTCAAAATGAATAGTGCTGTTGTATTAAACAATGAATGGCAATATGCAGGTATATCACATAACATACATGTATACAACTAGCAGATCATAGTATAACATAGATATATTAGCAGTCATCAGTGGGGAACCTTTCCCCTAAGCGTACTCACGCTTTTTGAGCCCACAATGGGAATGTCTCTGCACATAAAAATATAAAGCCCACAGGCAAGTCTCTTTCCCACAAATGGGGGGACAAATGTCCAAATCAAAGAGTGCCCAAGGAGGGGCGGAGAAATATGAAGGGTAGATCCATGCAGAGGGGATTCCAGGGTCGACGATAAGGGGTATCCAAGTGCCGTATCGTTTCGCCTAGGGCGGCTTCTTCCAGACCCAGGACTCGATTGCAACACAAAGTCGCGGCTGGAGGATTTGGAAACCATGATATCATGACATAACAGTAAGTACATGGCCCCATAGTGAACCCACCAGGAAAAGAAGGCAATACATACCAATTTTTCAAATTATTCAAGTATAAATGGCTATATGCCAGTGGTCAGATCATGGACCCAAACCAGGAGTGAAAGGAAAAGATTTATAGGTGGAACTAACTCAGGAACAGCTGCTCATGTGGCCATCACTCTTTGCTTAAAGTAATAGCTCATTTATTGTTAATTTGTCATTGAGCCCGGGGGGGGATTCGCATTTTAATTGGATTATCCAGTCCCTTTCGAGCTGCAGCAACCGCTTTTTCACATCTATGTGCGGTTTTGGAAAAACCCGGTCTAGAACAGTAACTGAGAAAGCTTCAAAATGATGCCGCATGGTATTGAAGTGAGAGTATAGAATGGAAGTATCATTATGATTTTTAAATCTCGATTTATGTTCAATAATTCTCAATAACCGAAAATATAAGATAAGGGTTAGTTCCTCCTGTGGAGTAAAAAATGTCATTTATTGCATTATGTGCAAGGATTGTGGCCACCTTTATGTTGGGCAAACAAGTAGAGAACTCCGCGTGAGAATTATTGAACATAAATCGAGATTTAAAAATCATAATGATACTTCCATTCTATACTCTCACTTCAATACCATGCGGCATCATTTTGAAGCTTTCTCAGTTACTGTTCTAGACCGGGTTTTTCCAAAACCGCACATAGATGTGAAAAAGCGGTTGCTGCAGCTCGAAAGGGACTGGATAATCCGATTAAAATGCGAATCCCCCCCCCCCCCGGGCTCAATGACAAATTAACAATAAATGAGCTATTACTTTAAGCAAAGAGTGATGGCCACATGAGCAGCTGTTCCTGATGATTGTTTATCTGAGTTAGTTCCACCTATAAATCTTTTCCTTTCACTCCTGGTTTGGGTCCATGATCTGACCACTGGCATATAGCCATTTATACTTGAATAATTTGAAAAATTGGTATGTATTGCCTTCTTTTCCTGGTGGGTTCACTATGGGGCCATGTACTTACTGTTATGTCATGATATCATGGTTTCCAAATCCTCCAGCCGCGACTTTGTGTTGCAATCGAGTCCTGGGTCCGGAAGAAGCCGCCCTAGGCGAAACGATACGGCACTTGGATACCCCTTATTGTCGACCCTGGAATCCCCTCTGCATGGATCTACCCTTCATATTTCTCCGCCCCTCCTTGGGCACTCTTTGATTTGGACATTTGTCCCCCCATTTGTGGGAAAGAGACTTGCCTGTGGGCTTTATATTTTCATGTGCAGAGACATTCCCATTGTGGGCTCAAAAAGCGTGAGTACGCTTAGGGGAAAGGTTCCCCACTGATGACTGCTAATATATCTATGTTATACTATGATCTGCTAGTTGTATACATGTATGTTATGTGATATACCTGCATATTGCCATTCATTGTTTAATACAACAGCACTATTCATTTTGAGTTTGTTGCTCCTCATTACCTTGCCTGTCTCTTGTCTCCGCCAGGCACGCCTGCGAAGCAGGTGGGACCAAAAGCAGGGCCTCTCCGCATGATCTTAAACATCTTGATGGTTCATAGGGAGAGATGTGTTCAGACAGGTACATTGGACCGGAATCGTTTAGGGCTTTAAAGGCTACACCAGGTCTGAACCCAGTGGATGCTGCTTATTTCCTTCTTTTTTGATTTATCACAGTTTTCTGCTCTAGGTGAGCTCAAGATGGCTAACAGTAATAAAACAAAGCCTGTTTTCACAAAAGAAGTCTGAAAACACAGCAATAAATAGATAAATCTAGTACCCAGATGGTTTGATTCTCTTCTCTGCACAGGCTTAAACAGTAAATAAGCTAATTCACCAGAAGCAGCCTGAATGAAAATGTTTTTGCCTTTGTTATATGAAGGACAATGGAGAAGGACTGCAGTTTTTAAAAATGGTTTAATTATAATTCAGTATTTTGCATCTCCCTGAGCATTTGTTTTTAGCAGATAGATGGGATCAAATGACATTATCAACAAATAAAAGTTCCAGATCCAATCCTCAGTATCAATCCCAGAGGTGAAAAACCTGCAACTGTCTGGGTGCTGTTGAACTACAACTTCCAGCACCCTTCACTATTAGATATATTATCTAGAGAAGATGAGAATTGCAATGAAGGGCTGCACATTTCCCTGCTTCATCTTACCACTTTACCATATTGAGAAAGTTCAGCCTCTTTTCAAGCATGGAGAGGCACAGAGCTCATCATATGAGTTAACCTACTTCCAGTCACCATGCATAGCCCTCTGTGATTGAAAAAAGTCAGAAGTGTCCTAAAAAGAGGGAACTCTGGCAATCAGACCTCATCACATTGAGAAAATTTCCCCCTTGTAGGACACTTCAGCCTTTTTCAAGCAGAGGCTAGATGGCCATCCGCCGGGGGTACTTTGAATGCGATTTTCCTGCTTCTTGGCAGGGAGTTGGACTGGATGGCCCATGAGGTCTCTTCCAACTCTATGATTCTATGGGGAGGCATGGAGCTCATCACATGTTACAGGGTTGAAAAGAAGCAGAAATATCCTGAAAGGAGGGAACTCTGAACATGGACCAGCAATCGTGTTCAGAGCTCCCACCTCTTATTGCACTTTACTCCTATGTTTTACAACTGAAAAACATGTGGAATTGGAACCATCAAAAAATTTCCTTCCAGTTTCATTGCCCAACCATCAGCAGTCTCTTGTATCCTATGGGGTTTGATGAGAACCATAGGATCCCATGGAAAGAAATGGGTTTAACCTGGACCACTGTCCCCTTTAATGTAAGGGGCTTTGGGCAAGGCAAGGAATCTCTTGGTTTTCAAACATTATTGTTTCTCCTGACCAAAAAAAAGTACTGCTGACCTTGCAATGAAAGATGAAAGTATTGCCAGCACTTTAGATTCCAAGTGTGAGTGTGATAGGAAGGTAAAACTCAAAATGGGACTGCTGAAGATATAAGGGGGGTGATTCTCTACTCTTAAAGGGACAGTCACCTTAGACTAGGGATATTACTAGGGCAGTGGGAAGGCTAATTCATTTTTGGTTTACAGCAATTGCCTATGCAGCTGCTTCAGATTGGCATTGGGATACTGGACCAGAGGTCCAGCACTGGGAAGCCCTTGAGCAGCTACAGATGTAATGGCTTTACACTAATTATGGATTTGCTGCTCACAAGGATGGCTATACCTGCCCTATTCCGTAACTGTTCCAAAAGATGACAATATGTTGGAACACCATGCAAGTGGAACAGGAATCATGAGAACTAGGACTCCAATGTATGCATCAAAGTCAGCATCTACCACTGGATAAGTCATTTATACCTTGTCATATACACACTTTATACTTTAATTGCATGGTACCATAGTGGAGCAATTATAGATACTAATATGATGAAGAAAAGCTTAAAGTGATTTGTTTAAACAGAACATGTTAATTGTCATGTCTTCAAGGAACATCTCTCCCACAAATTTACTTTGATGTTGTTACTTTTCCAGTGAAAGAGATTGTTTTCATCACAGTTTGATCAATCATAAATAGCTAATCTTTTGAAAGAAAAGATGCCAGAGAGAGGCTATAATTACAGTCAGAGTAGATGGCAAACATGAAAAAGCTGCCTCGCTGTTATGAGAACCTTCTTGGTATAGAATGGCTAAATGGTATTGATTGGATGCTTCTGCATAACTTGATATTTACATTAGCACAAAGAGGTAAGAAGGCTTTTTAATTTGTCTAATCAAGTTGCCATGGTTGTATGTGTAGTACAAAATATTGAATTCTGTATTTGCAATCCTGAGAAGCTTGATGAATATTTAATGATGTCAAATCATATGTTTTGGCTGCATTTTTAGATTTTATGTAGGAGTTGGTTAGCAAAAGTAAATCTTACTTTCGAAAAACAGATCCTTGGCTTCCTAATTACACCATTATTACAAAAAAAATCAGTGTCAATTGTTTTTCATCCCCTTAACATTGTGAAATTAATTTGTCAGAATTGCTGCACATGTTGCATGAATGACAACTTTAATTGTCTTTCCTATACTATCCTATGAATCGATTTCATCTGCCATTCTTCCTAACTTCCACTGTTGCAGACATATGTGATCACAAGCAACTACTACTTTATTTTTCCGTCCATGAGATTAGGATTCAGTGCACTAGATTAGGATTTCTTGATCTTGAATTTCCAGGCGCTGTTGCACTGTCACTCCCAAAAGCCCCAGGCAGAATAGCAAATGCTTATTCAAAAACATACTGTATATATCAATATCTGGGGCCACCCAGTCATACTACCGCATCAGACGGGCTACTTGGCCCATCATACGCTGCTTGCTCTTCCCTTTCAGAATGGAGCCCATTACATGACACACGTGTACTTCTGACTGGGCTCCATCCAGAAAAGTGTATGCCATGCTGTGGAAACACATGAGCCTTCCCATGTTGCCTTACCAGCAATGGGGAGAAGCTAGGCAGTGATGCATCCCCTTGTGGGATGGGGCAAAGGCAATTCGCATGATGCGGGGTGTGGAGTGATGGGTTCTCCATGCCCCCCTCCAAGATGAGGTCCAAAGTTGTGATGCTTTTACTTCATCTGGCATGGTTACATCTATGAAATCCTAAGATTTGTAGTTGATTTGTAGTTGATGGAGGGATATTTAGAATCCTTAGCTAGAGAGATCTTGCAGCAGGCATGGGCAAACTTTGGTCCTCGAGGTATTTTGGATTCCAACTCCCACTGTTCCTAACAGCTGGTAGGAGTTGTAATCCAAAACATCTGGAGGGTCAAAGTTCGTACCTTAGGAACCGCCTCATCCCATATTGTCCCACTAGACCACTGTGTTCGGAGTCAGCTCAACTTCTGGAAGTACCTTGCTTCAGAATGTACCACCTCACCACCACTAGACGGAGGGCCTTTTCAATAATCGCCCCCATCCTGTGGAATGCACTGCCTTCCGAGGTCAGGGTTCTCTCAGACCTGATGGCATTTTGGAAGGCGTGCAAAACCATCTTGTTCTGGCAGGCCTTTGGGGACTAAAATTGTGATCTTTAGGCACTCATATGTTGCCGCTGTGTTTCGGCCCAGTTGAGATTGCGCTTTCGCGCAATACCTCTGTTTTATTGTATTTTACTGTAATTTTTTTGCCGTGTTTTTATTGTATTTTATTGTGTGATTTTAGCTGTGAGTCGCCCCGAGCCGCTTTGGGAGTGGCGACGCATAAATGCAAATTAATAAATAAATAATAAATAAATAATAATAAATATGTTACTGCTCAGCCTTTGTGGGATTGTTCACCTCACGGACTTATATGTTGAGTACATATGTATTGATGTAGATTATAAGATGTTATATATTATTTTACCAGATTTTCCGGACCAGTGGAATCATTTCATGTGGATTACCATTATCTGGTCCCGAAGAAGCCGAGATTATCAGCGAAACGGCAAGGCCTTTTAGGTTGACCGTCGACCTGCTTAAACCCGCAATAAGCTCCAGACAATGTGGATTATAGTGATTGATAGATTGATTTTCTGAGTCTTTTTGCGGTATTTATTTAGAACAGTGTTTACCAGAATTACTCATCCACAGTATGTTCCACTTCATTTTGAATGATTATAAAGAATTCTGAATGATTACTAAGAAGATTTGAACATTAAAACTACAATTACCATTGATTGAAATATTTTGGACTATTTGATCTTTTGTTCCGTGCTGTTAATTCTTTAGTTTGTGGAGAACACCCGCTTGTTTTTTGGTACTGTAGGTCCTGAACCCAAAGAGCTTAGCTCAATGTTGAGGTTGTGAAAAATTTAGCAACAGTATAAAGTTTTTGAACACCACTTAGTTATTTACACAAATCTGTTGGCAACATCATCCAGTGTTTACAGTATACAAAATGCTTCAGCTATACTTAATAAAATGGAAAGTATAACTTAGCAAGCCTCGCAAATGCTGAATTATTAGTAAATGATTGATTTTATGCCTATTTTATATACCTACATACATGGGGTCACATAAAAGTTTATCAGGCAGAATGGGGTCATGATAAAAAAAAATCAGACAGAAAGGGGTCATGAGTGGAAAATGTTTAGAAAGTGACAGTTTGTCCATGTGGAATACATTTTCTAAGTTCAGACACACTATTCAAAAGAAATACAAGTTGTCTGGTTTAAAGGTAAAGGTTTCCCCCTGACATTAAGTCCAGTCGTGTCCAACTTTGGAGGTTGGTGATCATCTCCATTTCTAAGATGAAGAGCCAGCATTAACCGTAGACACCTCCAAGGTCATGTGACCAGCATGACTTCATGGAGCGCCAAAGCAGTACCTATTGATCTACTCACATTTAAATGTTTTCAAACTACTAGGTTGGCAGAAACTGGGGCTAACAGCATTGCTCATCTTGCTCCTCGGATTCAAACCTGTTACCTTTCAGTCAGCAAGTTCAGCAGCTCAGCACTTTAACCCACTGTGCTACTGGGGGCACTGCACCCATGCTAAACCCTGTTAGTTTCTACTTCACCATGCTGACAAGCAATAGCTAATAGCTACATTCCAGGGGTCTTTTCCAGACCTGTTGCAGATCTGGACCTTTCATGCACCTTTCATAGGTAGACACACCAGTGGGTAAACATGGGAAGTCTACATTCAAAACATGCTCTACTATTGAAATGCAGACTTCTGCCCTGATAAAGAATCCAGAGAAGGTCATGAATGTAGCTCCCTATGTTGAGTGTTGTCCTATGTTGTTATTCAGTGCACTGTTGCTACTATTACAGATAACAAAAGGAGCAAAAGTAGTGGGGAATAGAGAAAAAGGGGTGAAGGGACCATCACCTAATGAGAAATCAAATCTTTTTAGCCTACAACTACCAGCATGCTCCAGACAGCTTGACAACTTGCCATGTGGTTGAAGAAAACAATGTTTCCAAGCTTGTGGCAACCACAACCAGGACCATATGCTGAAAAGAGGATTCTCTTTTAAGGTTGTGAAAGCATAATCCCAAATGGGCTTTTGACTAAAATGTTATGTGGATTCCGCATCAGATTGATGTGTGTTTTTGAGAACAATTCACTATGTAATGAAGCTTTTTCTCAGAAATAGGAACTCATACCATGGTGCAGGCTAATAGGATCAGAAATGTGGTAGGAAGGCTGTTCTTAAATGTAGCATGGGAAATGGAAATGATTTGTTGTCCTTCCCTCCATCCATTCTCAAAGATAATTCAGAGTATATATTAGTGTGCTTCAAGCAAAACTGAAAATTGCCTCTTCCCAGCTTAGATCTTTCCACTCCCTGAAACAATAAACTTTTGTGGATGCTTATGGTGAAAAATGTAGGTCAGCCTGAACTTTATTAGTGCAGTACCTCCAGAGTACTGAAGAACAGTAATGTAAAAGAGGTCAGTACCTATAAAATGAGCTGTGCATAGTCTGAATGAAGAATGGTAGTCCCTTTGTCTATGAAGAAAGTAAGCCATTCATGGGAGGTGGAAGGGTCATTTCTCTATCCATTGAGACAGAATAGAAATAGTAAAAAAAAGGCCATGGAAGAGAAAGAAATTCTAATATGTGTTACAGCTGTTCTGTAATCTCAGGGAAAACCAGTGCTTGCTTTTGATGAGTTTTCTGTGTCCTTATGCACCTCAAAAACAAGAGTGGGAACTCACTCTTATATTTACATAACTAAGGAAAAAAGTGTAAACATGCTAACATCCATTTATTTATTAGGGTAAAAGCTAATCTGCTTATCATATTAATAGGTCATCCACTAAGCCAAACAAAACTATTTCTGCCCATAACCAGTCCTGACACCAGATTGAAATGAATCTAGATAACCCACAAGATCCAGAAATTATTGGAGCTGGGAGGCCATCACAACATTTTTAATTTTTTTAATTGAATTTCATTTAAAATACGATAAACATCTGACAAAACAAAAACAAACAAAATTACAAAGAATGCATACAAAAATCAGTAACATAGAAAGATTAGATTGAAAAGGAAAAAAGAACACAGAAACATCAAATCATGCTACTAGCCATCACAACATTTTACAAGTAAAACCTTGCGCAAAAATGGAATGTTTCAGACTGGCTGGTAATAGTCATGATTATGGCATTCATAGAGTTCTTTTTATTAATGGCCTCACTACCTTTTTGTCAGGATGGAAACCTGCCTTGTTGCCACTCCCCTTACCTACTCAGCCATTCCCCTTCTAGCTGCTTTCAGCAGTCAGGAAGCCAGAAGGATCCTGTATAGATGAGGTAACTCTCACCACTCCAAGGCTCCTGCCAACATCATCAGGCTGCAGAAATAGAAATGTACCCAGCAATACAGCATAAGATTACACCCACTGGACATGCATCAACCACAGCACTCGAATCTGCAAAAATATATTGCAAATTGCAAATTGGCTCCAGCAGGCTAGGTTCCAAGTCTCAAACAAGGTCAGCTGTACACAGAACTGAAATAACTGAAAATAGTAAAGCCAATAATGATAACAATAGAAATTAGCATCTTAACTCAGAAGTATGGCTCACTTTGACTGGATATATGATGCCAAATAATGCAGCTTATATGGGTCTACAATTACATTAACAATATGATCAAACTGTATTATTTGGCAATGTAGATCCAGCCTGAGTCCAGAGAGATTTATTCCTAGAAAACCAGTGTAGAGCATGGTAGGGTACAATTTGTGGTTGTCCTAATATTGGTGCACCCCTATTCTCTTTAGGCTTAACCATCCTACCAGATGTTGAGTATGAAGTGGGTAGTAGTTCCTCAGTATCTGTAAAGCCACAGCTTCCCCAGCCCTAGCACAGAGGATTTCAGCTTTCTCATTAAGCTTGAGAACATCCCCATAAATGTATGCCATTATTTTCATGTTGCAGGTCTCCACCGAGACATACATAAGGTGACTAGTGTGACTGAGACTAGATTTCATAACAGATTTTCTAAATCTCAGTTTTTGTGTTTTTAATATCCTAATTCTTAACAGAGATAGCTGTAAAAATAGTGAAAATCAGTCTCTAAAACATTTGTCAACGGGTATGTGTCACAATTTGCTGGTTCAATCAAGCTAGCCTACAATTCCACACTATGCTCATTCATAGTCTGTCTTTATTCTTTTCCTGTGCACAGATTACACAAAAAATCCCATGGGTCCAAGAAAATGAAATATTGGCAGTAGAAAACTCTTCCATGCACTCCACTGTCTTTTGACTGAAACTAGTTGATATATAACTAGCTCCTGATACATTATAAAGAAAATTTTGCAACAAAAGTTTCAGGTTGTGATTGTGGCTTGAGAAACTATTCACTAGATATGATCATGGTAAAGATGGGGGGGGGGGGGCAATCCTCTGAGTTGAGATTCTTGATCTCATACTTATTTTACATCTCCTGAGACCTGAAACTCAGAAATCTGCAACTTTGTGAGGCTTGGAGGAATATTTCAGATGAATTAAATGTGCATAAAATCACAAAATAACATAGTGGAAAAAACACAAGATTGTGGCTAAAATATTTTCCCATTCCTACATTTGTGGAGTTGTCAGATCTGTGTTCCAAAGGCTCTGTGTGATAAGTAGATCAGTTTATCTGCACAATTTTTCCTTCTGACATTTTGATCTCATGCTCCTATAGGCACAATATTTGTCCTAGGAGTGTCTTTGTTTGTTTTTACTTGATTTTGGACCGTTTTTCCAAGTTAGTTTAAGGGCTACATAGGGACTATGACTGTTCCCCAATTCTCACTGAGAAGCAGTAGCTGCTATCAACAGAAGTCTGTTCCCTTGTGGTTCAGGAAGCAGTTATAGGATAATTTCACTCCCTTCTGCACAAGCAATATTCAACAACAACAATTTTATTGATTAGCCAGAAGCCATATCAAATACACACAGAACACAGACACATTGCAATGATTCTAAAAACAATCTGAGGAGAATTCTAGACCATTACATCAATTAAACCCCTGTTTTGCCCAGCAGGAGGGATTCTAAGGGAGGTGGTAACAATTCACAGGTCCTCATCTCCAACACAATTTATTCCAATTGCATCTATGTAATCAGATCTTAGTTTCATGGCTTTACAGAGAAAACGAGCAGTAGCATCTGTTATCAGCTTGTTGGAGCCGGCCAGCAGAAGTGAGACTTTTGCTAGAGGGTCCCAATGATTTTTTCCCACAAGAAATATCTCTAGCAGTTGTTTTCTCTCTATTTGATAGATTTTGCAATAGAGCAGAAGATGAGTTAGATCTTCGATCTCAGGGGCACCACAAATACAGATACGCTCTTCATAGGGAATTTTCTTGAACCTCCCATATCTCACCATTGAATCTAATTGCTCAAACCTGGCTCTAGTGAAAATTTTCCTTAGGTGGTGTAACCTTCCTTGCTGTAAGTAAGTGGTTAATTGGAAGGATTTCTTAAAACCACTCAACCATCTCAGGGAAACGGTAGAACCCAAAGAGTCTATATCGGTTTGGGCCGCAATGTCATTAATTCGTTGACGCACTTCTTTGAAGTGCTTACTTAACTCTTGACCAGATAGGTGGACTGGGAATATTACCTGAATGCCGCACCTTCTGATGTAATCAAACAAATGGTCAGCCCCCGATTTATAAGAACTGCTAGATTGTTCCAGCAAACATAATTTTGGGAGGCGAGACGCCTCCATCTCCATGACCTTGAGCCAGCAATATTCAATGTGAGGAGGAATTTTAACAATAACCATAATTATGCCTGTCACAATGAAAATCGCTCATGGAAGAGGGTGAAAACCTCATTTAGCTGCTTCCCCTAAGCAAAATAGGAACAGAGCCCTGCCAATCACACCAGCTTTCTCCTGGCAAATGGAAATTTGGAGGAGGGATTCACGTTTCCCCACCAAAACTACAGTGCTGGCGCACACGTAAAAGCCTTACAGAATCCCAGCCACTAATGTTCACAAAAGACTACCATTCACAGATCAATTATACTTGCAGATGGTTGGAAACTTACTACTTCTAGCAGCTGACACAGAATCTTAGTTCGCAACTAGCTTGTCAGTTAAGTGTTCTTATCTTTATTTATACTTTGTTGAAGATTGGGATCTTGAACTATTTTGGTTGCACCACACAATGAATGTAAGGAGATGGTTGTTTTCCATGGGGTGAGGAGATGGTTGTTAAGCATATGGCAACAAGCTTTCAAACCCTAGTAGATTTAATTATAATAATCCAATCAAAAGCTCAGACATTTTCCTCCTCCTTCTTTTCCATAGTTGATCAATAACTTAATTTGGAAAGGCACGAACATTCCATAAGTCACCTTACATTAGTTTGCATATGTTGGTTTACTTGAATACCAAAGAGTTATGCCAGATGATTAGGGAAGACCTGAAGGCCTGTGATGCTGTTTACAGTTAGTTCAATGAAGCTAGGGCTGTAGCTATGCTATAATTCTGTGCTATATGTGTGCTGGAAAGGGGTAAATTCTAACCATAGCGAATTCTTCTGATATTAATGAAACAGGCAATTCAGTCAAAATATAATTCAGTCTTTTAGCAGAAGTATTTCTCAACAGATTCACAGGTTTCATATATGGCCAGAACACCCTAAGAAAGGCACAAGGTGTGTGGAAATATTCTTCTGAAAACTCATAGCCAAAGCATATACAAGCACAGTGACCTAAAAGCAAAGAATCTGCTTGTTTAAAAAATGTAAAAGACTGCACCAAAGGATGAGGGGAAAGACCTCACCTGGAAGCTAGGGATGGGGAATTGAACCTTCTACCCCCAATTCAAATGCATGAGAATGATGTTGATGATTTCCTCATTTACCGTATTTTTCGCACCATAAGACACAGTTTTTTTCCTCCCAAAGTAGGATGAAAAATCAGCCGCGCCTTATGGAGCGAAGATGCAGGCAGGGGGGGGGGAGGCGCTGGAGCAGAGTGGGGGCGGCGATATACTCACCAAAAGTGTCCTCGCTCCATCTCTTGCTCCTTTTCCTTCCCCCCGCACTTTGATCACTTGAGCAAAGGGCGGGGGGAAAGAAGGAGCAAGAGGAGGAGCGAGGCAGCGTCCTTTCCATTGTGGCAGAGGAAGCATCTTGCGACACTTCCCCTTCACTTTGGGAGGAATGGGGCAGGGCTAAGCCAGCATCTCTTGCCAGTCCCATCCAGAAGAGGGAAAGGGGGGCATAAAAATCCTAATGTGATGAGGTCGTAATAAGATGAACCTACCATGGGACTTTTCTGGGTTACAAATGTGTGATCATTCACTTTTTCATGGTTGAGAGGGGTATCAAACCGTGGTTTTCATGCTGGCTCGACTAAAGGAAGATACAGCTCTTTAAATAACCTGGACCCAAGCCATATAGGGCTTGATAGATCAAAACCAGCACTAGGAATTGTATCCAGAAACACACCAACAGCCAGTCAAGCTGTTGCAATAAGAGAGAAAATTTAGAGATAAGAAGTTTGGATTAATGAGGTCATGTTTTACCCTGGATGGAAAACTCACTGGTTTTTCATGCTCTTAACAAAATAAACATTGATGCTTTTAAAAATTAATTATCATTGCTTTTTTGTATCCTTCTATTAAGTTAAGGAAGGGGAAAAGATGGAGGACTTTATCAGATTGAGATGAAAACTAGCATAGTAGTAGATCCCTATCACATGGTGTCATGTGATTCCCATTGTCAGTCCATCATTTCCTGCGATGAAGCAAAATCAGTCAATAGTCCTTTATCCCACCAGGTTCTGGGACCTACTTCTTGTAGTGAATCTGAGCTCTTTTATGGTGCCATCTCATGATCTCTACTAACTGTATACAATTTTTCATCTTTTCAACTTGGAAATTCATATTTGTGTAGTGCCTTGAAAAAAAATTAAATTGGGGGAAGTGGCAACATGAGAGGACGGAGTTGTGCTGCCCACTCAGAAGTGCAACCTTGCACAGTCAGGGCTAGCAGCTGTGCAATTGGAGTCAACATAATGCTGGTAAGTAGTCACTAACTCATGCTGTGAGAATGCTGCAGGTTAGCAGCTTGCATGCAACAACAAAGTATTGGAGGCAACTCAAGGCCATTTCTATTAGAAAAGCCTCACGAGTAGATCTGGAAGACAGATAGGTCATTTTAGACATACTTTAGGCTTCAGAAATTGTGTGAACATAGTAGTGTGAGGGCAGATATCAGTCATTTAAAACAAAGCAAAAATCCTATTCTATGATTTTTATAATAATTATAAAAAATACAGAACTTTTTCATAATATATTCCAAATGTTTTATTCCCTGGTAAATATTTCATGTCCATACAGAAAAAAAGAGAAAAAAAGGTGAATAACCTATGAATTACTTGTGAATACAAGTTGGATACTGTTAAAAGGCAAACTCTTACTTACCTCACACTATAAAAGTGATGCAGTTTCACACCACTTCAACTGCCATGGTTAAATCCTATGGAATTGTGGGATTTGTAGTCTGGTGAGGCACTAGTACTCTTTGACAGGGAAGGCTAAGACTTTGTAAAACTACAACTCCCATGATTCTATAGCAGGGCTGTCCAACTTCTACCGGGCCCAGGGCCAGAATTCTGGTCACTGATGACCTGGGGGGCCGAAGGGTCCGCCCCCTTCCCAGGTCCGCCCCCTTCCTGGCTCCGCCCCCTCCTTGCCCCCAGCTCCGCCCCCTAATTAAAATACAATTAAATATAATTATAACAGAAAGGTGGAAGGTTGGATATTTAATATTATATCCCCAGAACAAAATTATATTAATGAAGCAATCCATTTAATATTATATCCCCCAGAATATTTGGGAGTTGTAGTTGCTGGGATTGGTAGTTTGCCTACAATCAAAGAGCATTCTAAACCCCACCAATGATGGAATTAACCAATCTTGGCACACAGAACTCCCATGACCAACAGGAAATACTGGAAGGCTTTGGTGGGCATTGACCTTGAGTTGTGGAGTTGTAGATCACCTCCATCCAGAGAGCACTGTGGACTCAAATAATGATGGATCTCTGGACCAAACTTGGCATGAATACTCAATATGCCCAAAGGTGAACACTGGTGGATTTGGGGGAAAATAGACCTTGACATTTGGGAGTTGTAGTTGCTGGGATTGGTAGTTCACCTACAATCAAAGAGCATTCTAAACCCCACCAATGATGGAATTAACCAATCTTGGCACAAAAAACTCCCATGACCAACAGGAAATTCTGGAAGGCTTTGGTGGGCATTTACCTTGAGTTGTGGAGTTGTAGTTCACCTCCATCCAGAGAGCACTCTGGATCCGGGCCCAGCGAAGCAGGAAGTAAGGCGGCAGCGGCGGGCAGGGAGCCGGAGGGAGGCTGAGGGGGGAGGAAGGAGCTGCGGGGAGCCGTTCTCCCAGTTGGAGGCTCTGCCCAGCTTGGCGAAGCCGCGGCCCGGGAGAAAGGCTCCCCCGAAGGGCCTGTCCTTTCGGGGGAGCCGTTCTCCCGGTTGGCGGCTCTGCCCAGCTTGGCGAAGCCGCGGCCCGAGAAAGGCTCCCCGCGGCCTGTCCTTTTGGGGGAGCCGTTCTCCCGGTTGGCGGCTCAGCCCAGCTTGGCGAAGCCGCGGCCTGGGAGAAAGGCTCCCCCGAAGGGCCTGTCCTTTCGGGGGAGCCGTTCTCCCGGTTGGTGGCTCTGCCCCGCTGGGCGAAGCCGTGGCCCGGGAGAACGGCTCCCCCGAAGGGCCTGTCCTTTCGGGGGAGCCGTTCTCCCGGTTGGCGGCTCTGCCCAGCTTGGCGAAGCCGCGGCCTGGGAGAAAGGCTCCCCCGAAGGGCCTGTCCTTTCGGGGGAGCTGTTCTCCCGGTTGGCGGCTCTGCCCAGCTTGGCGAAGCAGCGGCCCGGGAGAAAGGCTCCCCCGAAGGGCCTGTCCTTTCGGGGGAGCCGTTCTCCCGGTTGGCGGCTCTGCCCAGCTTGGCGAAGCCGCGGCCCGGAGAAAGGCTCCCGAGAAGGGCCTGTCCTTCGGGGGAGCTGTTCTCCCGGTTGGCGGCTCTGCCCAGCTTGGCGAAGCCGCGGCCCGGGAGAAAGGCTCCCCCGAAGGGACAGGCCCTGCCTGGGAGCCGGGTTTGGCCGACTCGCGTCTCCCGCCGGGCTTGGCGGAAGACGCAAGCCGGCCCAACTCGGCTCCCAGGCAGGCCCAGGAGGAAGACCCGCTGTCTTCGCTGAAGCCGGGCCTTGATTGGTATCACGGCCCAGGCTCCGGAGGCCTTCGCGACACCAACTGAGGCCCCAGCTTTGGCGATGACGACTGGCCTCTCTCCTCCTTTTAGGTCTTCAGTAGCCAGCGCCGCCGCCAGCCATTACCCGGCAGAGGCGCTGGCTCCTGAAGACCTAAAAGGAGGAGAGAGGTCCGTTGTCCTCGCCAGAGCCAGGGCCCCGATTGCTGCCGCGGAGGCTTCCGGAGGCTGGGCAGCGAAACCAACTGAGGCCCCAGCTTCAGCGAAGATAGCGGGCTTTCCTCCTCCTCCCCCCCGCAAGCAGCAGGAGGGGGAGGAAAGGGGGGGAGAGAGGTTTTCTCGCGGCATAGCGGGAGGTCGCGCACGGCACAGAAGTGTGCCAGAGCTCCCGCCCTGCTGCGCATGCCCGCGAGCGGCCCGCCCCACGAGCGCCCCCCGCGCCCCCCTGAGCGGCCCCGCCCCCCGAATTTTTTCCGAAATTTTTTTTTCGAAAATTTTTTTTTCTAAAAAAATATTATTTCTCCCAGGAGGGTAGGGGGCTGCGTCCAAGGGGCTGGGGGGCCGTGTACGGCCCGCAGTCCACCAGTTGGACAGCCCTGTTCTATAGCATTGACTCATGGCAGTTGAAGTGGTGTCAGACTGCATTAATTCTACTGTATAGATTGGGCCTCTGACAGCAGCATGCAAGTGGGAGACAGAGAAAGCTGTATTTCCCTTAAAGTATGCAAACTCAGTACGGCAGGAACAAGACCATTACTAGAGGGCAGTAGCAAAAACCAAATGCTGTTTGCCCTCTGCATCCATGGAGTAAAACATCCAGGGCTTGAAAATATCAGCCAAACACAAATCAATAACAGGACTTGAGTATCCTGGAAACAAATCCCCATGGGTATCATGGGAAGCTATACTAATACAACTCATCATCATCATCACAACTACACTACTTCTATTTTCAAATTTGATTTCCCGAATTCCTTCTGATACATAAAGGAAAGGAAAAGCAGGAAAGAAGGAACCACTCAAGTGGCAGTAAAATGAAATGAATCTCTTTTGGCAAAATAAGTGGCAGAAGCTTTTATGTAATTTGATTTGAGATCTGTGCAAAATGTCAAAGATTTTTTTTTCTATTCTTGGCTCTCTTTTGTGGTGTCTTTTTGTGGTGTCTCATTTGCTATTCCTGAGCCTGGAGCTAAATGGCAGCAATTCATTATTTTGCTATATTGCAGAGGTGGGTTCAGGCAGGAGGTCATGAAGAAAAGAGGAAAGAAATTTGAAGAGATGGACAACAACTTATGCACCGTTTTCAAGGGAGAAGAGAGTCTTGATCTGAACATGTGGACATATCATTTTTTAATGGAATGCCCTAGTTCACCAACACTCTTTAAATTTGATGGAATTATCATTTCTTCTCATTCTACTTCAGAGCATGTTTCATTTGCTGCATATTATTAAAAGGTGTAAGAGCTGAGAGAAAAATAATTTCAGAAGTATTTTCTCTTATTAACTCTCTCACAAACGTCTAAAGAAGCATATTTCTTTTCCCATGGTGGTTAAAACAATTGGTCTTAAACAGTACATGATGGAAGCAGTGAATGGATGTAGGTCACTTTGTCTTCCAGGGACATTTGCTAAGTTCAGAGAGTTCAGTCGTATGGAATTTCATAGTTCAGTACTATGGGAATGAGCCTCTGGTTTCCCTTTGCTTGGTCTTGAGGATGAAATACATACATCTACTTTTATTTGCATTTTCTGAACCTTTCTTTTTATTCAAACTTCATATAGTAGTTTATGTTCTTGCTTTTCAAAAATAGATAAACTCTAGTTAAAATTAGGTCAGTTCAATCAAAACCAAAAGCTGCACATTGTTGAAAATCAAATTGTATTATTTAATGATCCTGGACAGTTTGTGATATTAGAGTAAAATTCTGATTTCTTTGTTTCCATTAGGAAATTGTGAGGCATGAACTTAATGTGCTACCATGACAAATATTGTAGTTTTACAAAAGGTATAGTATTTATTTTTCTTTACTAGCTGTCTTCTGACATAAATACAGTGATTTCTAAGTGAGTATGCATACTTAAATATTTTCTATGAGAGAGAGAGAGAGAGAGAGAGAGAGAGAGAGAGAGAGAGAGAGAGAGAGAGAGAGAGAGAGAGAGAGAGATGGTCATGATGGGCATGTATGCCAGGTTCGGTCCAGGCCATCGTCGGTTGGGTTGAGTGTTCTTTGGATGTGGATAAACTACAACTTTCAATATCCAATGTCAATTCCCTCCAAATCCCACCAGTATTGAAAGTTCACCATGTTGAATACATGTCGTATGTTTGATCCAGATGTATTGTCAGTGGGAATCACAGGGCTCTCTGGATGCAAGGTGAACTGTAACTCCCATCATCCAAGGTCAATCCTCCTCAAACCGTACCAGTATTTTCTGTTGGCTATTTTGGGAGGTGGGAGGGTGTCTGTGTGCCAGATCCATTGTTGTTGGGAGTCCCAGGTCTTTCTGGAAGTGGGAGCCATCTTGGAAAATACATCAATGCATACACATATATATTAACTTTTATTATATACTAGCTTTGATACTTGGTGATGCCCTGGTTAGGTGATTTGTAATGCTATTTATTAGAAAAGTCATTTTTTTGCTTTTGTTTTTTAATGAATTATACAATTAGACATTGATACGGATCTGGGTGAACTTGAACCCTCAGCATTGTGGGTCAGCCCCCTCCCCCCAAACTGCACCATGTTGGGTATATGTGCCAAGTTTGGGGATGATAGATCTTGACCAAACTTGGCACTGTCATCCATGAGGATGACAGTACTCTGTGGGTGAATTACAACTCTCATCATCCTGTCAGCCTCCCCCGGTCACCTCACCAGTAATTAAAGTTGGTAAAGATGAGTAGGTGTGCCAAGTTTGGTTGAGATCCACTGTTGGTGGTGTTAAGATTGTTCTTTGCATTAGAATTATCTATAACTTCCATCATACTCTCTCATTGCCCCACAAACCTTGTCAGTCCTTAAAGTTGGTCGAGGGGGTGGGGTGGGGGTGGTTGTAATCTGTGCCAAGTTTTGTCTAGATCCATTGTTTGCAGGAGTCATAAGGCTCTCTGGATATAGACGTGCAACCAACTACCATAATAGGTTGAATCCTTTAAAGCAGGGAAGTTGTCTCATCTGTAGCATGGTACCTACCTTGTTCCTGACATCAGGCAAAATGCTGATGTACTGGAGGAGGGAGGAGAAAAGGAAAGCTAATGGGATGAAGCTAGGTACCATGTCAGGGCTAGGGTCTGCAATGGCAATGAAAGGGGAAAGGGGGGGGGGTTAAAGGGGACTGCCATCCCTTAGATTTAGGTTTACATAAGTCAAGGCCATGTTAAGGTGGCCTTGCCCTAAATAAACCTGGATCAGCTCCATGTTGCTTTTAGCTGCTGCAGAGCTGATCCATTTCTACACTGATCTAAGGACATTTTTAAATGTGAAAATGTCCTTAGACATAAGCAGTGTGCAATGTAAGCAGAGATGCCTTATCCTGCAGTACCCTTGAACTGAATTATATAGCCTGTAGATCAGGATATTGGACTGCATCCATTGTCAAACATAGTTCCAAGTCAACCACTGGATAAGAGATCTCAAGTTGTTTTGGACATATACCCGTGTTTGGTAACTGGGGCTACTTTGACATGGGAATGTTCTTGACAAGACACAAATGTTCTTACAACAAATATTGAAGTTTTGTGCAAAGACTACTTGTTCTCAAGAATGTTACACCTGACAAATGTTAAACTTGTCTTGTTTTACGTGGGCAGTGCTTGTTGGGAGGGTGTGTTGAGAGCTGTGCTCCTGTGCATCTGGAGTTAGCTGGGAAGAGCTGATCCATTTCTACACTGATCTAAGGACTACTGAATAGACTTGAAACCCAAAGACATGGCATTGCAGAAGAACCTGCTAAAGCTGTGACAAAGTCCTTACAAGGACATTATAGGAGGCAACACTTAGGAAGCCCAAATGAAAAAGAAGACAGGGGTCCTGTACCTTCTATAATTGCATAGAAGAGGTGATTTCAATGGAGGTAGTTTGACTGCATGACAGGCCACATCTGTTGAAATTCCCTCATTGACATGGTTATTAAAGGTGCAGAGGCCTTTTCCTCTTTTTCAATTAACTGACAGTAAGGTGATGTAGCTTGTGCAAAAATAGATTATCATCCAAACTTTGCTGTTTCTGCAGTATACTACTGTAGGTTTCCTTAATTATAACAGGAATTGGCAACCTCCCCTGGAGCCATTTTTATGACTGGCTCTTTGAGGGGTATGGGAAAACGGACAAAGTTGTGTAGAATTTCCAATATATGTAATTGACTAAAAGGGATTATAATCTGTGAAAAATATGTTAAAAGGAGTTAATGTAGGTCTGTGTCATTATAAACATATAACATTTTTAAGATTCAGAAAGAACCCATCCTCAGACCAATCACAAATTTATTAATGGTTAATTTAAAAAAGCACATTATTTTAATACATTAAATATTATTGCCTCAGATTATGCATTGTCAGTGAAATCACAATGATGGAGCTCCATCAGCATAGTTAGGACTGATAATGCAACCCCCCCCCCCCCTTCACACACACATATACTCCAAAACCTACCTTCAGAGTTTGGCAGTGCTTCAACAATACTGTTTCCAAGGTACTGGGGATTACAGAACTCGGAAGTGATATCTGCATGTTGTTTGCAGAATAGACAGCATGAGAACCCCTTGGAATCCTACCACAACTAGTTGTCCTAATGTATATTTCCACCTGATTGACTTATCCATATTTGTGGGGGATATGTTCTTGTACTTACATTATTATTATTATTATTATTATTTATACCCCACTTTATCTCCTCTGAAGGGGACTCAAAGCAGCTTAACATAAAAGCATCAGCATAGCCATTTAAAATATACAAATATATGAACATTAAAACAGGATTAAATATAAAAATTACCAGTTAAAAATCATTCAAACAAATTCAAAGTTAAAAAGCACAGCACCCCTTGAATTGATCTTAAGAACCTTCATATTTAAAAGCCTGTGAAGATTTGGAGTCCCAGCAAGTCTAAACCTGACCATGTTGTGATCAGTCCATGACATCGGAACTGTGACAAGTTCCTCCACACCACAATCACCATCATCCCATCCTGCAAAGAAAACAATGTCCAATTTGTGTCTTGTAACATGGGTAGGGCAAGACACTATCTGGGACAGACCCATAGTTGTTATGGTTGCCATGAAGTCCTGAGCCACTCCCAACAGGGCAGTCTCCGCATGGATGTTGAATTCCTCCAGCACTATTAGCCTCCAACCCCAAGACCACCCTGGCTATCTCAGGAAGGGAGACTATTGAGCAGTGGGATCAGCGGTACATCAACATAATCCCTATTCTGTCCCACTTACCCACCTTTAGGATGGTGTTGACTGTGGGATGGGGAACCTAGTCATGGGAATGTAATTACAATAGACCACTGCAATTCCACCTCCCTGCCCCTCAGACCTGGCCTACTGCTGCACAATCATGGTGGGCAGCGATGAGAAAGGTTACCTCCCTGTCTCATCCAGCCAGGTCTCTGATACAAACCAGGTCAGCATGCTCATTCAGAATCAAGTCCTGGACAGCAGTTGTTTTTTTCCATTTACTGACCTGGCATTCAACACCAGCATTTTCAATCTAGGGGGCTGGAAACACGAAACTACAGACAGCACAGAAATGAATTACTTCTGGTGGAAGGTGACTGGAGGACCTAGAAAATGCCTAGAGATAACTTATTTTTCCAGACATTACTGTATAAGTGAATCTTTGGCATTTGTGATACAATTTCTGTTTATGACATTCTAACTGCCGAACAAGATGACAGCCATTGCTTTAATTACAAACATATAATAGGAAACACAGTTTTGCCAGTGAGAAATTAAATCCATAGAAAGCATGGTAATCAATTTTCTGCATCAGCTGTCTCCAAAGAGTATATTTACTTATCCAGGTCATTTGCAGACCGAGCATTTGGGAATCTTATTTGTGGAATAAACACTACTGGCTAAATTGTGTGGAAATCTCCATAGACTCTGTCAGCCATTTGTCTTTTCTAGTTCCATCACTGAATTTGATTGTGATGCAGGCAATCTTGAACTAGCATGGCGGAGTAGACAGAGTTTCAGTTCTGGTTCAGCCATGGAAATCCGTTGAGTGACTTCGAACAAGTCTAACTTTCTCAGTCTCAGAGGAGGGAAAATAATTTATTATGATAGACCACTGCAACTCTTTTTGCCAAGAAAACCTAATTATTAGGCTTGTGCAATTTGGGTAAACCTAGTCCTTTTCAGTGTCCTGGATTTCAGTGGGGGACCCAGTCCATTTTTCGGGAGCCTCCTAAATTCTAGGACGGCAGAAATCCATTTTCAATCTAGGAAGACAAAAGATTCATTTCAATCCGGCCCATTGGTGGCAATAAGAGGTGGGGGCATACCAGGTTTAAGGCAAGGGCTTAAGATTCCCCCCTTCCAGCTATGGTTTCCCTTCTCTCTTTAGAGGAGACTCAGGTTTAAGGCAAGGGCTTAAGAAACCCCCTTCCTGCAATCCTTTCTGGGATCATTTCCCTTCTAGGGGCTGCCTCCCTCCCCGCACTCCAAAGAAACTAAAAGTAGTTGGGATTCGACAGCTGGAAAAAAATGACAGTGGAGTCCATGCCGTTATGGGCCTCTGGACCAACCAGACAATCCTAAGACTTTTTTTTGAAAACAGATCTTGTAAAAGCCTTCAGGTTACCATGGATCAGAAAATACTCAAAACAACAATAATGCAGGCTTTTCCCATGTTTCCCCTTGATAAAATTCATTCCTATTATTCCTGTCTATAGTACTGCAATTTTCCTTAGCAAACTGCTGTTCCTCAGCTGCAATAACATTTGATGTTTATTTGTTTGGCTTTGTTAGTATGTTGCAGTTTGCTTCTTTCATCAAGATCCAGGTTGGCACACTGCAGGCTTATGGAGTTTGCGGGAGCCAAGTTCATTCATTCATCCCTACTAAATTATTTCAGCAGTCACAATGATGCAAGCCAGGGGGTAGTTATATCTGAGAAGCACTGCTTTGATACTTCGGCTCTTCATTTTAAATGGCAATAGGACATGGGATACTACCTTATCAAAACATGCTGGTATGACAGAAAAACAAGCCATGACTACTAATGTGTGGTGGATATCCTGCACACAAAAAAATTGCTTTTCTAAGATCTAAAATGACAATTGAATCAGAATCTGACAGATGACTTTCCCTAAAAGTCCACCAGAGGGATATTAGCATTTGGAAATCTATCTATCTATTAGGCATGGTTAGCTTCGTTCGGAATCTTTGTAATTCGGAATAAATTCGGAAAGATTTGCTTTTTGAAGCAATTTCAAAGTTTTTAAGGAAACTGGAAGTCCCTTTGTCCTTCTGAAGCTTTTCCCGCCATTTCTGCTACGAAGCAGTGAGTGAGTTGGAAATGATTCAGAGTTTCCCCACTTCTGGTCCCTGGCCTTGGCTCAAGTCTGGGAAGTGGTTTAAAACCCAGTGGATGGCTTTCCTCCCTCCCGTCTCCCCTCGTGAGCCTGGGAAGTGATTCCAGTGGATGGCTTTCCTCCCTCCCGTCTCCCCTCATGAGCCCGGGAAGCAATTTAAAACACAGTGGTTGAATTTCCTCCCTTTGCTCCCCCCCCTTCTGGAGTAAAATAATTACTTTCAAAGTAAAGACCACCTAATAAAACAGGAAATAACACTTTGAAACAATGAACGAAGGATTCGGAAGTCTTGGAAGTTTTGAAAAGTTTCAAACGTTTTTCCTGTGAAAATCGGAATTGACTTTAGATCTGAACCACCAGCACCTCTTACATCCGAAACGTGTTTTGAACCCTTTTAAAAAATCAAACAAGCCTACTATCTATCTATCTATCTATCTATCTATCTATCTATCTATGAGTTTATAAATGTTCACATTGGCAAGGCCCATCATTTTTATGCTCCTCATTATGATAAATTTGTTATTATTTTAATTGATGTTTTTAATATGCATAGACAATATTTGAATCTCAAATAACCTGAAGATATGCAGGCATACACATATTTATTTATTTATTTACAACATTTATATTCTGCCCGTCTCACCCTCCAGGGGACTCAGGGCGGGTCACAATGCACATATACAGGCGAACATTCAATGCCATTTGACATACAACATATATAGACAGACATAGAGGCAATCTAACATTCCAGCTTCTGGCCACCAGGAGGAGCTCTCGCATTCCTTCATTCTTTTTGTGTGTATTTCCTGGAAATTTTATGGCCTCATAAATCAGTTAAATTTAGCCTCCCCACACAAGTGGTACCTAAATTTCCTACTTGACAGATGCAACTGTCTTTCAGGTTGCAAAGGTCAACAACAAGCTACACAATTGGTCGAGAGCTCACCCCGATCTGGCCAGGCCTCGAATCATGACCTTCTGGTCAGTAGAGATTTTTATGCAGCTGACACCCAGCCAGCTGCACCACATATCCCGGTGAACAGATATTAACCATGTCTGTTGTGTAAAGAGTGGCAAAGTCACTGAGGGTGCTGTTACATTGTAGAAATAATGCAGTTTGACACCACTTTAACTGTCATGGCTCAATACTATGGAATCATGGGAGTTGTAGTTTGGAGAGGTATCAGATCTCTATGATAGAGAAGGCTAAAAACCTTGTAAAATTACAGTTCTCATAATTCAATAGCATTGAGCCATGTCAGTTAAAGTGGTACCAAACTGCATTAATCCTACATTGTAGATTCCCCTCGATCAAATACCTACTAGGTTACTGTAAGTATGATGTTACCAAAGAGCAACTGAATATGGCAGGTTGAGAGAGAAGTCACATTTGGGAAAATCTTAAGTCCAGTATGCTGTTTATTGTACCATCAGTGCTCCTGTGTAGCAAATAGGTCACACTGAAGTCTGCTGGTAGGTCAAATTGCCAGTGAATCGCTCTAGCTGTTTTCACTGCTTAATCATCATCGTCGTCATCGTCGTCATCATTATCATCATCATCTGCCTCTCCCTGTGGTCCAAGGAAGGGTATATCATCATTAAAACAAGAGATATAACACTATTAAAACACATACAACAAGATACATAGAGTTAAAATACAAGTTAAAATGCACTGATGAAATGCAGATTAAAATTCACAACTTAAAATTGACTAGGTTGGCTTGCTGGAGGAGATGGGATATCGGTTGTGTCTTAAATTCCAACAGCGGATTTATCTGTTCTATCTCTTCTGTCAGGTCATTCCACAGTCTTGTAATCCCAATCTTTTCTTTCCCCCAATGGGGTAAAGCTGCTACATTTACTTGAGATAGTATGTATTTATTAGGTGAGCTACTGTGAATTTTTTAGGACTGTATGGCCATGTTCCAGAAGCATTCTCTCCTGATGCTTTGCCCACATCTATGGTGGGCAATGCATCCTCAGAGGTTGTGAGATTTTTGCCTTTGGTCCTTGGTGTTGTCATAAACCCATGCTAGATGAGACACACTAATTAGGAAAAGAAGAAAATAATTTTCATTGCACTACTTGGGAGGCACCTCCCTTGCCTCCTAAGTAGTGCAGCCCCTAGATCAGGGATGGGCGATTACCGGCCCTCCAGGTGTTTTGGACTTCAACTCCCAGAAATCCTAAAAGCTGGTAAACTGGCTAGGATTTCTGGGAGTTGAAGTCCAAAACACCTGGAGGGCCGGTAATTGCCCATCCCTGCCCTAGATCCATTAATTTTTGTGAAAGCTTTATTTCCAACATTTTAGTAAATATCTACAATGAAACAGGCAAAGACAACATAACAACATATTCCCTTCTTCCACAAACTATTGTGGGAACAAAATAATCTACACATCAACAACTTGTCATATGTCATTTTGATCACTCTAAAGAGAAATCTTCGGAGTAAGTCCTGCTGAATGGGAAATGCCTCCCAATAAGCATATGTATGTAGATAAGCAGATTGGGAGGAAGGAACATCTATGCATTGTGTGTGAATCTGGTAACTCCTTTAGGACAAAAAAGGGGGGAAACTGTTGAAGTGTGCAAGGAATCAGTGAGTGTGTTTGTGTGTCAACTGTAAAATAAGATGCATGAAGTAGGGAGTAGGCCGAGCCTCAGACTTTTGGTTATTGTTACATTTTTGTTCAGGCTTGAGCTGTGCAGGCGCAGAGAGAAGTACTGAGAAACAGACAGACAGACAGACAGACAGACACACACACACACACAGAGAGAGAGAGAGAGAGAGAGAGAGAGAGAGAGAGAGAGAGAGTTTGGAATGTGCTTTCACTTCATGAGCTGCTGAAGAAGTTTACTACATGGACAAAGAAATACTATTTAAAATCTCTCATAAAAGGACATTATGTGAGTTGGCGCAACGGTTGGTGCATATGTTGTTCTGGATTTACGAAGAGTGAACTACACATGGTTTACTTTACATTATGCCACAGAAACTTGATAAAATGAAACAGGAGAGATTGGCAAGCAACATGATCTTACCAAATAGTGCTAATGATGATGACTATGGCACTTCTTTGTCTCCATTACATTTTCCATTATTACCAAACATTCAAGGTGGTACAGAACAATGACACTATTTCATAGGCCTTTGCTATCTTTAAAAAAGCAGTCGAAGAAACCATGGAGTCAGAAGAATAAATGAGAAAGTGGTTCATTAAAAAAGGTTGCTAACATTTATCATGTAGAAAGTGATGCTGTAATGTTTTGAAATGTTTTGCAAACATAACACAAGAGGCCCTGGAATAGTTCTGGCTTTGGTTTTCATTAGGGACATCCCCAAAGCCTGAAACCAAAACCTGGCCAGATGAGCCCATAGTATAGAAAAAGACCCAAGTCTTAAAATTGCCATTTACACTGAGGGCCTTTAAATACAGTCATATATTTCCCATAACACTTCTGTAAAATATGCCAATTTTTGGTTGCTGAATGATTTTGTTTTTGGGGGCAAGACCTCTTGTCCATCTGAGGATTCTACCTGGATGGATCTCATATATTTTACTACCTGCGGAGTAACAAAGTACACCCATTTCTCACTTGGGAAGGTGCATCCAAAGCAAGACAAGTTTTTTTAAAGATCCCACAGAGCTTGTCTTTGTTCCAGCTAGATTCCATTCATGTTCTCTAGGAGTAAATATATAACAATAACAAAGTAAATAGCTAACCATTTGCTGTCCTTTCATAACACTCCAGATTCTCTGGCTAAAGATTTATCAGCCATAGCTGCTGCTGACTTTTAAAAAAATGTTTTCTATAAATACATCTGGTACAGTATATTCCCCCAGCAGCAAGAAGCCAGACTTGAAACTGCTAGGCAATTAAAAGCTAATCAAGGTGGTCAGTTGAAACATTCACAATTACGTCAAACAGACAAGAGTTCTTTCTCTCACCCTGGCCATTCCACAGATATATAAACCCAATTTTCCTAGTTTCCAACAGACCTCACAACCTCTGAGGATGCCTGCCATAGGTGCAGGCAAAACATCAGGAGAGAATGCTTCTGGAACATGGCCATACAGCCCGGAAAACTCACAACAACACAGTGTAAATTCCCTTACAATTTGTATATACACACTCTTTCTTTGTGGGTGTGGATGGGTGAATCTTTCTTTTTTCCTCTATTAAGACTGTAAGGACGAGAATCCTTCTCCCAGTCCCTTCTTTCAGACGTGCCACTTATACAACTTTATAGTCTCTGTCTGTAGTTGCTTTTAAACTTGCACTGTGTGCTGTGGATTTGGAGGTCAAAGCATGCTCTGATAAAGCCATGTTTTTTGCAGCAATAGAACAAATGCTACTGCTCTAAAGTGATAATATCAAACAAAATGAACAGCTTTCTCTTTTAATCTTTTCCCTCTTTTTGGCACTAATTCATTAGCATTCTTATCCTTTCTATCTAGGTCAGGTGTTTTGAGACATCCCTGCTCACTTTTCTTGTTTCCTGATCTCTTATTATCTCTTAGGAAGACATAATGTCCTATCTCTGGCTGATCAGAGATACAAATTATACAAGGTCAGACCCTCCCCACCTCAGATTTCCACCTTTCCTCCCTTTTAAAGTGTTGGATTCATTATTTACTTATTTTACACTTCTCTGCTCCTCTGGTTCTCTTTTTTAAACTTAACTGTTCTCTTTCTTTTTAACCATATTAACGCCAAACATTTGATTACCTTTCTGTAGCTCCATTGATATTTTACTTACTCTAGACATCTTACTTAGCCTCCCCTTTAAAATCCTATACAGTAGGGTCTTGCTTATCCAACCTTTGCTCATCCAGTGTTTTGTATTACCCAGTGCAGTCTGCTTCTGAAATGTGAAAATGGAATCCTAACATCAGGTTTGTCCATGGGGAGCTGGAGCTGACAGAGGTAGCTCATCTGTGCTCTACCCAGATTTGAACCGTTCTCTGACAGCTCCAGCTCCCCATACAGGGACATGAGAGACACCTCCCACAAGAATGGCAAAACATCAAAATACCATGATGTTCCCTGGGCAATTTCCTTACAGACAGCCAATTCTCTCACATGCTAGAAGGGACTTGCAGTTTCTCAAGTCGCTCCTGACATGTAACAAAAAACAAAAAGGATTGTCCATGCCATTGTACTTCCTATTTCTATGTATGATTGTGTGAGTGATAGGAAGAAATCAATTCATTTGAAATGTTGTGTATTCATGAAACATATGTGTTAAAAACACATGATATAAATATGGAGAGAAGATAAAGTTCAAGGCCCCCTGCATCCTGTTTTAAATGAGAATTACCTCTCTTGGAGACTTCTAAGAGTACCAATTTTCCTTTATTTCAGAGAGGACGGTTCAGAATACAAGAACGGGAAGTTAGGGAAATCCATATTGCCTTTCCTTATTTTGGGGATATTTTGGATGGCACATCAAGACCTCCAGAATCCGTTTTTTTAACCAAAAATGTCATTCAACCACAAACAATTTACCATCCCTTATTGTTTTCTCCAGGCACTGCTGTTTTCATTGCTGGAGCTCCTATCTTTCTTTCCGCCAGATTCTTAAAGTGTTCCCTTGTCCTGAAAGAGGATCCTGCTTGCTAGCATCAAACACAGTTATCTGTCGCTTACACCATTCCTTCAGTATGTAACAGAACAACAAGATTTTCTAGCTTTGATGTCTCTCTGTCAGGCCCTTGTAGCCATTGCATAAATCAAGAACTGTTTACATTTTTGTTTGTCTTCATTTCCATCTCATCTAGCATGCGAGGGGAATGTAAATGCATTCACCTTTCAAGGAAAGTCTCTCTACTTTGACATCCTGTTTGATTCAGCGCAGACACTCCGCCAGAGCGGCTAATAGCTAAGCTGAACTGTGCAATGCTCCGTCCTTCTTTTTCTGAAATTGCCTGCCATAATTGGCATTACATTTGAGTACCACATCAGAGGGATGTCCTCCTGTGGCATAACATGCAGCCTGTCTATCTTACAAGATAAAATGGCAACTCAGCACATGTAATACAGATACGTTTCTAGGACCACACCAGTGAGCACATAGAAACTCCGTTTCTACACAAGTCCTTGACAAAGTGATTGTCCATGGACTGAGAAATAAATGAACACAAATATGGAACTGGCCTCTGGCACAGTGGTTGAAAATGGCTATACCAAAGTGGTGTGCAGTTGTGTGGAGACCAGGGGCTAGTGTCCTCCTGGCCTGTCTTGTGTTCACAACTACTCAAGTGCACCAAAATTCTCCTTGGTTTCCCCTCTGAAACCAGAGACCAGAAGTGGTAATCTGCTACTTCTCCCCTGAGTTTTTTAAATACCCTATATGTTCATGCGGCCCACCCTGTTGGTTTTGTTTTTAGATTCACTTGTATTGTTGTGTTTCACAGATGTATTTTGTTGTGTTTATTGTTTTTATTATGTTTATTGGTTTTCTATGCTGTTGTATTTTATGATGTGTTGTTCGGGCATGGCCCCATGTAAGCTGCTCCGAGTCCCCTCTGGGGAGATGGATGAGGGTTGTAAATAAAGTTTTATTATTATTATTATTACTTCCTTCCATTTTTGAGGGGAAAGGAAATATTTGGAGTGTCTTGTGAGACAGTCCTAGGGGATTGGGGAGAGCCCCCCCCCCCCTGGTGCCTGGTTGTAAGCTACCTTGAATCCTGTGCTGGGAGAAAGGCACATTAAGTAAAAAAGTTAAAAATACATGGATGCATGGACAAAATTAGATGTGGTTTTTGGGTGATTTTGCCTGAAAATTACCTCCTCTTTTTTAGATTCAGGGGGTTGAGTGAGGGAGCATGTTGCCTATGGCTACATCTATCCCATCCCCATATTAAGAACCTCAACAGGTGCAGCGAAAGAAGCATCTTCCTCCCGCTTCTCTATGCTGCCGGCACGGAGTCCCTTGGAGCCCATCACATGATACAGGGCTACTTCTAGTGGGACTCCATAGGGCTCTGCTGCTGGTGGCATTGTGGTACACCCAACTCTTCAATGAAGTAGGGAATAGGAGCCAAAGAGGAAGTGGGGATAGATGGGGAAACTATATGAGAAGAAAGAACACAGACCCCAATGGGAGGGAATAGAGCCTGACGGTTCCCTCCATTGCCCCGCAATTTTCCTTGCTGTACCCCTGCCTGTCTGATAAGGTCCTAAAACTGTTGAAAGATTTTGAGTGCATCTACACTACTGAATTAATGCAGTTTAGCACCACTTTAATTGCCATGGCTTAATGCTATGGAATCATGTAGATTGTTCTTTGGTGAGGCATGAGTATTCTTTGGCAGAGAAGGATAAAGACCTTGTAAAACTATCTTTCATGATTCCTCAGCATTGAGCCATGACAGTTAAAGCAGTATCAAACTGGATAAAAATTACAGTACAGATGTACTCTTAGTGGGTTATGACAGCAGATTTAAAGTAATTTAAAGACTAATAGGATCAAAGCGAGTGCCCATTCTCTACCAGAACATTTCCAAGAGGCGGGTGACATCTTTCCTCACATCATCAGTTTCCAGCTGTACCAAAAGGATTGCCTTCCTGTATCACTAAGATCAGATTTTCTGCTCTTACCAGAAGCAGACTAGAAGACCTGGGGTTCTTCATTCCATGTTAGGAAGAAGTAACCTTTTGTGTAAATCCAGGTTAAGTTATGGGGAAATTGCTGGTAGGCTGGTGGAGGAACTTCGATGACTGAGAAGTTCCTCAGTCAGTGTCCTAATTATGTATGAGTTCAACCAAGCATCATCATCGTATACATTTCTGGGTGAGTGTTTGCAATCAATAGCTGTAAAGCACAAATTGCGATGTTACAAATTCTTTTTTGCTATCTTTTTTCATCGTTCATATTATTAACTGACACCACATCTAAAGACTTGCATGGCCCAAGGCCAACGGAAATTCATTAAGGATGTATTCTAATAGGTTCGATACATTTTGCAACAGATATTCTCTCCTTTGTATGCCCAATAGCACAGTCTTCAGAATTGCTGCTTCAGCAGATAAATGCATAAGATGGGGAACATCAAGCCAGTGAATTGTAAAACATGATGCTAGGCAAACCTTGATGTGTGTCACAAGGAAAAATTGCAGCACAATTGTGTTGGTTCGGAGTACCAAATAAAGTAAAGTAAAATTGTCATGACACTTACTATATCAGCACTGAGTAATAAGGATATTATTTGTAAATGATATGGAAAGAAGTCTGAATTGACCATTTCTAAGGTTCTATATAGCCTTTCATTTCAAAAATGCAAAAATCCCTATTTCTTTAAGCAGAATAAATTAACAACATGATGTATTAGCATTGGAATAAGCAATATTGTTCCAATTTATATACATAAGTGAGTTTTTGTGAACATCTTGTTATGTTTTCTTCTTCAGCATAATAGCTTTAAAAAGTGGAATGAATTTTGCTAAGAAATCTCTAGGAAAGGTTTGCCTTAAACTCTAAGGCTTAGAGTCACCAGAAATCAAAATAATAGCTTGAAGGCACACAACAATAGCAACTTCCAAATCCAATGTACATAGTATTCTAGGTTAATCAACTAATTTTGACGCTGAAGACCAACAATCCTTCACACACTTTTTTTTATTATCCCAGCAGTAATAGTACATTCATAATCAGATATATAAGTTTCTCATGGTAGAGTCATTCAGTTAGGTGCCCAGGATTACACAGAGGTGAGATTGTAATTTGGAAAGTTCCCCACCCATTAAACAGGGAGAAACCAGATAATGGCTTTCATAATAGATTGCCTTTTTATATTGTCGAAGGCTTTCATGGCTGGAATTACTGGGTTGTTACGAGTTTCTGGGCTGTATGGCCATGTTCCAGAAGCATTCTCTCCTGAAATTTTGCCTGCATCTATGGCAGGCATCCTCAGAGGTTGTGAGGCCTGTGGAAACTAGGAAAATGGGGTTTATATATCTGTGGAATGCCCAGGGTGGGAGAAAAAAAAATCTCTTGTCTGTTCGAGAAAGGTGTGAATGTTTCAGTTGGCCACTCTGAATAGCATGTAATGGCCTAGCAGTTTCAAGGTCTGGCTTCTTACTGCCTGGGGAATCCTTTGTTGGGAGGTGATTAGGTGGCATTGATTGTTTCTTTTCTGGAATTCCCCTATTTTTGTGTGTTGCATATGTACAATTTCAACAGAAAGGAAGAAACCATGAAAGTGAACAAACTCTGGCTACCAGTATTTTTTTTAAACCCTCTAAAATCATAACAGCAAATAAAGAACAACACTCAAAAACAGGCAAATTCCAGACAAGAAACAATCAGGGCCAGCTAATCACCTCCTAACAAAGGATTCCCCCAGGCAGTAAAAAGCCAGACCTTGAAACTGCTGGGCCATTAAATACTAACCAAAGTGGCCAATTGAAACACTCACACTTACCACAAACAGACTAGAGTTATTTCTCCAACCCTGGACATTCCACACACACACACACACACACACACACACACACACACACACACACACACACATATATATATATATATATAAACCCAATTTTCCTAGTTTCCAACAGACTCACAACCTCTGAGGATGCCTGTCATAGATATGGGCTAAACATCAGGAGAGAATGCTTCTAGAACATGGTCATACAGCCTGGAAAACTCACAGCAACCTAGACTGCCTCTTAATTACAGGGAACTCCATGTCAAGCTATCTCTTCTATTGGCAAGGGCTCTCCCCATTTGCTTCCATGTCAGGAACCAGGTACATGACATTCTTCTTCAACCAGTTTACAGAATTCACTGCCACAAAGTGTAGTGTTAACTTCCACATGAAAAGGTATTGCAAGTGCAATAGAAAATTCAAAGAGGACAAGTTTATGCAACAGTGTGTAACAGTTCACTCCCTTTTTGTCTTTACAGTTCTGCTTTGTCTGTGTCTTGTCTATATCTGTGGATAGAAATAATGAAGTTTGACACCACTTTAACTATCATGTTCAATATTTTGGAATCATGGGAGTTGTAATTTCACAAGGTCCTTCTCTGCCCAAGAGTGCTGGTGCTTACACCAAGCTAAAATCCATGAAAATGAGAGTTTCCTACCTCTAAGTGCTCCATATAAAAATTAGAGCCTCCCACACCCTAATACAACCAGAATACCTGCCTGCCATTAATTAATTTACTGTGCCGTGTACTAGATGAATTAATAACTGCTTTGCCTGGTGTAGAACAAGTTCTTTGGAACTTCAGTAAAAAGCACCTTATATACATGTTGTTTGAAAAGTGCAATCTATTGAGATGACAGCATGATGTGGAACCTATTGCCTTTTTCCTGGCTGGGTGTTGAGCAATGCCTTATTGTTCTGACTTATTTTATAATGCAATTTCCACAGCTGGGTCTGCAGCAAAACGATAAAGCCTTGGCTTATTGCACATTTTAACTTAATTTCTCACATTTTAAAAAAAATTAGAAAATCTCATTGGTTTGAATTATTTGGGATTGGCACATTTCAGTATATGGAGGTCCAGCACAGTGTGTTCATCTTTGGCTTTAGATCAAAAGCTGGGTAAAAAATCCCATATCTATTTGCTTAGGCTAGCAATTTATACCCAAGATTACTTGCTTGAAATTCAGAGAGGCATAGCTAAATGGGATGTGTTTAAAAAGTGCAAAGACCATCAATAGAATTTTATTAAAACATATTTTTTCTCATCCCTTCAGACACAGGATCTGCTCTCATGCAAAAATTAGATCATCACCACAGTTATCACCATTTGGATGTGAACTAGAGTGATCAGATATGCAGATAAACAGTGTTCTTATAGTTTCAAAAGCTGGGGGGGGGAGGAAGATATGAAGAGGAAACATAGTAGTATGGGCTCACACCTTACCCCAGCTTTGCTACTCCTGGGGTTCTCAAGAGTCAAAGAGGAAAGCTAATGAAGGATCTGGGATGCAGCTTTTCAGTAAGATAGGGCACAAATTTCAAGCTACCCAGCAGCTAAGGATTATAGCACAACTTTTCCCATCCAATTATCTTTACGCCCTAGAGAACATTAAATACTGTACAGTCTCTGCCTTGGGTTATTTTAATGTTTTACCATCAATCCTTTTTAGAGGGGGAAAGAAGTATCCCAAAGTATTTGTCCTTGTCAATTGAGCATGATTAGAACAATGGCACAAACAGGTTTCTACCACCTATACAACAGGGATGTCTGTTTTTATATGTTACCCCAGTTTCATCACATCTTCCAGGTAATTCTGATAATTTTTATTCTATCTCTTAATCTTTCAGATTCCATCAATGACATTACACTGAAAGTGGCAACATGTTGTGTTTCAGCACTTTCTATAGGAATCCACTGGTGTGTGTGTGTGTATGTGTGTGTGTGTGTGTGTGTGTGTGTATATATATATATATATATATATATATATATATATATATGAGCTTCTGAATGTTTTTATCAGTACAAATGGCTTCTAATAGATTCCTCATTGAAGACAGCTGTGTTTCTGTTATTATGTGCCTAGCCCAGTGTTTTTCAACCTTTTTTGAGCCACGGCACACTTTTTACATTTACAAAATCCTGGGGCACATCACCAACCAAAATGACACGCTAACACAGTAATAAATATAGTTAATATGTTTTAAAATGTATTTATACAATCAGTGTGAAACCTGGGCGTGTTTCGATGAACACAACATAGATATCCTGGCAGGAATGGCAGAAAGACACACACGAAGTTCTTGCTCAACAGCTGTCAGTCTCTCTCTGTGTTTAGAAAAAATGTGTCCATATAGCTTCAAAGCAGTCCACTAGTACTGTTCTTATGCATCAATATGCCTCATGGAACAATAATGAGGCTTCCAACTTCAATATATATGCTCCTGTTTCATTCCAGGTGAGCATTAGATGAGTCCCTCGTGTATAACTGGTGAACAATGAACAGGAGAGTTGATACACAGTCACTAGAAAGGCTATCACGTCCAGCCAATGCCAAATGTAGTAATAGTAATAGTAAACATGAAAATGTACCCAGTCCACAGGGAAGCCGGCTGGAAAGAGAGCAGCCAGATGGAAGCACACTCTGAGGCAGAGAGTTCCACTGCTGAACAGCTCTCACAGTCAGGAAGTTCTTCCTAATGTTCACCCTCCTACACAGACATGCTTCCCTGTGATGTTTGCTTCTCTGCCTGCACTGTTGTGCTCTCTCTCTCTCTCTCTCTCTCTCTCTCTCTCTCTCTCTCTCTCTATGTAATGTTCATTTGTGGGATTAACATAACAAAAAAACCACTGGGCGAATTGCTGCCAAATTTGGCCACGAAACATACTAATACTAACCCAAGGAAGGACCATCAGTCAAAAATTGATTTTGTCATTTGGGAGTTACAGTTTCTGGGATTTATAGTTATCACACAAACAAAGAGCATCCTGAACTCTTGCAACAATGGAATTGAACCAAACTTGGCATATTGAACTCTCATTACCAACAGAAAGTACTGAAAGGGTTTGCTTGGGAATTGACCTTGAGTTTTGGAGTTGTAGTTCAACTACACTCTGAGAGCACTGTGGACTCAAATAATGATGGATATGGACCACACTTGGCATGAATACTCAATTTGCCCAACTATGAACACACATGGAGTTTAGGGGAAATAGACCTTGACGTTTGGGAGTTGTAGTTCACCTACATCCAGAGAGCAGTGTGGAATCAAATAATTGGCCTTGCCTTGATGCTATTGGAGTGGGAGCTGTGGTTTTACAAGCCTTCAACACTCCCTGGCAAAGAGGGTGGGTGCCTCCCCAAACTACAACTCCTAGGATTCCACAGCATTGAGAGATGTGGTCCCAAACCCCCGATGCCCCCCCCCCAAGTGGGCCTTCCTTCCTTCCTTCTTTTTACCCTTCCATTCTCTATCGACCCTGCTCACCATCTTCCTTCCCTTTCTCACTTCTCCTCACAGACAGAGTCCCTCACCTGCCGCCAGGTTGTCCCTCAGGCAGGCTTCAGTGGCGGGGCTTGGGCGGGCGAGCGTCTTCCTCTCAATCAGGCATGAGCAAGCTACTGCCGCTGGGAAGGGGGTGGGGCCCGAGTGACATCACCCTTCCCTCCTCCCTCCCTCAATTGGAGGCTGGCTGGCTGGTGCGCGCAGAGGGGAAATGGCCAAAGTAGGTGGCACCACAGCCCGGCCCTTCCTCCTCCTCCTCCCCCCGCAAGCAGCAGCAGCAGGAGTTCGGCAGGAGGGGGAAGAAAGGGGGGAAGAGAGGTTTTCCCGCGGCACACCAGGTGATCGCTCACGGCACACTAGTGTGCTGCAGCACAGCGGTTGGGAAACACTGGCCTAGCCTACCTATACCCTTGCCCCCCTGGTGGCACAGGGGGTTAAACTGCTGAGCTGATGAACTTGCCGACCAGAAGGTTGGCGGTTGAAATCTGAAGAGCAGGTTCAGCTTCCACTGTTAGCTCCAGCTTCTGCCAACCCAGCAGTTTGAAAACATGTAAATGTGAGTAGATCAATAGGTACTGCTTCTGCTAGAAGGTAACGGTGCTCCATGCACTCATGCCGGCCACATGACCTTGGAGATATGAACAATGCTGGCTCTTTGGGTTGGAAATGGAGATGAGCTCTTCCTCCTAGAGTCAGATGCAACTAGAATCAATGTCAGGGGAAATCTTTACTTTTACCTTTACAGGGGAAATCTATACCTTTACTCTGGGATTTTCCTGATTTGTAATTTGTGCCTGTACATTTTATACTCCCTCCCTCTCTGTCTTTTTGGTCACTGTAGGGGCCAATCTACTGCCAAAATAAAGCTCCATATATCTGTTTGTGCTCATTAATTATTTATCTGAAAAATGTTTCCAAAAATGCCTTTAAGAGATAACTAGAAAATACTACTTTTTGAAATGAAGTTGCTGTACAGCACAACATATGCTCTGCAGGCAGAAAATTCAGTCTCTGGAATCTCATTCCATTTCTGTGTCTAGTTGATATATTTTCACATGCCGTTTCCATGTTTTAGAGTGCTTAAAAACAGCTATTTGACCAGATATGATAGAAATACAAAGTGTGTGTGTGTGTGCACATTCACCAATGGCACAAGGTTTCTAGAAAAATAAAACTTATTACTTGCCTAGTCTCATGTTTTTGGCAGCAAAAAAGCAAAATCTCGTAAACTTGACTGTAGTACTCAAGTGAAAGATGTGAGATTAGTCAACCACATCCCCTTTTCTTTCTTATAAAACTGCAACTACTTTGTTTTGGCAAACTATAGCTGTATGCTTTCTTCTACAGCTGCCACTTTTTTTCTCTTCCCAAACAAATAGCTTTTAGAACACTTCCTTTTAAGGACTTCTTGGGAATTGTCTTCTTCATGGGCTTTTTTCTTTTTAGCAGAAAGAATCACTAATGGGATCTATCTTTTGCTGCTATAAGGTGTGCTCATAATAAGCATTTTGCTGGAGTTTTCTCATGCAGAACCATAACAGAGGGATAGGAATTTTGCAGCTCTACAGATGTTTCTGATCTGCAACTCCAATTATATACATTTGAGAGAGGCTGGGGCTGTTGGAGGGCAGCCCCCTTAGCATCTGGAGGGGCACTTCATCCCCATCTCTGCTGAAAAAAAGGCAATAAAGGCCAAATGAGTAATACCACCAAGTTATTTGGAGGGACATGGCACATACTGGGATCGTACTAGCTTGGTGTTATAGTAAAAAAAAAGTACTTTTCTAAGCACAGAGCAATAGATGTATGCAAACAAGATGATGTGATGCATCTTCCCACTTTCCCAAACATCTGCCAGGTGAGGGATGACTGCATTTTTCAACTGATGGTCTATCATCCAGTCTGATGACTTCCATTTTTGTAAGCTGGTAAATTTTCTTGAAAGGGACTATCCATGGTGCTGAACCCAGTTCTTGAAATGGTTAAGCACATTGACTCTCTTTTCAAAGCATTCAATACCTTGAACAGCTCCTCAAATAGTCTCACTGCACAACAGACACTGGAATCACCAGATGCTATTGGACATATGAGAGAGGAAATGCAGTGTCTTATTATGCTCTAGATCAGTGGTGGCGAACGTATGGCCCACATGCCACAAGGGGCACGCATGACAGAACAGGCACACAGCAACCTCTCTCCTGGCATGCCTGCTCTCCAGTTGCCATCCTGCCTGCTTGCCCACCCCTGGCCACTCACCCTCCTGCTCACTCACCCCTGCTCAGTAGCTCACTCACTCATTCACTTGCTTGCCTGCCCCCCGCTTGTTTACCTTCTCACCCCCACCTACTCGCTCTCCTGCCCATCCCTCACTCACTTCCCTCCTGCCCCCTTGCCCACTCCACCTGCCTGCTGTCTTCTTGCCCACACGCTTGCCCACCCCCACTCATTTAATCCCCCAATTCACCCCTGGGTTTGCCCTCCCACTCTCCCCTTGCCCCATTTGCCCCCCTGCACACAACACCCTGGGTGTCCCTCTCCCGTTTGGGCACTTGGTCTCTAAAAGGTTTTTGCCATCACTGTTCTAGGGGGTCCTTTTGCTACTATAGGGTCAATGTCAGCTGCACAGTTACACCATAGGAGGGGTTTGCAGTTGATTCTGACAGAATCAGGATTGTTTCTATTGATCAATATATTCTTGCCTGGGGCAACAGAGAATGAACATAGATTGGAATGTAAGCCAGCATATTACATCCATCTAACCAGTAACCATTAGAAGCCAGTACTTAATAAATAAAATAGAACCAACATGGTGTAATGGTTTGAGCATTGGGCTACAATTCTGGAGACCAGTGTTCAATTTCCCACTTTGTCATGCAAACCTACTGGGTGACCTTTTGTAAGTCACACTCTCCGAGTTCCAGAAAATCCAATGATAGTTTTGTTTCAGGATTGGCATAAATCAGAAATTGTTTGAAGGCACACAACACAGCTTCATAAATACATATGTTATATGTGGAAGCAGAGATCACATGATCGGCCCAAGTAAATATTGTGGGAAAGCTTTGTGACAACAAAAGGGCTGGCAAACCTGGATATTTCTATGCCACCTGTGAAGGGAAAGTCTTTGCAATCTAGTTCACCAAGTAAGAACAGTATTGGAAACAATAACAATAATAAAATGCAATTAACTAAAACAACATTGAGATCTTTCTCTGTTGCGGCCCCTGTCCTGTGGAACTCTTTGCCGCCGGATCAAAGAGCCAGCCTCGACCTGCCCCAATTTTTGGCGGCACTTAAGACATGGCTATTTAGAAGAGCATATGCATAATGTGACAATCAGCGACCTGGAATCTGTCTATTCCAATATTTTAGCCATTTTAATATTTTAATATTTTAGTATTGTTATTGCTAAGCTGTGTAAGTCGCCCGGAGCACACTCGTGGAGGGCGACTCATAAATAATAAAGTAAGTTAGTTAGTTAGTTAGTTAAAAGATCTACCAGGACGAAAAGTAAAGTTTAAGAGGTTATGGGCAAGACATTTACTTTCTTAAGAATTTCGTTTCATCTATTTATTTAATTATGGCTCAAATGTTAAATGTATATTTCATCTATGCCAATTTACTTTTCGAAGGCATGTAAGGAAGCAAATCCTACATCTCTGACATTTATCTCATAACTCATCATCCCACCAATACTTAAATGACACAAGAAAACAGGGGCAAAGTCAGTTTTGGTTTCTGTTCAACGAAATGGGTTCATATCAATCAGAGCACAAAAGGTCCTGTGGAATACATACACATTTCATTTTATTGTATTGGATGTTGTATTTGTTCATGTTAACCCTATCAAATGTTCACCCTTCTAAAAAACAGGTCCAGTGTAGTGCACCAAAGTGTTTTTATAGTGACACACTAAAAGTATACTGTTACATTTTCAAGAAGAGTCCTATGTGGAATTAGAGTTACCTTTTGTGTTCTAATGCATGGCTGATGACCAAATGGAAGATTTATACATAATGACATCCGGAGGCGGGGGGAGTTGAGTGTGGGGTGGAATCAATTACAACTCCCTTATCTTGAGAAATTTCTTTACTTTAAATGGTTACAAGGAGTACATCAATCTTCTAATTGCACTTTTGCTAAACTGACTCCCATGCTTGGCTGGTCTCCACAACCCTTTTTCTTCTTCAGTGCATTAAAAGGGGGGGATCAGTATTTTAGGGCCAGAAATTATGGGGAAGTGGATCTGCCTGAGAATTGGCAAAGTAAGTAACTCAAGACCATTTTGAGGGAATTTATTATCTTTTGTATTCTAATTGATGTGGAGCCAAAATACAGGCCAGAAAAAGCATTGAAAGGGAAGGTATCAATTTTTCCTTCTCTGGAGGATAAATGATCTGACTATATTGCAAAATTTCTCTATCTCTAAAGACAAGATCTCAGTAGTATACGAACACTGCAAACAAAAACTATTGTGTTTACCCCAAAACCATACTGCATGTATGTTTTCTTTCCTTTTATTTTGACTATGCCCATCTGTGAGTTTAGAGTCTAGGGATGAGGCCTTTGAAGCCTCTGGCAACAAGAAGACTACAAGCCCAGTAACTGAATGGTAGAACGGACACAAAAATATAGCTACTACTTGACTCTCTTTCTACTTCCTTTCATGACACAAGAAGCAACCATTCTCTTTTACGAACATGTGGATATCCAGCTGCTGATGGATCACTTACCTCCAATTTTTCAACACCACTATTTAAGATCTACTGGAAACTGTATACTAACATCTGGAAGTCTTCAGTTCTCCAGCTCTGAACTGTCAGAAGAATGACATTTATTTGATGTTTGCCATGTATGTTTTTCCTCAAGTTCTTCACTTGTTTTGTGTATTTGCTGCTACTGCTATGCATATGTATACAGACAGGATGATGTTGTCATGCTTTGGACATGCTGATAACTGCTTGCATTGGTGGGGGCCAATAGAGAACATTCTCATTAATTAAGAAATGACTATCTAACCCTGGTAGATTTGTTGTGCAACTGCAAATGGGAGTAAGTATTACTGACCTGGTCTCAGTACCATTCTCATGGGAGGAAAGAACAACAGAGCTCTTAGAAAATGTTTCTGTTTAAGAGTCTGTGGAGAAAAAGCCTAAATGAGGGGGGGGGGTCTGATGTTGTATATTGACAAATGAGATGAAAACCTGTGAAATATTTGAATTATGTTACTTATAAATGTATCATGCAATTATCATTTCTCAGAATTGACAACATGCATGATATGGTCAGCAACTCTGTTACATTAACTATAATCTATATGGGCTAATTGGCCTATCATATGCCGGTTCCTCTCCCCCTTTGTCATGGAACACATGGCAATGTACATCTTCTTTTGGGAGGCTCTGTGGCAAAAGGAGAGAGGCACTGGCAAACACCACTATGGTGGGAACAAGGAAGGCTTCTCATGTTGCATTTGCTACAATGGAGGGAAGCCGGGTCGTGGGCAATTTCTTCCGTGCGGTGGTGCCAAAGGTAAATCAGCAATGGATTCTCCACACCCCTCACTGGAACCCCACTCATTCACCATGATGCATGGTGAATCCTGATGTTAATGTGATAAGGTCCATAGTTTGGCAAGTAAAGTGGAATCATAAGAAGGGAATGGATGAAGGATTTCATTTTGAGGAACCAAATAACATCAGGTTCATGTAAGACAGAGTGGTGAATAATGAAACCACTTTCTTCATCAAGTACTAGTTCAAATACCAGTCCCCAGTTTCTGTGTATGTGTTATGGGAGGGGTTTCTGAACACACTTACTATATAGAATGAGGAATGAGAAGATGGTCTAGAAACAAATATTTGGCTATGCTCTTAAACATAGATATAATTTATTTCTCTGACACCAAAAACACACTTTATCTCTTCTTTCCAATGTCGACAGTTCTTTACATAATTTTTAAATAATGTATTTAAATGACTTTTTAAAGATGCATTTTAGGCTGCTTTATAGTGAGAAGGTAGTTAAATTCTAGTAAAATAAGTAAACAATGGAATCACCTGTGAAATAGCAACTGAAAGTTAACTTTTACTGTACAATACTGCATTGAATAACCAGACAGTGAATATGATGGAAAGATAGCCAAGTCAGGTATGCAAGCTCTAGGGGAAATACAGAATCTAACCCCTTTTCCCCAAAGCTGTTTGCCTTGTGTTGACATGATGGACATACCTGGCTTTCTTTTCCATCATGTAAGATACAGAGCGAGTCATGTGCTTCTCCTTGTGAGTGTGCCTTTAATTTGCCTGTAAATTTATGGGAAACTTGTTACTTTCATATAGTTTTTCTAGACAAGGAATATTCAGAAGTGAGTTTTCCAGTTCCTTCCTCTGAAACATAACCCTCTGCACCTGACACTTACTGGTACCAGCCAGGGCTCACCCTATTTAGCTTATGAGGTTAGAAGGGAATTGGTGTCTTGTGTGTATTTAGTCCCTCCCTACCCTCATATAGCAGCTACTAAATCTGTGTATAGCAGCCACTCATTTCATACTAGTGCTGAGCAAATGGAGCCTTTCCAATCGCTATATGCAAATACTTCCTGCTTTCTGAGTTTAAGAACACATCAGGAATTCAGTATTGTGAGTGGTGATTTATCTTGCCCAGGTCTCTCTCTCTGTGTATGTGGATTACGGTGGCGACTTGTTTGAAACATTTGCAAAGGGATACAAGAGTAATCTCTCTTTCCTTCACACTTCTCAGCCAGGTAACAAATGAGAGCATTAGGCAACAACGACAAAAAACACAAGTAAGCCTCCCAGAAAAGATTAAGGCATGGGGCAGGGAATTAGGTTGATTTATGTTGGATGTAACAAAGAAATGAACCTTCAAGAACATTATTTTCTGGGCAGCAATTACATGATTAGATTAAAGCCCAAAGAGAAACAGGAATGCTGCCCCTACATCTGTTAATAGACTGCTGTTGTGCAAAAAATTACATTCCATACAAAATATGCCATAACTCGAAGGTAGAAATTTCTCCCCGCTTCAAAAGACATGTCAAAGGCTACTGCAATTAAACTTCCACTTCTGGTTTAATTTTGTTCCTAATTGAAATGTCTCTAAACTGCATTTTAGAATTTTGTAGACAATTATAACATAGTCTGTCATGGCTCTTAACTTTAAAATATATTGTATCAGATCAATCAAGATAATCTTCTAATTTTCGGAAACCACGTTTTAAGCTCTATAAGGCATTTAGAAGTTAAGGTTGCTATCATATATATCCAACTTTCCCTAACCTGATGCCATTCAGCTGGACTCCAAATCCCATAAGTACAGAAACCACAACTGTTGACCTTGCTAGCAAAAGTTAAAGCCCACGAACAACAAATATCTATTTATTTATTTATTTATTCGATTTGATATACCGCTCTCTCTTACGCCCAGAGCGGTTCACAGGTTAAAACACATAAAAACATATAAAATACAATAAAACAGATTTAAAACCCCCAGATTAAAACATGTAGCAGCAGAACTACAGCAGCAATGGAAGCATACTAACAGTGGCGCAGCGAGATGGTGGGTGGTGCAGCATTGATTTAGACGGCAAAAGCCTGTCTAAAGAGCCAGGTCTTTACAGCTCTGCGGAACGGCATTAAGTCCCGGATGGCTCGTGTCTCTTCGGGAAGAGAGTTCCACAAGGTTGGAGCTGCTACTGCAAACGCCCTCTGCCGTGTGCTTGCCATCTAGAGGTTTGGGTCTCCTTCTGCCCTCTGTAATGTTTGACAGATAAACCCACTCCTTTAAAATCTCATGCTTATAATAGGCACCAAAGTTTTGAAGCTCTAAACCAGTAGTTCCAAACCTTTTTTTGACCAGGGCCCACTTTGACCTGTGTCCATTTTGTTCAGGGATCACTTGATCAGGGCCCATTTGACCAGGGACCACTTGAACTAGACCACTTGACTGGGGACCACTCTCCAACATTAGTACTAAAAATGGTGGGGCTGGTTAGCTCTGCGGAAAGGAGTGGAAATAAAATAAATACAATAAAATAAATAAAGAGGAAGGAGGTTCATGGACCAGATTTTCGTTCTCACAGCCCACTGCTGGGCCACAGCCCACAGGTGGAGAACCACTGCCTGAGCAGCTCCAAATGGGCATAGCACTCTGTTTAAATGATTGGTTAAGTGTCTCCCCAGATAAACCACACACACACACCCCACCTAGTCTGAAGAAAGCTTTCCATCCCTCCCTTCATATTCTACCTTACACCCCAGGCTGAAACTCAAGGTTGCTTACAAAAGAGAGGATATTACAAAATACAAAAACCAAACCCACATATATGATAAAGATAGCTGAAAATATGCAAAGGTTGAACTAAAAGTGTATTAAGTTATCAACACACTAAAATAAGTAAGATATCATGGCACAACATCATAAAAGGCCCTTCTCTTGTTAACAATCAGCTTCCAAAGGCTTCCAGGAATAGAAAACTGAAGAGACAGCAAAGAAGGAACTACTATTTCACCTCTAGGAGCAGACAGAAGGCTCTTCTCAAGTCCTATCTATACTGCAGTTTTAAATTCCTTTTTTGAAGTGATTTTGAAGTGATTTGGGAACCCGGAAGTATCCTTGCCATTTTGAAGCCACTGTTGCCATCTTTGTTCTGACTCAGGAAGTGAATTGGAAAAGACCCAGCCTTTGGAGGCAAGCAGAGATCTTATCTGGAGATCTTAGAGCTCAGGGAGACTTAGGTGGCAAAATACAGTCATTCAGACAATCTAGATCTGAGACCCATGCCTAAAACTTGTTTGGAGGGTGAAAATAAGGTTAAATGACCATAGCGCCCCTCCCCCCCGCCCCAAATCTGTTGGCCACTCAGAGGCAAAATTGTGGCTGCGTTAATGAGTATGAGTGAGGTCACACTGGTGGGATTTGGGCAAATTCAAGGGGTCCCAAGGGAGGAACATAGCTGCATTTCCCCTACCCATATTGTAGTATAGCAGAAGTGGCTGGCATCCGGTTGGAGAGAACTGTACACATACTGGTTTAGTGTTTCTTAACAGATATGAAAAATATAGTTCTGTGAGTTACTTTGATTATTGCATACTGGAATTTCAGAAGTCCTTTATTTTCATCATCACCACAGGTGATCACTCATGGTTGAGTATGATAATCTTTCAGGGGTAGATTCTTGGCAGTGGGTCCATCAGTGACTGTAGATACCTATTCTGGATCCACATGGACTTTTGCAGTGAGGAAATAGATTGCCACACAAGGGTTTGCTTGATGTTCCTTTCTCTTGGCATGTTTGTCCCTTTCGTTCTCTTGGCATGTTTTTCCCTTTTGTCCTCTATTCATACTTCCTCAAAAATCCATGTCAATGTTGGTAGTAGCTGACCTCCAGTTAGAGCGCTCGAATGTCAGGGCTTCCCTGTTCTCAGTGTTTATTTCACATTTTAAAGGTTGGCTTTCAGCCCATCTTTAAATCTCTTTTGCTGTCTACCGACATTCTGTTTTCTATCCCTGAGCTGGGAATAAAATAACTGCTTTGGGAGATGGCTAGTGGGTATTAAGACAATGTGACTGGTCCAGCAAAAAGTGAAGTAATGATGGCAGAGAATCATTACTTCACCTTATTAGTTATGGGCTATTGTGAGAATTACTTTTTTTTATCAAAGACGTCTAAGTGCTTACATACTAAAATGAATGTTTTCTGTTTTTAGTAGTACCTATTTGGATGCTTTCAGGACTTTACAAACCAGCATTTTGTATTTTTTACGGTCTATTTACTGTGGAAGTTCTATTTAGCTATCACAATTTAAAAATTTATAACACAGCGCCACAACAAAAACAATTCTTAGTGCCTTTGGTTTTAGATCTGTTCCTAGGATTATTTGGGGTGTTGATCCAGAAAATTGCACTGGATACAACACATCTGCTATAGTTTCTTAGACATGGTTATCAGAGAATTATAGAGTTGAACGAGAACGGAAGCACCATCTAATCCAACCCCCTGCCATGCAGGAAAAGCGCAACCAAAACAACCTTGACAAATGGCCATTCCACCATCTGTTTAATAGGCATGGTTAGGTCCAATCGGAACCTTCATAATTCAGATCAAATTCGGATTAAATGCCTTTTTGAAGTGATTTCGAAGTGATTTGGGAACCCGGAAATATCCTTGCCATTTCAAAGCCACTGTTGCCATCTTTGTTCTGACTCTGGAAGTGAATTGGAAAAGACCCAGCATTTGGAGGCAAGCAGCAGCTTGCATGCTGGGATGCTTGCCTCCAGCCAATAAGGGGAAACCATGTAGGGAGTGGCGGGGTTTTGGCACGGCAGCCATTGCCCTTTAAAAGGGCTCATGCATGCCTCGTGGGCTCATTGCGAACCAGGGACGCGAACGGGAAGGGACTAAACAACTTGGGTGGGAAAGCTGCCATGCCACCGCTTTGTAAGGGAATAAGAGGGTTGGGAACAAATTGGGGAAACCGGTTGGAAGCAGGCCCCTTGCCTGTGAGGCTTCCTTGTGTGTGGGGAGGGAAGAAGGGCAGGGAAGCTGGGATAAGTGTTCTTCTCTTGCCTGCCACTGCCAATTTTCCTTTTTAAAGCAGTGATTTTAACTTTCCACAGACCTCAATCCCCTTTGGGTTACACTTTGGATTTTGGGATCCCAGAAAGTCCCTTTGGACTTTGGAAAGCACATTTTCTGCTAATAATTTCCTTGGGGAACTACACCATACCACTTTCGAGCCCCCTTTATCTGCTTTGGGTTTCACGTTATACTTTCAGAAACTAGAAATCTCCTAATTTCATAATTTCCTTGGGGAAAGAGAAAATACCACTTTGGAGCTCCTTTTGTCTTCTTTGGGTTTCACGTTGTACTTTTGGAAACTAGAAATCTCCTAATCTAATCATTTCCTTGGGGAACCAAACCATACAACTTTGGAGCCCCCTTTCTCTGCTTGGGTTGTTAGACGTTGTACTTTTGAAAACAAGAAATCTCTTATAATCTGCTAATACTTTTTACCACTGTGGCAAGTTTTGTCAGTAGCAATCTAAAAATGAGGGAAAGGGAATCCCCCAAGTTTTTCCTGTCCCATTAGCAGTTTTTCATGCATTGTGCAATCACGCCCGCCATTAATGAAGCAATTCAGAAATTTCAGAAATTTTGGAAAATTCCAACTTTTGGGGGTTAAATTTTGGAAATCTCTTCGGAATCGAATCGCCAGTGCCCCCTACATCCGAAATGAGTTTTGAACTATGTTTTTTCCTTGATCAAACAAGCCTATTGTTTAAAAGCCTCCAAAGAAAGAGTTTACAACACACTCTGAGTCATCATTTTCTATGGGCAAGAAGATGAAGACTCGTGTATGGCATATGTTATGTCTCTCAAAAACTAGAACTGATAAGGGAAAACTGGTGCCATTTTCGGAATCAGTAATGCAAATATACCCAGAAACAATTCTAACATTTGAGGCATCAGAATGTGTGTTGGCCAGTGTAATGAGAGTGAATTACTTCCCGTCATCACATCTGAACAATGCTGCTGTCAAAAATAAACATAAAGTCAGTCATTTGAGAAGGCAATAATCAGCCTCTACTTGTGTCCAAACACAACATCTGTACAATTTATCCATTTCCACAAGTGTACACATACTGTATTATTATGCATGTGCATGCACACACACATCTGTGCTGCACACAATAACCCAGGGCATACTTACCCCATTCACATAAAGCAGCTGTATTTATTTACGTCCCATCCACTAATGCCACAGCTTTTCTGTTCCAGCTGTGCATGATTTGTGCTGTGACAACACATTAGAAAGAAATGGGCTTGATTTAAGAAAAAAATGACAGGGCATAATGAAGTTGCTGTTGCCTCTCCAAACAATATCAAATGCTTCTCAGTTAATAAGCTTCCCCATTTAATTTTTCAATTTCCTTTTTGAATAAATTAGTTATTGTAATATGCACTGTATTATCCTCTGATCCTTAAATAATTCTCTCTGGGGGATTTGTAGAAAGCAAGTACAAATTGACACGTCTACTCAAAAGTAAGTTCTACAGGGCTTATCCCAAAGTAAGTTAATATAACATAGCATCCTAAACATGTGGGCTAATACAGGTCTACTTTGAAATATGTTTCAGTGAATTTAAACAAGTGTTTATAGGATTGCAACCTTAGGATGACCTTTTTAATGGATTGTCTTTACTCATTTCTCTCTCCCTTAATTTTGAGATGAGGATTGCACCATGTGATCATTACCTTTTTAAGAAAACACAAAACATTTTCTAGCACATATGAAGAAAGATTATTTCAATTTTCTTTTTAGATGTTTTTCAACTTATCCGAGGACCTCGATGTTAGGTCCATGATTCCAATTATCTTACTGCATATGACATAAATGCTTATGATTTGGAGTACATATTGATCTTAAAGGAAATTGCTCCTTCTCAAAATGTGATTCATGATTCATGACTGCCTTTTAAAGCTGGCCTTTTATTTCACTTGTGATTTCTGAAAATTATACCTTAATGGAATAGTGAGAGAGCTGTGCCTCCCTTTTACTATTTTTTAAAAATATAAAATTATCTTAGCTTGCCATGCATTTTCTTTCTATTCATATATTCAGAAGTGTTATGTCTGTGAGGCGAGAATGAGGATAAATCTTAGTCTAATCAGTTCTGTAAGTCCCATCTGTCACTTTTATAGCACAATTTTCAAATTATTTTATTTGCAATATGTTGTTTTATTAGTGTTGCATCTAGATATCTGTCTCTTTCATATTTCATTTATATTATCTTCACCTATCTCTGTGCTTGCCCAGGTTGACACCACGTCGTAATATGAGGCTAGGTAAAAGGTGCTAATGGTGTATCAGGTTAAACTGCTGAGCTGCTGAACTTACTGACCGAAAGCTTGGCAGTTTAAATCTGGGCAGTGGGGTGAGCTCCCACTGTTAGCCCCAGCTTCTGCCAACCTAGCAGTTCAAAAACATGCAAATGTGAGTAGATAAACAGGTACCTTTTGTGGGAAGGTAACAGCGCTCCATGCAGTCATGACGGCCACATGACCTTGGAGGTGTCTACAGACAACACCAGCTCTTCGGCTTAGAAATGGAGATAAGCACCAATCCCAAGACTCAGACATGAGTAGACTTAATGTCAGGGAAAACCTTTGCCTTTACCTAAAAGGTGTTGATAGTTTTGAATGCCTTCAGTATGTTAAAGATAAAGTTGCAGAGAGAGAGAGAGAGAGAGAGAGAGAGAGAGAGAGAGAGAGGGAGAGAGAGAGAGGGAGAGAGAGAGAGAGAGAGAGAGAGGGAGAGAGAACCTTTTTAACAACATCAAAAATAATTTTTTTTGTCTTGTCCATCAGGATGCCATATACAACTTTCCCCCTCCATTTCATCTTCACAGTAACCCTATACTGTGAATGAGTGACCCATCATGGTTAGATTACTCAATGAGTTCCTTGGCTGGCAAGAAATGATAACTAGACAGTGATGACTCACATGAGCTAGATATACATCATAAATCTTATATAGTGACCATGCAAGGACAGCCTGGGATGTTATTTCCTCTAACAAAACAGTGCTAAAATGACAGTTATAGTTATTGATGGATGGCTTCTTCTTTTTCACAATTACTTTCCAAACTTTGAGAAGGTTCACTACATATATAGCTTGGAATATTTTTTTTATTTAAAAAAACCCATTAGTAAAAGGTTTAATAAAAGGAACTAGTTCCATCCCTCATTATTCAAGATTTCTGATGATTCGTGAAAACATTTTCAAACCTTGACTAGTTGAATCCATGGATACAGAATCTATTAAGACCAATCTCTATCAATGTTGTATTCATGGATACAGAATCTGACTATAGAGGTAAAGGTAAAGGTTTCCCCTTGACACTAAGTCTAGTCATGTCCGACTCTGGGGGGTGGTGCTCATCTCCATTTCTAAGCCAAAGAGTCGCCTTTATCTGCAGAGGATCATATGGCCAGCATGACTGCATGAGGTGCCATTATCTTCCCGCCAAAGCGGTACCTATTGATCTACTCGCATGTTTTCGAACTGCTAGGCTGGCAGAAGCTGGGGCTAATAACAGGAGTTCACCCCGTCCATGAATTCGAACTGCTAACCTTCCAGTCAGCAAGTTCTTCAGCTTAGCTGCACCACTGTGGCCCCCATCTGACTGTACTCGTATTTTATACATTGCTATTATTGTTACTCTTGTGCACTTGGAAAACTCAGAGAAAGGCTCTCTAGTTTCCCATTTTTGGAAACGGCAGATCAAATATATACCCAGAAACAGGTCTAACATTCGACGCACCAATGTTATGACAACTGATAACACAACTCCTTACATAGCATAGGAGACCACATGACTGCCACATGACTGCCACATACATTACACACGGATGCCTTGTGGGGCACACATAAGCAATCACTCACTCAATCCCCTTTCTTTTCTATCTTCTTCTGGCCAGACAATCATCTCATGCCTGTGCTTTTCCTGAATGGCAGGGGGTTGGACTAGATGGCCCATGTGGTCTTCCAACTCTATTATTCTATGCCTGGGTCAGCTTTAAGTGTTCAGAGAACATTACCTTCTTCTCTGAACTCTCTTTCACATCACACGCCAATGCAGCCAAACAAGTGGGTGTCATCTACTGCTGCTAAAAGTTTTAATTCCCAGCTTTTCACTTTAGATTTTTTAAAAAATGGCTGAAATCCTTTTGGGCAATTGTGAAAATGTAGCCTACAGTGATACATTAACAATCTCTATGTGGCCACTAATTTATTTGCCACCTAGAGACCAAGAAAGCCCCCAAAATACTGCTTACTGGTAAGCAGGCACTGGGATGTATTGTCGAAGGCTTTTATGGCCAGAATCACTGGGTTGTTGTAGGTTTTCCCCAAAATATATAAACTCAATTTTCCTAGTTTCCAACAAACCTTACAACCTCTGAGGATGCCTGCCACAGATGCAGGTGAAATGTCAGGAGAGAATGCTTCTAGAACATGGCCATCCAGCTCAAAAAACCTACAACAACCCAGCCACTGGGATATATGGAGGTCCATTCTGCTTTCGATTGGGAAACAGCTGCCTGACATTCCCATTCCAACATTTGTACAAATCATCCCTGCAAAGAGGGAGATTTGTGATAGGCATCCTTTTCTTGCCTGTCATGGTGAACATGACTCATAAGGTTGCTTCTCGGTTGAGGGAGGAATGGATCTCTGTCAATTGTAGTGGCTACAATGAGTGTTGGGTGTCCGGGGAGTGGGCACGGTCCCACTAAAATTTACTATGTAATCATTTTTCTATTGTGTTATGTGGTATAAGATTCTTTGTTTGGTTTTTTAAAAAGAATCCTACAGAATTTTGAAGAAAACACATACTTCATATTGCATGTAGTGTGACTGGGATAAATGCATATTATTGCTTCCCACCAGTGCTAGACACAGCCCACCGCTGCCTTAATTGATCCAGGCAGTTTATGAGTCCTGGTTGTTGTTTTTAAAAAGGCTTCTTTAAATGAAAATCTAGAATAAAATTAACGATAATTCACAGTAATGAAAAAATACTTAGGATACTCCCACAAAGCATGAAAGAGTTATGCTTGAGATGAGTATGGAAGTAATAAACTTGTAATTAATGTCACCAAGATGGGTGCCGTGATTGGGGGAGGGGAAAAAGCTCACATGCTCTTTTCAGTCTTCTGAACCTGTCAGTTACACAAATGAATATGCGTATTGGGGAGAAATAGGCAATAAATCTTTTACTCTGAAAATGAAGTTTTGATTAAATTTGAAGAAATACAATGATAACTAAATTAGCTTCCTGCTAATATCAAAGGTGGTTTCTTTTGAATACCAGTCAATCCATCTTAGAAATAAAGAGTAGCTAATAGTTTTTGCTTCTATTTCTGCTTAAATACTATTTTTGCAAGTACCTATTTTAGAATTATAGGCAGGAATTCTTCATGGGATTTGTATGTGCATAAGCACCATAGTTATATGTCAAGCAGTGAATCCAGTCCCTGCACTCTCATTCCCTACCTACTGGGCAGCAATTGCTGTGATCAACAGAAGTTTGTTCCTTTGTAAAAAAAAAAAAAAGAAGAAGAAGAAGAAGAAGAAGAAGAAGAAGAAAAGGAGGCAGCTGACTACTGTTTCTGCCCATCCCAATTCCTCCTTATGCTGAGATTGCTTGCCTACAAGCTGATGGGAACATAGGTGAGCTGCTCCCTCCATCAATCGTAGCAACAACTGCCTGGTAAATATGGACTTTCACATTCCCTATGTAGCCCCTGAACTAATGGCAACATAGGGATCATGAATACACAACATTCAGAGGTACATAAAAGTAGGTTGCACATTTGTAACTGTTATAGACGATAATAGCTGTATATAGTATATTTAGTTCTCTCAGTTCTGATGATCATAACTGACTATGCTTACAGGAAGCACTGGTGGGTTACTTTTACCATTATTAGTCACAAAGTTACAGCCCTGATGCCTGAAAGTCAGAACACAGGAAATGTAAGAATGAGAAGCAGCTTGGTGCTTGGTACAAGCACATGCATTATTAACCCCTTTTCAGTAACTAGGGGCCCTTTTACACTGACCCAGATGCTGGATCAAGTCTCCTTGGCATCCCAAAAGGGACTCCCTGAGCCACCTTGGCGGCAGCTTAGACTCCCTATTCTAAGGTCCCTTTGCAAGTCATGGGACCCACCGGTAGGTTGCTGAACCTCCAAGACTACGGTAGGTGTCTGTGTCATGGCTGTAGACATCCATGACATGCGGAAAGGGGCAGGAGGGGAAAGCCACCTCACATCCCACCTTGAGAGGGTTCTTTTGGCATGTAGGTGGTTTATAGAGACTTTTAAATAAAAATAAACAAAAGTGGCAAAAACATACTGACCCTGTGCTGAATAGTTGAAGAATTGGACTAGCAGTTCTTGAACCAGCTGATTATCCCAGGCCTTTGTCAATGAAGATCATAGTCAAGAATTGAGCCTGGAATACCTGTTAGTTGTCAAAGCCATACAATTTTGATTTTGAGTGCCACACAGCATGGGGACATTAGGTTCTCATTAGCTACTGTTCCTCAATTGGAATTTGGAAGAAAAACCTGACTCTGGATTTCATATAATAGAAACTCTAACCACTGTAGGGAAAGGTTAGGGACTCTGGAGCACAAGGTCCAAAATATCTGCAGATCAAAAGATGAATAACCTTTAGTACCAGGTGCTCTTAATTTTCCAATAACAAATATAGCTGAAAGCACAAGAATCTAGAGCAGAAGGCAAGTAACCTAACCAAGGTTGCAACCAACATTTTATGTTCCCCTTCCTTAACCTACTTTTATAGAATTCCATGGCATCTATTAAAAATAACCCTATGTTTAAACATTCATGGATCATATTACATTAAGTAAATGTTTTGTTAATGCTCTCCATTACATTTTTGTCAAGGTGAGAACTGAAATAGGAGTTTCTTTCAACACTGACTAATCACTGAAGCAACTCATCTATTTCATAACTCACTAAATTACACCAAATTTGTACAAAAATCTCTAAATTAGGAATGGGCAAAAAATTAGCTGTATATGCAGCCCCAGACTACTTCCAAATGACCTTTCCACCATGTTCTCTTTTATTCTGTCAAAAGAATAATGAATTGCTTCTCCTGGAATCCTCCAGAATTGGCTGTTAAGCTTCTAAACAGACAGCAGCTCTGTCTTCTGGATCCTTAATATAAAATATGACCCCATAGGGTTGAAAAATGGGGAGGAGATCCCTGGACCTGCTAATATCACCTTATTATTGTTGTGATTGTCAAATTGGTATTACCGTAACTAATGGGAAATTTCTAAATGACATCAACTAGGCGAATGGCCTTTTCTATCATTGCCCTGGTGTTATGGAATGCTCTGCCTCCAGAAATGCGAGCTCTGCGAAATTTAAACACCTTCCGCAGAGCATGCAAGACACATCTTTTTCAGGCAGGCTTTTGAATGCTTGTGACTTTTAACTGTGTTTTACTTGTGTTTTATGTATTGTATCTGTATAATTGTGTTGCAAACCTCCCCGAGCCCTTTGGGAGTGGCGATGTATAAGTCCAATTAATAAATAAAATAAATTCCAAGATATGTTGTCAAAGGAGAAGGTGCCTGTTCTGGTTCTAACCATTCATTTGTAAGGCTTGCTTTACCATCATGGTTTGTATCACATAACTTTATTCATACTTAGCTATGCAGCACCACTCTATTTATCTATCTCACACAGGGGTTTTATAATTTTATTTTTTGCATTTGGTCCAGCTCGCTGTGTTTAATTTTTTAAATCATTTTATATTTTGTATCATTATGTTATTGTTATTATTTTATTATATTATTTTGTTATTGTTTAGTATTTTATTTGACTAATGATTAAAGATATATGCAACAATGATGCTATCTCCCAAAACACAAATCCTAGAATTAAAACATCACCTCCTCCAAAGAGGATATTCATTCTTTATGAATTGGACACATCATCCATCCACTTGCTATATTCACTAGAGAATGTCTTCTCTATAAGAAAGAGGCAATATAAAAATGTGAGTACAACAAAGGCAAACCCCCTCTGAGCAAATCTTGCCATTAAAACTCTGTGATGGATTCATCTTAGGGGTTCCATCAGTTGGAAACTACTTGAAGACACACAACAACAATAACAACAACATAGAAATTGTTATGTGCCTCCACTCATTGTCTCCCAATTACCACCTATCAATCCAAGAAAGATAGCTTGTGACAGCTAATTCACTTACCAATAAGCCACTTATTCTTGATTTCTGTCAACCACTAAATAAGCTGCTGCTGAGAGCTGCAATAAACATCCCAACTGGAAATCCTGGATCACAGCGGTACGCATCCAAGCACTACATTGCTGGTGCAGATCTGTATGTAGCAACAACTTTTAAATGCAAAAGCACAGATAAATCTATCACAGTAAACAAAACTTGATTTGCAATTCCACCAATGTCATACATTGTGAGTGGCCCACACGCCAGATGCAACATATGTGACAAAACACTACAGATGTGCACACAAGATTTGTCAGCACAAATCAGAAATCCTCACCAGAAAGCTGGAGCATCCTTTATGTAATTAGTTTAATTCTGAAGGACATAAAACCTTTCCAACGTGGCTATGAGTCAAATAGGAAAAAGAAATCTGTGATGCAACCATTTGTGAGAAAATGAAAACTTATTCCATTTTGTCCACCATTGTTTTAAGATTGGCAGTTTTGCCCTTTACCCACAAATTTCACAAGATGCAGGTATGTCAGTTAAAGTGGAATATAGTACCATAATTGTGTAGTGTGAATGTGGGTGCCACATGCACTTATTTTTTTGCACCTTTCACCAATTTTTATGTTTAGATTCTGTAAATTTTGCAGTTGCCATTGAATACTATTTATCTCCCCCTTTCCAAATGACATCACTGATGAAAATAGAAACCTGAAATATTTGATGTTTTTACAAATGCTGTGAACAAGCATCATGTTAAATCTACTGTCATTCAAGTTCTTCATTTTACAGTGCTCTTTGGGTTTCCCAACTATTATGACTAAGCTCTTGTGAAATTTTCATGAGAAAATTCTTTAAAAAGCACTTCACTGAAGCCACATTATCAATGTAAGCACTGGTGGATTATGTGAATCAATCTCAGGCTGACCATTTTCTTTTGTCCTAAAAAAACTTTCAATTGTCTGATTTTTAAATAACTATTCATTTTGTCCAACCTCATTATAAAAACATACATTTTACTCTTGAGTTTATGATAGCTTTTAAGGACTGAAGCTTAGACCATTATTATAATCACTTTAGTGCAAATTCTCTGGCTCAACTACATGCATTTGCTTCGGGATAAAAAAGCCATGTTAGCTAGCATACTTAAATAAACAATATTGCTTCCTTGTTTATCATATTGGAAAATTGAGCTTTTCCCATTTAGTCTTTCCTTCTTTGGTTTATTTGTTCCATTTTTTAACATTTTAAATTATTTCAGTCTTCTTTTCTGAACAAAAACAAAAAAAATAGCTCTCATTTTCTTCCAATACTAAGTCCTCATAATTTAAACAAGTATTCTGAACACCAAAATATCTGTATTTTTGGAACAAAGTTGGTCACAAAATTTCTTTATCGTGGACACAGCTGTAAATATATTTGCGCATGCATGAATCTGGCATCCAAGCATTGACCAACTTGTTTGCTGGTTGATGGGCGATGGAATACCCCAAGCCCACATTGCCAGACAATTAAATGCTATTCATTTACTGATGTTATGATTTTCTCCCAGAAATCTTCCTTCTCGTCAAAGCCACTTTTTTTATCTCTATTATACGCCTGACTTAATTTGATGATACATTAACCATGATGACCCCCTGAGAGTGGACAGTTCTTCTTGAGTTTTATTTCTAATATGCCCTTCTCTATTTTTAATAGATCTTTGTACGTCATCCACTTTCTCCATCCTTGTTGTCAGTCTGTGTTCGGCTTCTATAGGTGATACCCACAAAGGTATCTTATGATGGAAATTTTTTTTTTTTTAGCCATATTTTTATGAGGGTTGACCTGATGAAGTGGTTGCCAAAGTTCTTTTCTATCTCCGTTTTGCCCATACCAAAGGTATGCATGCCAACCTCTCCTCAGGTCAAACCCTTCAAAGTTAAAAGTTTTTCGTTTTGGAGTGCAATCCAGTCTTTAACCCACACTAGGGCACAAGCTTCATGATAACTCCTTAGATCCGGGAGGCCAAACCCGCCTCTTTGTCTCTTGTCGACCATTATTTTATGATTTATCCTTGGCCTTTTACCCTTCCAGATAAATTTGTTAATTTCTTTGTTCCATGTATTAAATATCTTTTGGTTTCTAATTATTGGAATATTCTGAATAAGTACAAGAGTTTTGGTAGAACACTCATCTTAATAGCTTCTATCCTGCCCAACAAGGATAGGTTGAGATATTTCCATTGTTCTAAATCTTTTTATTAAATTCCATTTTCTATATAATTGTTCTCAGAAGTTTTGAGTTTTTTTGCTGTTATCCAGATTCCCAAATATTTAATTTTATTTTTTATTTGGAATTTAGTTTTTCTCCGTAGAATCTCTTGTTTGGACATCGTCATGTTTTTCGTTAAGACATGGTTTTATTGTGATTTACTTTCAGGCCTGCTACTTTCCCATAATCTTCCATTTCTTTTACCCACTTTGTTATATTTTTTAATCGGATCTTCGATAATGCAAACAATATCATCGGCAAAGGCTTTAGTTTTGTATTCTGGTTAGCTATTTTTATGCCTTGTAAAGTATCATTTCTCCCTTATTGATTTCAACAAAATCTCTAGGGCCATAATATATAATAGAGGGGAGAGGGGACAACCCTGTCGTGTCCCTTTGGCTATGTTAAATTCTTCCGTTAATTCTCCATTTATTTGTATTTTTGCTTTTTGTTTATTGTAAATGGTGGAGATCGCATTATTGAATTGGTGACCTATATCTAATTCTTTAAAGATTATCTTAAAAAAATCCCAATTTAGATTATCGAACGCTTTCTCAGCATCCAGTGCGAGAAGCGTCATTTCCTTCTGGCTATTTGTCTCGTAATATTTAATTGTATTCAGTACTATCCTTATATTATCTCTGGTACTCCTGTTTGGAAGGAATCCAGCTTGTTCATCTCCAATCCATCTGGCCAAAAAATTTTTAAGTCGGTTTGCTAATATTTTTGTGAATATTTTATAATCTACATTGAGTAGCGAGATAGGTCTGAAGTCTCCTACTGTTGGTATTGTTACGTCCCCTTTTTTTTAATGTAATAACTGCTTCTGACCATGACTTAGGGTTTCTTCACCTTGTAGAATTTTATTCATTAATTTTTTTCAAATAGGGGACTAATTCTTCCGATAATTGTTTGTAGAAATCCACTGAGAATCCATCCGACCCGGTGCCTTATTTGGGTCCATGGCCTTAATTACCTCAGTGATTTCCTGTTCAGTTATTTCTCCATTAATTCTTTATCTTCTTCCTCTGAGATTTTTTTTTCTATTTTCCGTTTTGATAAATATTCGTATATCTCTTCCTCTCTAACTTGACTTTCTTGTATAGCTCTTTGAAATACGTCACAAACTCTGTTTGTATCTCTACCTTTTTCCTATTATCGCTTCTCCTGCTCTTGTAACCTTCTTTACTGTTGTTATTAATTGAGCCTGTTTTTTTTTTTTAATTTATTCGCCAGCCATTTCCCAGATTTATTTATGCGTTCTCGAAGGTATCCCTTTATATATTTATATTGATTAGCTAGGTTTTCCATCTCTAGTTGTTGTTTATCCTGTCGTAGCTGTCTTAACTTCCTTTCCCAATCCTGTTTTAAACCTTTAAAGTATTGGATTTGGATTTTAATTCCATTTCTTGAATTTCCGCCTGATTGCTTTTAATTTCTCATTTTTCATTTTAAATTTAATAGAGTTCTTGCGCTATGAATTGGTCACAAGATGACGGCCTTCATTGCATCCCATACTGTCTGAAGGGGTAAATCCACGTATCATTTATCTCAAAATATTCCTTTAATATTTTTTGTTACTATTAATGTCATTCTCAGTTTTTAATAGGTTGTTATTGAGACGCCATCTCCTTGTCTTTTTTTAAATATTTAATTCTAATGTCATGGCGCAATGATCCGAATTGTCTCTTGGGATGATTTCTGTCTTATTTGCAGTTATTGCTAGGGAATTTGTTAACCAGGCCATGTCTATTCTAGACCATGTATCATGTCTGTTAGAGTAAAAGGTATAATCCTTTCCTCTAAATGTGTTGTTCTCCAGATATCTATTAGATCTAATTCGGCTTTTTAAATTTAAGAATTCTCTGGGGAGTACTCCTTGATTTCCCTTAGTTTTTAATTTTGTGACTCTTGTCCAAGTCCTTGTCAATAATCCCATTGTAGTCCCCCAGGATGATGAGATGATCATATTCGGTATTCTGGATATTTTCTTTGAGGTGCTTTATAAATTTTCTTTTAGGTCCATTTGGGGCATATATGTTACATATTAAGGTTTTCCCATCAGATGTGTAAATAGTCGTTCCCACCACTCGGCCTTCTACATCCCGGAAACTTAATTCTGATTTAATTCCTTCCGCTATATACGTCACTACTCCTCTTTTCTTAGTCCCATACGATGAGTAATATGCTGTCCCTAGTTTCTTATGGTTGAGGTGTGAGACGTGTTTGTGGCAAATATGAGTTTCCTGTAATGCAGCTATCGTGTATTTACCTTTTATAATTTGTTGAAAGATTCGTTTTCTTTTGTTGGGGCTGTTAAGCCCGTTGGTGTTGAGTGAGTATAGTTTCAAATGCTGACTTTCCATCATCAGATTTTTTTATCCTCCTCCTCTGTATCCTCTCCTTCATCTTCTCCTTCTTCTTCTTCTGTCATTTTTTTCTTTTTGCTCCCTTCTGCAAAAGCTGCTGCTTCATCCATCTTATTTTGTTCTTCTTCCGGAGAGTTCATACGTGCTCTCTTCTTTTTTTTGTCTTCCCTTGGAGAGTGTTCTTTCTGGGGGGGAGGATTCTCCTTTTTCAATCTCTTGAAAAATTCTTTCGCTTTTTCCTCGTTGGTCAGCCAGTATTTTTGACCTTTATAGGTCGTCATGATTCCGTCGGTTTTTTCCCAGCGGAATCTTATTTTCAATCTTTTCAACTCATCAGTCAGATATGAATAATTTTTTCGTCTGCTCAGTACCGCCGGAGGTAACTCCTTAAGTACGATTATTTTTTTTCCCTTGTATGTCATTGGTTTTTTGTTTGTCCAGTAAATGATGTCATCTCTAGTCGTTTTTTTCGTGAAATTGACTATTACATCTTTAGGGGTCTTGTTATCCTTTGCAAAACGGCTTTTAACCCTGTAGGTCCTGTCTACCTCTCTGTTGATCTCGTCTTCTGGGCTATCTAGGACTGTTGTGAGAATTCTTATCACCTTTCTTCTTAAATTCTCTCCTTCTTCCTCAATCAAGTTTCTTAGCCTCAATTGATTCTCCATCTCTTGTTGTTGCAATCTTTCTACTTGTCTTTCCATTCTTTCGTTTTATTCTTCAATTTTTCAAAATTATCTTCCAGATTTGTTTGTGATTTTTCTATTTTTATATTCTTTTCCTTAACCTCTACCACATCTTGTGTGACCCTGGATAGCTCGTTTTTTATTTGGTTGATATCTTCCTTCAGTCCTTTCTGTATTTCATCCAATTTATCTTGCGTTTTCCTCTGGTCCTGATTCTGTCTATCCATCATTTCCTTCATCTCCTTTTTTGTCTCTATTTGTGTTTCATGTAACTTTTGCAACTCTCTTAATATATCCTTTACACTTGAAGCTCCTGGGTCCTCTGGTAAAGATCCCCTCCGTATTGGTGTTTTTATTTCTCTCGCTTCCTTATCTGTCTTTAATTTGTTCATTGCCATGGTCGATTTATCGTATTTTTCTTTATTATGAATTGTTGTGTTGTTTCGCCCTCCCGTCACAAGATGTCGTTGTCTTGGGTAAGCTGTCTCCTTTTCTGTAGATCGTCTGCTTCTCTTCCTTGTTGCTCGCCTTCTCGTCCTCGCCTTCCTCTTTAATATTATTGGTTTATCCAGTGCTCCTTTCTTCCTTGCCCAATCAGTGCTTGTGCGGATTGGCCCCTTCCGCTGCCCAAATCACTCTGACGCTCACTGGCTTCTGCCCTTTCTTGCCTCACATCCGCTTCTTCAGCTTGGCTGGGTTCAGTTGTCTCGCGGGATCCCGGATGTCCTCCCTGCGAGCTTTCCCAGCCTCCTGATTTTTGGGCGGAGTTTTAAAATAATTGTTGATGAAGAAGGCTCAGCTTGTAGACACAACAAGAATGGCGTCAAGGTCAGATTCTTTTTCGTGGCTATTCTTGTTTTATTTGTCTTTGTTTAGCCCCTTGCTGCCACCCTCACAGGCCTTCTGTCTCCAATCAATGAATAGTTTCCAGGTTACTTTCTGGTTTGTCAATTTGACCCAATTTCCCTTCTTTCTAACTTCTGCGTCTCTGGGTCTCGAAGTCCTTTCTCCCCACCTCCGAAGAAGAATATTTGTTTGGAACTTACGTCCTGTTTTCTGCTCAGTCCTTGTTCATTTTAAGTCGAGCGGGGCTGACAGTGATTGCGGTCCCTCTTGAGACCGCTTCCCCCGGAGACGTCCGCACGTCCCGACTCACGGATCCCCTATTCGCCTCCTCCCTTGAGGGGAGAAGGTTTTTAGGAACCCGATCTTGTCTTTGGGACCTTAGCGTTCCCCCTGGCGTCGATCCACCAGGAGAGGGGAGCGATAGCTCTACCCAACGTCTTCTACGGGGTTTGGAAGAGAGGAGCTCCTATCTTCCCCGACCTGTCGCCATTCTCGCCCGACCGGAAGTCTCAACATACATTTTACTCTTGAGTTTATGATAGCTTTTAAGGACTGAAGCTTAGACCTCTGACACTTTAGTGCAAATTCTCTGGCTCAACTACATGCATTTGCTTCGGGATAAAAAGCCATGTTAGCTAGCATACTTAAATAAAAAATATTGCTTCCTTGATCATATTGGAAAATTGAGCTTTTCCCATTTAGTCTTTCCTTCTTTTGGTTTATTTTGTTCTTTTTAACATTTTAAATTATTTGTTCTTGAACAAAACAAATCTCACACCTCATACCCAACAAGTATAGAACACCAACATATCTGTATTTTTGGAACAAAGTGGGACACAACTTTTATCGATTACAGCTGTAAATATATTTGGTGCATGCATGAATCTGGATCCAAGCATTGACCAACTTGTATGCTGGTTGATGGGTCTAAACCCCCAGCCCACTTGCCAGACAATCTCTAGAATGGCAGATATAGGATTCCAGGTGAGCAGATGCCACTGCATGGTTTCTTTGCCAAAACCAGTATGATAATGGCAGATGCCTGCAAGTTGGCATGACCTTATCTGCCTACATTCCCAACGTCCCATATGGAGATCACCATTCATAACTGATGAGACCCTGCAAAACCTCTCCTGATTTTTTACCTCAAGCCAAACCACCCAGCCAAATTGTGAGAATACATCAGATTTGCAAAGCCACACAAAATGAACAGTGCTGTGAGGATTAAAATCACTGTCTGTTTCATGTTAATGTGGGGATTAGAGTTTGCTAGACAAGTTCTTTTTGGATTTTATCAGTGTAAGCAATACATTACATGTGACAATCTGTTGTGAAAAGACCTCTCCTTAGAGGTCCGACTAGCACAAATGCTGCCTTGAGTTGGACTTTGTGGTCCAACAATCTCAGCTTGAATCTATATAAATACATTTGATTCTCATATTCTTCCTCAACAAATTCAATGGAAATACTTTTAAATCCCACAAGCCAACCTTGATTTCTCCATTTTATGCAAGGAATCCTATTTCACCACACTGTTGGATGATCATCTGTTAATGTGCCTGGTTTATAAGGATCTCTCTCTGAGCACATGGTGTTCAATGACTCTAAAGTTGTCAGTATCAACAAGTTTTGCCACTTACTTTAAAAGCCTTGAATCCGGTTAAACCTGTTTTAAACCTGATTGAAATGTTGTTGTTGTTGTTTTTTACAAATTCCAAAAAAGAACTTGAGAAAAACTTTGATGCATGATTTAACTAAAAGTGGTGATTTGTGGACTGGTGCTGGTCTTTGAGCCACAGGTTGCTGAGCCACTGTGAATTTCCAAAACACATATGTTTAAAAAGTGAAGCACTAGCAACACATTGACTTGCTTGGAGATGGAGCTGGTACCCACTAGCTACAGCTGCTACCTCAGTCTCTGGAGCTCATCCTCTGTAATAATGTGCCTTGGGGCACACACAGTCATATCAGCATTATTACAGTCCCAAAGGGTGAAAATACTAAAGAGGAAAGAGAGCAATAATTTCTTGAACATTTTGTAGGAATGGAGGAAGAAAAATCTGTTGTCTGCTGCAGTGTGAGCGCAGTGTTTGTCTTCTTGCTAGAAAAGCTTACTGAGTATACTTGCAGCAAGTGCAAACTGGTGTCTCTCTTGGAAGAGAAGGTCAACACACTGCTATTTGTTGAGACTCTTCAACACATCAGAGAACATGAAGACATCTTGGATAAAACAGAGTGAGAGTTGATCCTATAAAACCAACAGAAGAAAATGTCAATGACAATGAAGAGGGCTTTAATACTGGACAAACACTCTGGATGAGAGTTGTTGTCAGGAGAAGACCAAGACAAGGGGATTTAGGACTCCTCCAACTGAGTAACCACTTCCTCTATCTTTCTGAGGATAAGAGATGCAAAGAAGAGACCGCCCGGGAGACAATGCATAAGATTGAACCGTAGTAGTCAAATGCATTAAGTCTAGATGCACACTGCAAATAGATTCAGGCACGACCATTTCTCAGCAAGGAAAGTAAAATGCTAATAGATTGCAATGATAAGGAAATACCGCTCAATACATATTTTGCTTAACCCCCTATAAAGAGGACTCTGTACTTTCAAGCAGTAACAGAAACCTTGGCAGGGAGTCCTTCATTTTAAGCCAGAAAAGCAGTTTAAACCAGAGTGGATGGATTCCCTTCCTCTTCCTTTGGAAAAGAAAGGAAGGGAGGGAGGAAGGGAGGGAGGGGGGAGGGTAAAAAAAGGAAAGGAAAGAGTAAGGGAAAAAAGAATGGAAGAAAGTGAAGGAAGGGAAAAAAGTGAATGAAGGAAATCAGGAAAAGAAAGAAGAAGGGAAAGAAAGAAGGTGAAGGAAAGGAAGAAAGTGAATGGAGGATATAAGGAAAAAAATGAGTTAGGGAAAAGGCGCCCAAAGCCTGACTCCAGTCAGTCTCCACTTTCTCTCTGCCTTTTCAGTCAAGTTTGTCTCCAACCTCGTTAAAGAATTAGTCTGCCTCTTAGTTACTCCTCCATGTGTAATTTTGCAGCTGGGAATGTCTCCAGAAAACCCAACGGGGAAGACATTTTGGGGGGTCGAATGGGGCCTGCCTCAGCTGTTAATGCGGAGGAGAAGGAGGCGAGGGGCCTCATCTGCATTGACAGCTGAGGCAGGCCTGGAGGAGTGGTGGAAGGGTCTCCTCAGTCAGGAGTGGCCTGAGTGGAAGAGCTCCTGAAGTTTCCCCAGTGCCAGTGCTGTTTTTTTCCCTACTGCACATGAGTGTCTGCCATTAACGAAGCTATTCCGAAGTTTCAGGAATTTTGGAAAGTTCTGACCCCATCGGAATTCAATTCTGAATTGAACCACTAGCACCCCCTACATCCGAAGCGAGTTTTGAACCATTGTTTTCCTGGATCAAACAAGCCTAGTAGGAAGCAATCATGAGAAAGAGAGTTAATTGCTTTGACTTTCATTTTACAATCCTCAATTTTTATTACTAATGTCCCCCTAATATTGAAGCTAACATTTAACCCTCCACCCGCATATCACTCTGGAAATATAAGGGATGTGTTTGAAATACGCAGAAAGGAGAATGCTGGTCAGTACTGAAATACAGCATTTTTTATTCTGACCTTACATTTTCACTACTTGGCTTCCCCCTTTCTCCCCCACAAACTGGCTTTATTCTTTTGTGGCTATAAAGGTGAGGCATCCAATGCTGAAGTGTCCAAGAAAATAGCGAAGATATTATACTGTGATAAATCACATGAACTAGATAGTATTCTCGGAGAGTCTTGAAAAATCTGTAGTCTTCAAGGAGCTGGAGTACTGCCAAAAATACGTAGTTTATCATTGCGCGTAGCCACAATATGAGAACAGTGGACTGGGTGTCTTGTCTAGCTCTGTTTTTTTTAAAGTCACTAAGATTTGTGTGAGGGACACAAGGGGAATATAATTCATTAAAATATTTGAATGCAAGGTTATTTCAACCTTCAAGAGAGGAAGAGCGAGCAAGCAATGAAAAGAGGAGTAACTTGTCAAAGTTGTCAGAGTTCATAAGCAGGTACATAGTCCTGCAGGAGTAGAATGTTATTTGTCCAGAAAATCGTTTTTCCACAACTTATACTGAAATGACAAGCAGCAGTGGCTTTTAAATATTTTAAAAAATCGCAAGTGGTAAGGTTTATAGCTGGTGTCTAATCCTGGATTACTTGCTGCTCTGCAGCTGAAAAGATGTAATAAAATGAATAAACAGAATGTGGTGTTTTCAGGAAATACTAAAAAAGAAGAATTGAAGTAATAATTCTTTGATTGCTTTTATTCTGCTGACAGGATGACCTTAGCTGAAATGGTATAAAAGGAAATCTATATATTATTTTTTGACTCTCTCTGAAATTAAAGAGGTGTCAATTATTCTTCCAATGTTTATCCAAGTATGTTTGACCTTGCAAATGTCCCCAGTAAGTGCCCATGGTGAGTATTTTCAAACAAAAGTCTTTGCTTGTTCAAGTGTTCAACGATGGTTCTTTTTTCTGCTTCTGTTAGATTAGTGGTTCCATGTTTTAACTGATTTATTATAGTAATATGGTTTTAATATTGATTTTATTATATTTGTATCTGTTATATTAATATTTGTAAGCCACTCTGTTCTTCTTGTTTGAAGGACGGGTGGGATATAAGAATTACAAACTAATGAATTAAGTTAATTAAACTAATATCTCCAACTAATCCAGAATAACTGCTTATTGAAATCTATGCCAGGGTAAATCTTCTTGCTAGAACATTATTTTATTTAGCTCTGATGAACTAACTACTGCAATTTAAACCCTATCCAACACATCATTTAGACTGCAATAGTCATTTTCGTGACTAAAATGTGCCACTGTTTAAAAGAAATAAAGGCTTTGTATGCATATGTGTTGGGGATTCATAGCTGTTAGACTCAAAATAACCCTCATATGTGGTGATTCCACAAAAAATATAGCAGAGCACCAGAAGTAATCTTCATAAACAGCAAAAAAAATCTGTGTTGTGAAACTGGGATAAGCTTCTATTCTTAGGATGGCACAGAATTTGTGGCGTAATGTAAAATAAACCATGTGCAGTTCACGTTTGATCTTTTTTTTTTTTTTTTTTTTAAAGATTTTTTATTGTATTGTTATACTACATTTACTCTTACTTTACATTGCTTTAGTTACAATACATTTTTCTTCCCCCCTGACCCTCCCCCCTCCCCCCGTTGACAAGTTAGTCCTTCATTTATTTGAGCCATCGTTGCATTCTGTCCAGTTTTTTCCCCCAATGTTCATCTTCTGGTTTAGCTTCCTGTATCCAGTTTTTGAAGGGTAACCATATTTCTTTGATTTTCTTCTGCTTTTCTGTCCATAGTTTTTCATTTCTTATAATATCCATAATTTCCAGCTGAACTTGTTCCCACACATATTCATACCATTTTTCAAGGGTCCATTTCTTTTTCTTTCCACCCCCAGGCAATCACGGCATGTGCCGCTCTAAACATCATCATAACTAATTTTTGTTCTTGCGCTTTGATTTTACTATCCCCGCATATCCCTTTTAAGAGAATATCCATATTTAAATCATTTTTTATTTTTGTATATAGTTCGATCTTCCTAAAAATTTGATTCCAGAACCTTTGTATCTCCTTACACTCCCACCAGAGATGTGCGTACCAGGCTTCTCTACTCCCACAGTGCCAACATTTCGGATTTAGACCATGGATCATATGTGCCAGTTGGATTGGTGTCCTGTACCATTTTGTTATTACTTTCTGCTCTAGTTCCCTATATTTTTCTATTTTTATTTTATTTAGTCCAATCTTATCCTATCTATTCTTTCTTTCCCTAGGCCTCCTTCCTTTTCCCACCTATTTTCCATCCTTTTATACATAAATTCCTTATCTTCCAGCATTCTTCCATATATTTTGCCTAACCCTTTTTGCCTTCCACTGGATCTTTCCAGTTCACGTTTGATCAGACCACACTCTGCCTTGCCAGAGAAAGAAAATATGCCATGCAGATGAACAATAAAGAACAAGTAGTTTACTCTTCATAAATCAGGACATCATATTAACAATCATGTGATTAGTTGCACTGACTCACATAATATCATTTTATGAGAGATTTAAAATGGTCTTGCTTTGTCCATGTGGATAAAGTCCTTCCAGAAGCTCATGAAGCAAGAGTACACTCCATATGCTGTTTCTCTCTGCTTCTCTCTGCAAGCACCTGCATAACTCAAGGCTGAAAAATGTAAAAGTATCCAAAAGTCCTAGATTCAGCCAGCTCCCTGAGCGTAGCTCAACCAATCAGCTTCATGCCTTGCCGGGGCCGGGGTGAGGGGGACGGTCTTAAATTGGCTGTCCTCCTTCCTCCGGAACCGATCGCAGCGAGTGAGGAGGGGTGAGGATGTCTCCGGGGGTTCTCCACTTTGCTGTGGGGTTCCCCAGGGGGCAATCCTCTCCCCTCTATTATTTAACATCTATGTCCGACCACTTGCTCAGCTGGTCCGTAGTTTTGGGCTGGTGTGTCACCAATATGCGGATGACACCCAGCTCGTTCTGGGGATGGAGGGCAGGCCTGAAACGGTTCCTGATAATTTCCATCAGTGCCTTGAGGCCGTCACTGGATGGCTGCAAGCCAATAGGTTGAAGGTGAATCCAGCTAAGACGGAGATCCTGTAGCTGGGTCGTCCGGGTGGGTTGGAGATCCAACTTTCTTCCCTGGACGGTGCAACATTATGTCCGTCGTCAACAGTTAAAAGTCTTGGCGTCACTCTGGACTCTCAACTGATGATGGAGACGCAAATCTCCGCCGCCAGTAGAGTTGCTTTTCTCCATCTCCGTCAGGCAAGGAAGTTGGCTCCCTGCCTCTCCTGCCACGATCTAACCACAGTGGTCCAAGCCACGGTCATCTTAAGACTGGACTACTGTAATGTGTTCTATGTTGGCCTTCCTTTGCTAGTGATCCGGAAACTGAAACTGGTTCAGAATGCGGCAGCTCGACTGCTGGCTGGCGTCCCCACAACCAGCCACATAACACCTGTCCTCCACAAGCTGCACTGGTTACCAGTAGAATGCTGGATCACTTTCAAAGTGTTGGTACTGACTTTTAAGGCCTTGAACAGTCTGGGGCCAGTGTACCTTAGGGACCGCCTCATCCCATACTGTCCCACTAGGCCACTATGTTCGGAGTCGAGCCAACTCCTGGAGGTTACCAGCTTTAAAACATACCATCTAATGGCTACAAGATGGAGGGCCTTCTCAATAATCACCCCCACCCTGTGGAATGCACTGCCTTCCGGAGTTCGTGCCCTCACAGACCTGTTGGCATTCCGGAAGGCGTGCAAAACCCTCCTGTTTCGGCAGGCTTTTGGGTAATAAGGTGATGACTTGTCTTCTTGTTGTATATGACTTCTGATGAAGTTATCTACTCTTGTTCATTTGCTCGCTGTGTATTTTACTGTGTTTTTATTGTGTTTTTATAGTGTTTTATATTGTGCTTTTAAACTTTGTGTCAATTGCTGTAAGTCATCCCGAGCCACACCGGAAGTGGTGACTCACAAATACGAATAATAAATAAATAAAATAAATAAAATCTTATTTTACAGTTGAAACACACACACACACACTAACTGATTTCTTACATGCTCCAACAGGATTGTAGTCAGAACTTTAGGTTGAAAAATATTTATTGAAGTAAAATAAATACATTCTAGATAGAAAAGGTCTTGGGGCTAACTTGCTTTCTAAATCTCATCTTCTAAAGTAGAAATAGGGTAAAAAGTCAAAAATCCATGCAGCTACATTTTGCCTAAAGAGAGAGGCAAAATGTGTTTTCACTAGAAGGAAGAAAAGGCAGAAGAAAACAATGGTGGAGACCACATGGTTAACCCAGGGCAATAAAACTTTAAGAGGAAGTTCTCTCACAGAATTCTACTCCTGTATCATCAAAGCGGGGAGGGGACAGTGGCTAGAAGGAGGAGTAAAGACAAAGCCCTTTTGGGAAACATGCATTGTAAAGTGGGGAAAGGAATCCCTCAGCTTAATCCTATCTCTAGTCTAGAAACTCATTGAGGTCTGGAAACTTGATGACACAAGACATTTGGGCAGTCCAGAGATGAAACCCAACAATATGAAGATATACCTGTGAGTCTATTGTAAAGGGAGGATTTGTATCTAAATAGCATGCTGTGAACATGCAATCTTGTTGGAGCAGCTCCCTTATGAAACCAGGTTGCAACGCCTTGGTCTTTTCAGCCTTGAAAGACGGCGTTTAAGAGGTGACTTGATCGAAGTGTATAAAATCATGCATGGGATAGAAAAGGTGAATAAAGAAAAACTATTTTCTTTGTCACAAAACACTAGGACTAGAGGGCACTCCCTGAAGCTCCAAGGTAGGAAAATTAGGACTAATAAGGGGAAATATGTCTTCACCCAGAGGGTCATTGGGTTATGGAACTCACTTCCAGAGGAGGTTGTGACAGCTGTCAGCCTGAACAACTTCAAGGCAGGATTAGACAGATTCATGGATACCAAGTGTATCGGTAGTTACTGAAAAGGACATTCAAGTGCCACCTCGGAGTTGGTTGAGGCAGGCAGGATCTTCCCCGGGTACTGGTTGTGGGGGGTCGGGAGCAGGTGAGGGTTTTGCCCTCCCTTCTGCTCGAGATCCCCGTGTACAACTGGTGGGCCACTGTGTGATACAGAATGCTGGACTAGATGGGCTGAGGTCCGATTCAGCATGGCTCTTCTTATGTTCTTATGTTCTTAATGTGTTAAAGGTAAAGGTTATCCCCTGACTTTACATCTAGTCTTGTCTGACTCTGGGGGGTGGTACTCATCTCCATTTCCAAGTCGAAGAGCCGCATTGTCCGTAGATGCCTCTTAAGCCATGTGCCTGCATGGAGTGCCATTACCTTCCCACCAGGGCAGTACCTATTGATCTACTCACATTTGCATGTTTTTGAACTGTTAGGTTGGCAAAAGCTGGGGCTAACAGCAGGAGCTCACTCTGTTTCCTGGATTCGAACTACCAACCTTTCGATCAGCAAGTTCAACAGCTTAGCGGTTTAATCCAATGTGCCACTGGGGGCTCCTAGAATATGTTACCTATAGCTATTTTGCTGTTCATTGCATTGTGATCACAATGGGAACATCCTTCAAGAAATGGTATTGATGTAATATGTGTTTCCATCTTTTATGATCTAATATATTCCAAGGAATCATTCTGAAAATATCCTATCCATGGCTGAAATATGTATATCATATTCCAACTTGAGCCTTGGGAAGAGCGGGTAAGACATTTATTATTATTATTATTATTATTAATGGTCTGTCACCATTATACAATTTTGTCTATACATTTACAAAACACACACACACATGAACATGTTTTCCTTCATAGAAAAAAAAGAGCCAGCATCAACAAAGATAATAAAAGTGCCTAATTAAATGGAATGAAATAAACTCTAGGAACAAGTTTGGCCTTTATGTTACCGGGAAGGAGCTATCAAGTGTTGCTGGAGAGGTCCCAGTTCTCAACAGAACTCTCCTATCTATTTAGGCTGTAATGAATGCTTACTTGAGAATAACCTTTACCACAGTCTGTGGTACTTATTTTTAAGCACAAGATTACATAAGCTTGGACCATCCCTCTGTAACTGGAAAAGTACAACCTTTCTAGTGACACTTTGGTCTTTTGCAGAGAGTAGCTATTATAATCCTGCATTCACCAATCAAGGTCAGAAGCATGTTATTTCCTCTATGTGGTTCTTAATAGTAAACCATTTGTGTTGCTAATGTTGCACGGCTCAAATGCATCTTTTATTGTATATCTGGGACTACATCCATTGTGGAATGGATGCACTTTAACTGAATGGCTTGACTATGGTATCATGGGAATTGTAGTTTGGTGAGGCACCAGCACTCTTTGGAAGAGTAGGCTAAAGACTTTGCAAACTTACAACACCCATGATTACATAGCATTGAGCCATGGTAGTTAAAGAAGTGTCAATCTGCATCAATTCAACAGTGTATATACACCCTCAGTGATTTTGCCACACTTTACATGACACATGTGGTTACTATGTGTATGCATATTCATCTTCAAGTCACCCATTGATTTATGGCACCCACATAAATTCCATAGGGTTTTCTTAGGTAGTGGATACTCAGAGATGGCTTATCTATAGTCACAGAAAGCATCCCAAAAGCTTAAGATGACATCCTCAAACTTCCCGGTTCAACGCGGTTAAATCCCTTTAGCTTGACCTTTTATGACCTCACTTAAATACACTCTATTATGATGTATTAAAGGCAATGATTGTCTATTAGTACTGTTTAGCATTACCTTTTTATCTAATCAGGGACATTTTCTATTTGTAGTTAAAAGAGCTTTCTCCCCAGTTCTGTCTAGATCTGTCTTCAATCCCATAAGCCATTAAAAATTTCCACTCCACTAGTCACGTCTATGTTCATGTGCAGACCAGCTGCTTAAAGGAGTATTTCTCTATGGTAGTTCTTCTTTTGAATTCTGGTATTTTGAATGTAGAGTGCTCCAGATATGACCCATCTCTGCCATCCTATATAAAAATTAATCTGATCACAAGCTTAGCAAACATTTTAACATCAAAGTAAGTCATGTTTTGAATTTTGGGTAGGCTTTATAGCAGAGGTACTCAACCTGTGGGTCCAAAAGTGTTTTGGCCCACAACTCCCAGAATCCCAGCTGTTAGGATCTCTAGGAGTCGAACACCAAAACATCTGGGAACCCACAGGTTGAGAACTACTACCTTATAGTTTTATCTACAGTACCTACCATGTTCTTGTATCTGTGGATACTTGTGTCTGAATTCTCCATCCTGAAACGAATGAAAAAAAGATTCCAAAAATTCTACATTTTTTCCCACCTCACTGCTTCATTCATTTCGTCACCATTTTACTTATTGTGGAAAATCCATTAGAAAGGGAAAAGATACAACAACTGTATAGTGCCTTAGTTGGGTAAATAGGTAGCCTTCCACCTGGGAATGCTGTTTCTTCCTCATCTCTTTTCAAACATTTCCCTACAATATACAGTAGTAACATATCTCATACATTGTGCTTTTAAAAATGGTTCAGTTTTGAGAAAGTCTTCTTTTTGCCCTCTAAGATGGTGGACTTCTTGTCATGAAGTCTGAACCTAATCATACTTGCAACTGTTGTTATCCTGTTTTGTTTGGTAGATTATTAATTAAGAATTTTAGTAATTTAGTAATATTTGCACATACATAAAAATAGTTCTGAAGGAAAATAATAATTATTTATTTATTATTTTTCTACACACACATCAGAGTGGGGAATTGCTAAGAAAGATTTCCCACCTGAGTAGAACAGGAGGAATGATCTCTTGGGATCAAGTATCTTATCTACAGTATCGTTTTTAAGCAACTGTGTGAAATACATTTGATGAAATATTCTACATTGTTTTGAGTAGACAGCAAATTTGGTTTCCCAAAGTGTTGTTCTGTGGATGTTTATACCTCCTATCACCCCAACTATTAGTCATACTAACAGTCGAGGCCAGTTGTAACTCCCATTTTAGTAGGCCAGAGAAACCGCAGCAAGTTTTAGATAGCACTGAAGTAGCTATCCATTCTGTTGAATCTATTTGAGGACCTTGGACAGCTCTTTTAAAGCCTGTTTAAATGGTTGATTCATTGAGCTGCTGGTTTGAGTGCCACTCCATCAGTTTAGGCTGAAGGGCAAGTCATTCCAAGGCCAGTAGATTTGGGAGACTGAAACACTTCCTAAACTTGTGTTTTAGGAACATTTGGGGCCACTTTCAGAATGTGCTCCAAAACCAAATTACAGATAATGCAAACAAATAATGTAACTATACCCCCAGCTTTAACTTTGAAGTAATTTCCAGCAGTATTAAAATGTTTTGGAATCATGGGAGTTTTAGTTTTACAAGCCTTCTCTGCCAAAGAATGCCATGTTTCATCAATCTACAACTCCGATGCTTCTGTAGCATTGAACCATGGCAATTAAGGTGGTCTCCAACTGCATTCATTCTACAGTGTAGATGTATTTGGGCTTGCTGTCAAAATCTAGACAAGGTTTGTTGGTTATTTTTATTGTCTTTTATTGCATTTTAACTTATGTATCGTTGACATAAATATTAGATTTTTAAATATTCATACATATATGCATCTGCCTTGTTTTTAAGTTCTATTATGTTGTAACATCTCATTGTTAGCTGTCTTCAATCCCTATGACAAGAAAGGTGGAATAAAATACTTTTTTATTGTGTCAGGAGCGACTTGAGAAACTGCAAGTTACTTCTGGTGTGGGAAAATTGGCTATCTGCAGAAACATTGCCCAGGGGAAGCTCAGATGTGTTACCATCCTGTGGGAGGCTTCTTTCATGTCCCCGTATAGGAATAATACATAGAATCATAGAGTCATAAAGTTGAAAAAGACCTCATGGACCATCCAGTCCAACAAATCCCCTGCCAAGAAGCAGGAAAATCACATTCAAAGCATCCCCAACAGTTGGCCATCCAGCCTCTGCTTGAAAGCCTCCAAAGATGGAGCCTCCACCACACTCTAGGGCAGAGAGTTCCACTGCTGAACAGCTCTCACAGTCAGAAAGTTGTTCCTAATGTTCAGATGGAATCTCCTTTCCTGTAATTTGAAGCCATTGTTCTGCATCCTAGTCTCCAGGGCAGCAGAAAACAAGCCTGCTCCCTCCTCCCTAGGACTTACACTCAGATATTAATATATGGCCATCATATCTCCTCTCAGCCTTCTCTTCTGCAGGCTAAACATGCCCTGGAAGCTAGAGATGACAGACAGGAGCTCACTCCATCTCACAGATTCAAACTGCTGACCTTCAGGTCAGCAGTTCAGCCAGCACAAGGGTTTAACCCATTGTGCCACTGCGGCTCTGCAATAAAATAGTTATAGTTAATAATAATAATAATAATGTGCCTTCAAGTTGTTTCCAATAGATGGATTTTAATGCAATTTGAATGTGATTTTCCTGCTTCTTGGCAGGGGGTTGGACTGGATGGTCCATGAGGACTTCTCCAATTCAATGATTCCATGATTCTATGGCAACCCTAAGGCAAAGCTATCAAGAGTTTTGGAATACATGCAATGACCATGAAATGGCTTTAGACTACGATTTCTGGAGGGTGTGATTTTAATATTGAATGCAATGTTTTTAAATGTTTAATATGTATTCATTTTAATTTGATTTGTTCTAAGCTTAATGTTCTAAGCCAGGGCTGTCCAACTTCTACCAGACCTTGGCCCGGAATTCCGGTCACTGATCACCTGAGGGGCCAAACCCTGGCTCCGCCCTCCCCTCCCCCGGCTCCGCCCCCTCCCCTCCCCCAGCTCCGCCCACTCCCTGCCCCTGGCATTGCATAAATATACAATTACATATTATATTATTTAAATAAGGGGAGAGGGAGGGATGGATGGAACACATGAGGAGCATAAATATACAGAATATCAAGGCAGAAAATCCCACAATCTCTGCTTTGAGCTGGAATATATGACTATTCTACTGGCCACATTGATCAGCATTGAATGGCCTTGCAGTTGAAAGGTCTGTGTGCTTTCATTCTGCCAGTTTACCCCTGGCTGATTCCATTCAGTGCAAGTCATCAAAGTAAACTTAGGTAATTGCAAAGAATGTAAATAATTCTGGGGAGGAAAAGGAGGGGAAAGGGGTGGGAGGCCTTTCCTTGAGCTCCCTCTCATTCAATTCCCCCTTCCTCCTTTTCTCCTCCTCCCTCTCCTATGGCTAGCCGGTTCTCTCCTTCTCATTAAAGAGAGAGTTCATGAAACGCAAATGAAGGGGTCAGAAAGGAAGGGCTTGTGTGTGTGTGTGTGTGTGTGTGTGTGTGTCTGAGAGAGCCAGAGAGATCTTCCCTTTGCGCTGGGGAGAGGTGTGCCCAGGGCAGGTCCCCTCTCTCTCTCTCTCTCTCTCTCTCTCTCTCTGTCACTCACTCACTCACTCACTCACTCATGCTCTCAGACACACTCCCTCCCTCCCTCCCAAACCCCTTTTGCTTCCCTGGCACTGAGGGCCTGAGCGCCTCCCAGACGGAGCAGCAGCAATCCTGAGGAGGAGGAAGCGGCGCTGCCGAGGGGGAAAGCCATGCGGCCGGGTCGCTCTTCCTGTTTGCTGCCAAGGGGGCGGGGCCCGAGAGACATCACTCCCTCCCATTTGCCCCCTCCCTCAGGAGAAGAGGAGGCGGCCAATAGAAAGCCAAGGGGCGGGACCAAAAATAATAATAAAAAATATTTTTTTAAAATTGAAAAAAATATTTTTAAAATATTTTTAAAAATATATTATTTATTGCAGGAGGGTAAGGGGCCATAGCCAAGGGGCTAGGGGGGGCATGTATGGCCCCCGGGCTGCCTGTTGGACAGGCCTGTTCTAAGCAATGGTATTCCCCGTAGTAACCTATAGATGTGAGAGCTGGACCTTAGGGAAGGCTGAGCGAAGGAAGATAGATGCTTCTCAACTGTGGTCTTGGAGGAAAGTACTGAGAGTGCCTTGGACCGTGAAAAGATCCAATCAGTGCATACTCCAGGAATTAAAGCCCGACTGCTCATTGGAGGGAAGGATAGTAGAGGCAAAGATGAAGTACTTTGGCCACATAATGAGAAGACAGGAAAGCTTAGAGAAGACAATGATGCTGGGGAAAAAGGAAGGAAAAAGGAAGAGGGGTCGACCAAAAGCAAGATGGATGGATGGTATCCTTGAAGTGACTGGCTTGAAGGAGCTGGGGGTGGTGACGGCCAACAGGGAGCTCTGGAGTGGGCTGGTCCATGAGGTCACGAAGCATCGGAAGCAACTGAACAAATGAACAACAACAAGCTTAATATTTTGTATGTGTTTCAATGCATTGAATAGTTGCCTATTGGTTAGGTACCGTCTGAATCTTCGTAATTCAGAATAAAGTTGGAAAAATTACCTTTTTGAAGCAATTTTGAAGTTTTTAAGAAAACCGGAAGTCCCTTTGCTATTACGAAGCTTCTCTCGCCATTTTTCTTCAGACTCAGGAAGTGATTCAGAAATTGAGTCAGCGTTTGGAGGCAAAGAAGCTTGCTTGCTGGGATGCTTGCCTCCGAGGCAATGAGGGGAGTAGTTTTGGGGAGGGGAGTGGCGGGGTTTCAGCACGGCAGCCATGGCTCAGAGGCTCATTGTGAGCCCGGGAAGGGAAGGGAAAGGGAAACGGAGATTGAAGGGAGGTTGGAAGAAGAGTGGTTGGAAGAAGAGGAGGGCAGGGCAAGCAGAGAAGGGCTGGGAGCAGGGCTGTTGCCTGCCTGGCTGCCTGCTTTGCAGCTGCTTGTGTATTTTTGCTGTTTGGAACGGGTGGGCAACACGTGGGTGGGTAATACTGGGATGTGAGGGTGCAGGTTGTTTCCTTAGTTTGCCTTGCACTGCCAAATAGTCAAAATATTATCCTTCCTAAAGTTGTGAAATCAACTTCAAAAAGGCCTCTCCCTGTTGTTTGTGTCCTTATTTGCTTTGTGTTGCCACTGAGGAGACACTACAAATCCCATATATTCAAAGTATTCTCCGTTAACAAAGCAATTTGAAAATTTCAAAAAAATTCTGGAAAAATTCAGATTTGTATTCCGAATCCAACCTCCAGCGCCCCCTACATCCGAAACGAGTTTAGAACCACTTTTTGGGATCAACCAAGCCTATTGCCTATATGTAACCCAGCTCGAGTCCCCTTCAGCGTAAAGAAAGGTGGGGTACAAATATTACATTTATACATTTAAATCAAATTATTGATATTTGATTGTTTTAATCTGTTTCGTAGTTGTTTATGGAGAGATGTTGTTTTGTCTCTTGTGTACGTGGCATCAAATTGTTGCCTTTTTGTTAGCTGCCCTGAGTCCCCCTTTGGGGGTAGACAAGGGTGGGTTAAATAAAAAAAAAAAATATAAATAGAGTAAATAAATAAAGATTATTTTCTGTGACTGAGACTGCATGACTCACCCAAGGTCACCAAGGCTGCATCTCCACTATAGAATTAATGCAGTCTGACACCAGCCTTCATACAGTGGAGTCCTGGGCTTTTGAATTTGGGAGAGAAACCAACCTTCTTTGGCAGAGTAAAAACTCCAACTCCCATGAGCCCACAGCCTTGAGCCCTGGCAGACAGAAGCGGTGTCAACCTGCCTTCGTTCCACAGTGCGGGAAGCCCCCGCAGGAGGACCAGCAAAAGCCCGCTTGCCCTCGGGCGCTGGAGGAGAGAGGGAGAGAGCAGCACTAGACAGCTCCCGGCTCCCCCCTTCTCTCCCTCTCCCTCCTCTCGGGTAGATCAGGGGGCGACGGGAGGGAAGGGGCGGGCGCATGACGTCAGCGGCGGCGGCGGCCGCGGATTGGAGGCTACGCGGGGGGAGGGGGCGTGGCCAAGCCCGGCTCCTGCGCTAACCTATTTGCTGGCCTCAGTCTGCCTGGCTCTGGATGGGGAGAAGGGACGGCGGCGGGTCGGGTTACGTAAAAGCCGCCGGACCGCGTCCCGGAGGAAGAGCCGGCCGGGAGGGGGCGTGACCTACCCAGCATCACCGTTGCCCTCGCCTGTCCTCCTCCTCCTCCTCATCTTGGGCTCTTGGGCTGCCTCTCTATCCCGAGATGAAGGCGATGAAGGAGCAGCAAGGCTGGGGCTTCCCTCCTGGGCAGCGCCGCCTTTGGTAACGGGGGATTCGGGGCCAAGCGAGGAGGAGCCTTTCCCTCTGAGCAGCAGCAGCAGCAGCAGCAGCGAGGCGAGCGGTCTCCCTCCGCAGGTGAGCCCAAGGGAGAAGGAGAAGAAGGAGAGGCAGGGGCTTGAGTGGGAAGGGAAGGGTCCCGCGAGGAAGGTTCTGCGCCTGGCGCTCCACCAAGGACTTGTTTGCCCAGGCGGCAACTTTCTGAGGGGCTCCTCCAACCAAGAGGCAGAGGGAAGAAGGCGTCCGCGATGCTTAGACCGCCCTGGCTCGAGGCTGGGGGCTCCTGGGCCGTGTGGCGGGCTCCCCGCCTTTGGCCTCCTTCTTCGGAGAAAGAAAGAAAGGCCAAAGACGGGGCCAAATGCTCCCCTCCCCGCCCGGCTCCACACATCTAGCCTGCTTGGCTGCAGGCGGGGAAGGCGCGCGCGGAGGCTGCCTCGGGTCAAGCGCCGGACCTGTGGGCTCCACTCCCCCCGGCTTTCTGCCTTTCCTTCCTTCCTTCGGCCCAGGCGGCCAATCCTCGTCCTGGCCCCGTTTGACACGCAGCAGCAGCGACGTGTGCGCCTTGTGTTTGTGTTCAGGGCAAACGCGCAGGCGGTGGCGGGATTAGGAAAGGTGACCGGGGAAAGGAGGCATCTCTTTCCCTCTTCCCCCTCCTCTTTTTCTGTCTCTCCCTCCCCCTCCCTCCCTCCCTCCCTCCCTCCCTCCCTCCCTCCTCTCTCTCTCTCTCTCTCACACACACACACCCTCACACGCACACTTTCCCTCCTGCTGTCTGTCTGTCTCTCTCATACACGCTCTTTCCGTTTCTCTCTGTCTCTCCTCTCTCTCAGACACACTTTCCCTTCCTCTCCCCGACTCTTCTCTTTCTATCCCCCCCTCTCTCACACACACTTTTCTTCCCTAACTCTCTGTCTCTCCTCTCTCTCAGACACACTTTCCCCCCTTCTCTCAGTTTCTCCTCTTTCTATCTCTCTCTGATACACACACTCTCTTCTCTCTCTGGGTCTCTGTCTCTCTCTCACTCACACAGTTATTTCCCTCCCTTTCTGTCTCCCCTCTCCCCCCCTCTCTCACACACACACTCTTTCCCTTCCTCTCTGGGTCTCTTCTATTTCTCTCTCACTGACACACACTCTTTGTCCCTTTCTCTCTCTCTCCTCTTCTCTCTCTCTCTCATACACAGTTCCTTTCCCTTCCTCTCTCTGTCTCTCCTCAGACACACTTTTCCTTCCTCTCTCCTCTTTCTTTCTCTCTCTGACACACATACACTCTCCTCTCTCACTCTCTCTCTCTCACATTCGCACACACTTTCCATTCCTCTTGCTGTCCCTTCTCTCTCTCTCTCTCTCTCAGACACACACACACTTATTTCCCTCCCTCTCTGTCTCTCCTCTTCTTTCTCTCTCACACACTCTCTTTCCCTCCCTCTCTCAGTCTCACCTCTCTCTCTCTTTCTCTCTCACATGCACACACACAGACACACACACACACTTTCCCTTTCTCTCTGGGTCTCTTCTATTTCTCTCTCTCTCTCTCTCTCTCTCTGATACACACTCTGTCCCTTTCTCTCTCTTTTCTCTCTCTCTCTCTCTCACACACCCTCTCCCTTCCTCTCTTTGTCTCTTCCCTTTTTATCTGTCTCTTTCACACACTTTTCTTCCCTCTCTCAGTCTCTCTTTCTATCTCTCTCTGACACACACTTTCCCTTCCTCTCCCTGTGCGTTCTCTCTCTCACACACACTTCCCCCCCCTCTCTGTCTCTTCTTTATTTTCTCACACACTCTCTTTCCCTCCCTCCCTCCCTCAGTCTCACCTCTCTCACACACACTCTTTCCCTTCCTCTCTCTGTCTCTTCTATTTCTCTTTCTGACACACACTTTGTCCTCTTCTCTCTCCTCTTCACTCTCTCTCTCTCTCACACACATACACTTTTCCTTTCTCTCTCTCTTTTCTCTCTCTCTCTCTCACACACACTCACTCACAGAAACACACACTTTTCCTCCTTCTCTCCTCTTTCTATTCCCTCTCTCAAACACACTCAATTCTTCCCTCTCTCTATCTCTTCTCTTCTCCCTCTTTTCTCTCTCTCTCACACACTTTCCCTCCTTCTCTGTTTCTTCTCTCTCTTTCCCTCCCTTCCTTTGTCTTGTTTCTCTTTCACTCTCACAAATGCACACACAAATGCATCCTTCTCTCTGACTCTCCTCTTTATAACTCCCTCTCTCACACACACACTCACTCCTTCCCTCTCTCTCTGCCTCTCTTCTTCTTCTTCCTCTCTCTCTCTCTCTCTCTCTCTCTCTCTCACACACACACACACACACACACCCCCCCTCTCACACACATGCATGCTCTTTCCCTCCCCCTCTCTGTCTCCCCTCTTTTTCTATGGGTCTCTCCCAGAAAGTCTTGTCTCTGTTTGAGTCCAGCACTGCCTCGCCTTGGTGCCTCTGGGCAGCTGAGGGGTGTTGGATGCCTCTCCATTGTGGGATGATGGCTTTTGACACTGCTTTGCTCCATACTAGGGAACCCTGGGAGTTGTAGCTTCTTTGGCAGAGAAGGCTAGAGACTTGGTCACACTGAAGGCACCTACATTGTCCACTGAATGCAGCTTGACCCCAATTTGAAGGCCATGGCTCAATGCTACCAGGGTTTTGTTTGGTGAGGCACCAGAGAAGGCACCTCTCCTTTCTCTCTATTTAAAACCCTATAAATGCGCTGTCTGTCTGCCTGCCTTCTGGGCTACAGGTCATAGCACGCAGTGGGCGGGTGGCGAGGCCATGGAAGCAAAGCTTAATCCTTATGTCGTGCTGGGTTTTTTTGGCTTCCCTGAGAGGATTACAGCCCTGAGGGAATTCTTGTGGTGTGGGATGCTTTCTCCCTGGAAGAGCCCTTGAGCTCATCCTTCCTTGTGAAACCAGGATGAAGGGCACAGAGAGTTAGGCATCATTCAGGACATCTCTGGCTATGCATACGTGCATATCAGGGATTTCCTAAGCAGAATTATCTGTGGATAATTTGTTCTCGACCCTGGGGTCAGGCCACAGTACCTTCCAGTATGTAAAAAGTGTTTATAAATATGCATTTATGTGTTTATTTTTATCCCACCCTTTTCTGATATAGGGATTCAAGGTGGCTAAAAGCAAACATGACCCAGTACAGTCAAACCAAAACAATTGTGTTGAAATATTAATATAAACATTGAGAAAACCATTAAATATTTTGTATCATCAACATACAAATATCAAAATACATTTGACAGTATAGATGCACCCATAGCTGGCCTTCAAGCATATGGGATCTCTAGATGCAGAAGGTAGACTTTAGTTCATTAACCACATAATGCTTGATCTATTCGATATGTGATTGAACCACACAGATGTTGGCTGTCAAAATAGCTTGTGTTGCATCCATATTTTGTAATCCATTCTTTTTTTGGCTTCCTGTGGTATGTTGAATAATGGAGATACCTTTTCTAAGGTCACTGTGGAGAATACACACCCCTGAATGATGTTGCTAGTCCCACCTAAAGTTGTCGACTGAATAAATGGGATTGACCTCAGTATTGATTTACCTTTCAATAATTCATTCAGTGGGCCTATTCTAGTTTTTATGCTATGTGGTTAGATGATGTAAACCGCTCCGAGCCAGTGGGAAGGAGCGGTATAGAAATTGAAATAATAAATAAATAGTTGGGATTAACTAACAGGAGCCATCTTTAGACTGTAATATCATTGCTTATGAAAACACAATTTTATATATTTTGAACACTATTTTTCCAGCTTTGTATGTTTTGCTTGAACACCATGCATAGAATGAAACTCAGTGCTGGGGATGATGGAGGTTATAGTATGAAACAATTGGAGAACCACCATGTTGTGGTGGCTCCATGTTGAGGACAGCTCCATGTTGAGGACAGCTTGCACAGTTGGTTTTTGGAAGTGTGTAAATGCATGCGTATAATGTTGTCATCTTTCCCACAGAGGTACACCGACAATCCCAGTGCTGTACTTCAAAGAACGTTGTACCTCTAAGTAAGTGTGTTTGGAAATACAGACTGTCTATGCATGCTTGCTTGGAGCTATTTGTGAAACGGTGTGTGTTTCCTTAGGAGTAATCTCCAGTGAACTTGGATGAGTACTTGTGCAAACAGGAGGCTGCTAAATGCAATTTCCTTTCTCTTTTCTTTTACAAGAGTTTTGTAACTTTCTTGAATGAGAGTCAGCGTTCTAAAAACAGAAGTGTAAAATATGCAGGTTTTGACATTGATTGTAAGTAAGCCCTTGGGACTATGTTACGTTTTTGTAAAGATTATTTGAAACTCAGCGGGGGTGGTGGGAGAATAGAGTATTTTACTTGGTCAGAGGCATTTACATTTTAAGCCGTATGGCTCTCATACAGGCCAATTGTTTCATTGGTTTAAAAAAGGGCTCTTGGGTTAGTTTTGCTTGAAAATGGATTGCAATGCAGAAGTGTATTGACTGAGGTACTGCTTGGATATTATTTTTAGAGTCCCGTTTTTCTTCATTGCTTTGTTACCAAAAACAGAGGGAACGCTACAGACTTTCAGCAAACTAGATTTTTTCCTTTGTGCACTAAACAGGAGATCAAAAGCATACTGTGAGTTTTGGACAGTAGATCTGAGGTTGGATATCATGGCTTGAGACTCCTGTTTGTCTTAAAGATTGGCAGCAGATTGATAAAATGAAATACAGTGTATCTAGCCTCGGAAAGGAGGTAAGTGAAAAGCCAACCCAGAAATTGCTATTTTTTAGTCCACTAGAGCTGGAAATGAAAATATGGCCACACAGTTTTTCTAAATGTGCAATTTCAGTTGTGTTCAGTCTCCAGAAAAAAATTCTCAGACCTCTACAGAAGAGATTTTCTTCTGTGACAGTTAGCTGTAGCTATGGAATATTTTCATTTATTTGTGATCCTTATGTTGACAGAAAGTTGCTTTACCTTGTAGCTTTTTTTATTAAAAAAAAGCAATACCTGCATATGGAGTGAATATTTTTGGAAGGGAGATGAGGATATCTGCTGAAGAATAAGTCCTGGTAACTTTGGGAGAGGGGTGGAACAGTATTTTGCAAGGTTTTCACCAGAATTAGCCCATTCCCACTCATAGACACTTCTGATATCTCGTAAACTAAGGTGGGTTCTGTGTAAATCATAAGTGAACAGTTCAAAATGTGTATATTTGAACAATATACCAAAAAAGTCTTAGTAAATAGGGAAAGTATGTTTGAAAATATGGGCCTCCTTGGTGGCACAGTGTGCTAAACCTCTGAGCTGCTGAACTTGCTGACTGAAAGGTTGCTGGTTCGAATCCAGGGAACAGGGTGAGCTCCTACTGTTAGGCCCAGTTTCTTCCAATTTAGCAGTTCAAAAACATGCAAATGTGAGTAGATCAATTGATACCACTCTGGCAGGAAGCCACCCTCCAGAGTCAGACATGACTACACTTAATGTCAGGGGAAACCTTTACCTTATGTCTGAAAATGCACACATTAGTAAAAATGCATAGAAAAATGTTTATACAGCATTACATCAGGTGTGGGAGTGATATCACTCTCCATTCAGATATTGGTAAATGACAGCTCCCAGCATCCATAGCTAAGCATAGCCTTTGGTGGTGAATGATGGGAATAACAATTCAATAATATCTGGAAGTCTGAATGAATCACATCCCTCCACTGCAGCCATGCTGACATATGGAAATTTCAATTTGGGAAGGAGAAAACAAACCTGTTTCATAATCTAAGTGCAAGTGAAGGGTTTGATTAAAGAGCATGTGAAATTTGGAGAAGCACAACACAATGAGACTGGGAATTTTTCACATTTCTGTTCAAGGCAAATATTTATCACAGGGCTGTTCCTGGATATTTTGGTGCATCTCTACAAGGGACCTTCAATTCTGGAGACCACATATGGTAGAGATAGAAATCAAGCAGTTCTTAAGATGTTGTAGGACTCCAGTTACCACAACAGTAGATATAGTGATGAGAACAGAAGAATTCCAGGACTGGAGTCCAGCAATCTCTGGAGGGCGTGACTCCCATCCCTGTGACTCCCATCTGACTGCTAGCTATGTGATGGTATCTTCCACCACCATAGGAGCTTTAGGGAAAGAGCCGGTTCTTTTCTCTACTGCCCTCCAAAGTGGTTTTCTTGCTTCTCTTAAGTGCAGACAATGACCTATCTTGTTTGTCCCTAATATGGGAAATAATGGTTAAATAGAGCAACAATTGAGAAATACTATCAGGTTCTGAAGGTCCATGCTTTGCTCATTTTTATTGGAGGTTAAGTCTCACTGAACTCAATGAAACTCATTTCTAAATCTATTTGAGACCCCATTTTATCACCATCCTTTTGTATAGATTATTCAGAAACAAAGATTTCTAATAGAACTTAAATATCTGAAGAACCTAGCTTTCATATGAAATCTTTGATTACCATCTCTAAACAGTTGATTCTAATTAAAAGTACTGTAGATGCAAAGAAAATCATGCTTAATATTCCTCCATCCATGTTTTGAGGATGCTCATCTTAACACAATAGCATCGCCAATGGAATATCACATGTGTTCTTTCTGTAACAAATGCCACTATGTATAATTTGTTTCTTGATAAGAATAAAGATGTATTAATTTGCATACTTACTTGGGAGTAAATCTGAAATAAATAAGCTCAGTATATTGAGCTGCACTTAGAGAAATATAAGGCAATGTGTTTTTATGCCTAGCTTTAATATTCCATATCCTAGCTATTATGTGCACCATATCTTATATCTAGACTTAAATCATGACATATGGGACACATGCAGGATAAAAATGCCATCACAAACAGAGTACTGCAATTGGCCATACATTCTGCATGCATGAAATCTCAGTTCAGAAATTCAATAGTTATGTCTCACAAGTTTCCCATTCACTACATTGCCACCTGAGGGTGTGTGTGTGTGTGTGTGTGTGTAAAATGTGTATGATCTGCTTCTGTCAGAAGTCTTCTCTGCAGTAATAGTCAGATGCTGAATCCCCGGAGGTTCACATTGCCTTCTTCATGATGACATTTCATTTCTAGAATAATTTTAATAAGGTTTTGAATTCAGCTGAACTTTGCCTTCATTATACACACATATTTTTCTGCCTGAATATTTTATGCATTATGTTGCATTAGCACATGAGTAGTGAGCCAGTTTGGGTACTATTCTGTAACAGGAAGACAGGATATAAATACATTTCGTGTTTATATCTCCTTATAATAGGTACATCTTGTAAATTTCAGATTTAGATCTTGAGTTGAGATGCATCTGCTTTTCTGCCTTAGGTTCATAACCATCCCAAGGCAATTAGATATAACCATAATGTAAAACCTAATATTTGTGTTAGTCATATGGTCTTAAATAACAGAATCAGCAGCTGGAGCTGTCATCAAACTTCATTTGATGCAAAAATGAAGGGAAGCTTAATATTTGGGTGCTCCTTAATTGCCTGAAAATACTGAGATTAGGGGGGAAAAAGAGGATGGGCATGATAAGAATGAATTCCTATTGAAAAAGGAAGGAATGTTGGCTAGTAGCTAGGTAATCATTTAATTTTAGAATAGAAACAGCCTCTTCGTATGAAATGTATTCATATTTCATTGTTTTGCTTGTATTTTTCCTTAAACAATATGGTTTGCTATGGTAATAATTGGAAAACAGTAACATACTGTTTGGAGGATACGGAACTTGTCTTTGGAGAAGATTTTCTGCTGTTCTACGTCATGTGGGATTGCAACAATTAATCTTTGGGATTCCAACTGAGTTGTCAGATAACCTAGGGCCATTCCACACAGCCATATAACCCAGAATATCGCCAGATAATCCCCAATATCTGCTTTGAACTGGGTTATCTGAGCCCACACTGCTATATGTGGATTTTATACAGCTGTGTGGAAGGGACCTCAGGTGCATGTGCTAAATGGACTTTCCTCCTTTCCCAACTGATTGAAATTGCCAAGAATTTTAAACCTACTGGCATCTTCAATTGTTTGTGTATCCAGCTGGTCATTTTATAAATTTCAGCTGTAATTGTGCATGTTTTAGCTACTAGCCAAAAAACAATGATGAAATAGAAGTGCTCCTTGTGGCACCTTTGTAGCACCTTGGGAAAAGCTCTTGAGGTGGATCTGAAACAGTTTACAGGGTTGGTTTTTTTTTACTATTTCATCTTTTTGCTTTTGTGACTTTTTTCTACTCACTGAAATGCTCCCCACAAAAGGGTGCATAGTCATTTATCTTGAAAGTACTTTCTCTTTCAAGGTTTAAGTAAAATTTCATATTGCTCTCCATGATTTCTAGATTCAAATGAATTTGTTTCAATTAGATTGATTCATATTGTTAGTCTCAACTAAGGGTCCTTCCACCCAGCCCTTTATCTCAGGATATCAGGGCAGAAAACCCCACATTATCTGAGTGTACTCAGATAACCCAGATCAAAGCAGATATTGTGGGATTTTCTGTCTTGATATTCTGGGAAAAGGGCTCTGTGGAAGGGCCCTAAAGCAGATTCACTAAACCACCAAGGTTTTCCTGTACAATTTGACTTACAACTTAACAATTGGGTCTATGGTTTCACTCTAGCTGGGATTAAGCAGTTCAATGTAAAATGTGAATTTATTTAGTTGTTTTTGGCAGTTTGGAGCATATCAGAATTGGAATACTTAGGCCCCTTCAACACAACCATATAATCCATATTATCAAATCAGATAATCCACATTATCTGCTTTGAACTGGATTGTATGAGTCCATACTTCCAGATAATCCAGTTCAAAGTAGGTAATCTGGATTTTATCTGGCAGTGTAGAATGGGCCTTAGTCATCATATGTGCTATGTAATGACTGCTTACAAAACATCTTTGTTCCGTGGCCTGCATTAAGAAAGATCGGGTTGGGGATTTAATGCAACCTCTGTGACTTCTTTGTCCTTTACTCACACATAACTTGCTTGTCTTCAAAAGACTTTCACTTTGATCTTTTTTGTGTCCTTCGTAAAAATCATTAGGCTGATCACACATTTTGGAAACTGAAATTATCTTTGTTTTGTGGAAACATTAGTTACAAAACCAATCTGGTCACAGCATATTATTTGAGAACACAGATGCTGGACCACTCTAACAACTACCATGTCAGACTACACAGAGACGCCATTGAAATTCACAAGCATGTGGACAATTTCAACAGAAAGGAGGAAACCATGAAAATGAGCAAAATTTGGCTACCAGTATTAAAAAACCCTCTAAAATCAGGATAGTAAATAAAAAGCTACACTCAGAAAGCAGGGGGATTCCAGACAAGAATCAACCAGGGCCAGCTAACATCTCCCAAAAGATTCCCCCAGGCAGGAAACAGCCAAGCTTTGAAGTGGCAGGGTCATTAAATACTAATCAAGATGGCCAGTTGCAACATTCACACCTGCCTCAAGCAGAAAAGAGTTCTTTCCCACACCCTGGACATTCCACAGATAGAGAAACCTCACTTGCCTAGTTTCCAACAGACCTCCTCAACCTCTGAGAAAGCCTGCCATAGATGTGGGCGATATGTCAGGAGAGAATGCTTCTGGAACATGGCTAGACAGCGCAGAAAACTCACAATAACCCAGTGTTGTATAGTTTGAGTGTTGTACTAGAACCCTGCAAGACCAAGGTTTGCAGTTCCGTTTAAGCATAGAAACCAACTGGGTGGCAAGGGGCAGGTCTCACTATGTCAGCCTGAGGAAGGCAACAGCAATACCACTGACGACAAATCTTGCCTAGATTTGTGTTAGTGTCACCATAACCAGAACTCATTTAAAGGAACACAACAATAATAAATAAAGGCTTTATGAGGACCCTTATCTTCCTTTGCATCTAGTCGTTATTGGGAGCATGTCCTGGGAACTGAGATGTGTAACTGCACACACACACAAATACACATACATGTGTGTTTATATGTATGTGGAGAGAGAGAGAGAGAGAGGGGAGGGAGGGAGGGAGGGAGGGAGAGTCATATAAACTCTGGATTTCAAATATTGAGTGATAAAAGACCTCAAACCTTCAAAAAAGTGTGTAACCAAAGATGACCCCCCCCCTGGAAATTTTCTTTACCCTTTGTTGCCTTTGATGCAGTGTAATCCCATTTTCCAATCTTCTGTAAACTGATGTGAAGAACACTTTCTGTTCACTGCTTTGTACATTGTTCAAAATGTAATGAATGAACAAACACCAAGAGATCTTAGCCTTTTTGTTAACAATCAGTTTGTGAATATATTACAGTGCATGGTTCAATATATTCCTTTATTACAATATCTCTCTGACAGAAAAAGAAATAAAAAAGAAATAAAATAGGTCTATAGTAAATAGGTCTAGGCCTTATGGGTCTGCAGTCTCAGTATCTTCATGCCATTTTGTTACAAAGGAACTCAAAACCAAATCTAATTCAATTACTAAAAAAGGACAATGTACATTAAAAAATATTGCAGCTCCTATAATGTCTGACATGTAGAAATACAAAATCTCTTTTAGGAAAACATATATTCTAATTCCTTCCTTATTTTTTTCTGAAGGTAATCTATCTCTTCAATTTTTCCTTTTAAAACAACGACTGAACACATTAGTAGACAAAAGACCACCCACTGTAGAAATGCTGGGAGGAAACTAAAGTAAAAACAGTGTTGCATAAGCACAGGCCGGACTATTCCTTCAAGAGCTGATACCTAAACACTGACCTAGTTCCCTAAGGACTAGCTTTGCTTCAGCAAACTTTGTCAGCCTGTCAACTTTGTTTGTATGCTGTAGCTGTGAATATGTGGGATATTATCTAGCACATATTACAAATGAAAGGGCATATTACTTGTTTATCAACAGGCTACTTAAATCTCACTGGGGATGAATTAGCTTGACAGTGTCAAAGACTGGTGCCAATGGCTCTGAAGAAGGCCACAGTGTCTACTGTGGATAATGAAAATCCAATGTTTCATGCAGTTGCTTAGGGGTGCTAAATGCCTGTTGTCAGAATGACAAGTGATCAGCCTCCAGAATTATATTCGGGGACTGTCCACTGATTTTTAGAGAATAACTAGTCTTCTGTGGAAGCAGACATGGTTTTCTGGCTGAGAAGAGATATCAAAGGAAGCAGTGTGCCCATTTCAGACAGCACGCAGCACTTCAATACTGAATATCTTAAGGAGGGAACTTGATTAATAGAATATCCCAGGATGCTCAATGGTGACTTGTACTACCAACAGTCTACCAGATGTTACTCACTGGGGGTTTTGGGCCATCAGTGATTTGGATTTTTTCCAAGGATCTAGGAATCAGTGAGGTATTGTCAGATCATTTGACAAGCTTCAAGATGTATCACTTTTTAAATTGTTCTATTGTGATCCATCCTTATAGCAATAACATTCAAAGGTTTTGTCAGCTATGTTTGGAATAGCTCCCAGAATGTCTATCATTGCTAGGACCAACATTGGTTTTTTTTTTATTAAAAAAAGGTCTTGATAGGAATTTCCCCCCCAATAGATGGTGTTGTAATACTTTTCAGGTCTGGCCTCAATACACATTTCCTTTTTTTCAAAACAGAAGGATGGTGAAAGTGTGATTTTCCAGATGTTTTTGGTCCATAACACCTCATGTCCATGATGGTTAGGAATGCAGAGATATTGTCCAACAACATCTGGAAGGCTGTGGATTCCCCTCCCATTTTAAGCTGTCTCTCTCCTTCTCTCTCCTGCCCAAATCTTCAGTGAATAACACTACAGATGCATGTGAACGCCACATAAGAGAAGTTCCAAGGCCCTTGAAATGTCATGTGAGTGAAGAGAAGACTTTTAATGGTGAGATGGCAGGTGGGGTTGGGGAGGGGGCTGCTGTGCTTCAGAAGAAGAGGCAGATGGCTGTGTCTCGCTTGACAGCCGTAAGAAGATCCTCTTTGAGCTGCAGCTGCACAGTCTCTGATTTATGTTACAGCAGATAAAAATGAAAAATAAGATTGACCTGTGGAACATTGGTTTGTCAGGAAAGGAGCATATAGAAAACAGTACACACCTCTGAAAAGGGATCACTTAATCATTTAGAGCGCCTGCTTTCAAAAATATCATTCCAGAGCAGCTGGGGAATACACCTTTGCTACGAGTATTAAGACCTTAGCCAGGAAAACCTGTTAGTATTCCCACTTTACCTCAGAAGTCAGTGAATACTTTTATTATATCCCAAGGGCAGTACCTAAAATACATCATAAATTACAATGAGACTATGACAATGTGCAATACAACAATGCAGAAAGGAGTAGATCTTAATTATGATACTGTAACCAATACCAGGCTTGATAGATTCCATTAAGTTATCTAATTATGAAGGCAAAATCTGACCAGTTTTTAATTGTGGAATCCAGATGAGAAAGGAGAGAAAGAAAGAAATTCACCTGATATACCAGGTATTTTTGAAGAATAGAGTAATAAAAAGCAAGAAATAGAACAATGTAACAAAATGTGGCCAGCTGTTTCTATTTCTCCTTTCAGGGGAACATAGGAATCCTTTATATGGTCACTCCAGAACTACAGGTGGCAGGACCTTAGAGTAATGTGAGTGCTTTTCTAAAATTGGGAGCTGTTAATCTAACCAAATATTTTGATACTGCAAATAAGTTGTTTCTAAAAAAGGGCATTTTTGCCTCGACTTAAATGGGGTTATATTCTATGTCCCATATTCTTTGTTCAATAATAGTTTTAGCTCTATTGTAACTGGGAGTTACTAAATGACTTGTTGCAAACAGGCCCGGATCAGGCCCTTTTGCCGCCCTAGGCCAAAGGGTCTGCCTCCGCCCCTCCCGCCCCAGCTCCACCTCCACCCTCCTCCCCTGGCTCCACGCCTCCCCCGGCTCCATCCCCCGGCTCTGCCCCTCCCCCGGCTCCGCCCCCCTCGCTGGATTGAAGGAAGGAGGGCGGGGCAAGGAGGAGAAAGAGGTGCCCTCCCGCCACGCGTCCTGCGCACCGCCCACCCCTTTTCGGCGGGGCTGCCGCAACTCCTCCCTGCCTCCTCCCTGGCATGGTGTGGCGTCGCCAGGCAGGGAGGAGGAGGCGGAGAGAAGTCGTGCTGCCGGCCCTCCTCCCTTGCGTCGTCATGCCACGCAAGGGAGGAGGGCCGGCAGCGCAACTTCTCTCAGCCTCCTTCTCTCAGCCTCCTTCTCCCTGCCTGGCGACGCCAAGCCAGGGAGGCGGAGAGAAGCTGCGCTGCCACCGCTCCTCCCTTGTGTCACCTCGCCACGCCACGCCAGGGAGGATGCAGGGAGGAGTCGCTCCAGCCCCGCCGAAAAGGGGTGGGTGGCGCGCAGGATGCGTGGCGGGAGGGCGCCTCTTTCTCCTCCTCGCCCCGCCCTCCCTTCAATCCGGCGAGGAGGCGGGGAGGGGCAGAGTAAGGAGCAGAGCCGATCCTCCCTCCCTCCTAAACCGGAGCAAAGGGAGGGGGCGGCCGCACATGCGCCCTTTTTTGGTGATTTTTTGGGGGGATTTTTTTAAATTTGGGGGTCCGGATCCGCTGCCCCCCCAAACGTGCCGCCTGAGGCCATGGCCTCGGGTGGCCTTATGGGTAATCCGGGCCTGGGTGCAAACCTGTCACTCTGGATGTTTACAATCAGTTGCTTTCTCCGCTTTGAAAAGCCTCTGATGTTGCCAGTGGTGATAGTCCTGCCGGTTAAAAATGTTTCAACCAAAAAAAAGGATTATAAATTTCTAAGTAAAGTACAAACCTGGAAAAATTAAACCCATCTTCAGATGGAGGGCCTCATTAGAAACACAGTGCAGGACAACAAACATAGCTGCCCAAAATAGTTTTTGTAACTTTCATGTTCCAAAACTGCCACAGGTGCAGAATTGGGACCCTTTCAAGATCCGAACTACAAATATGAAAACATCTGATGGAATGTGGCAACCCATCCCAAATTAAAGGCCTAAGGCATATCAAATTAGAATAAGTGCAGTTAGCCTAGGAAAGCCTGGGCATAACACCCCACTTGCTCTCCTACTGCTGCATCATAAAGGAGTCCCCAGCCCCTGAGTACTTCACAACCCTGGGTGCATGTCATGGGTAAAGATACAACCTTATCATTTACATCCCATTGTGCTAGAACAAAAATATTTGGATTAATCATGATGGGCAAATTCATCTGCAAGCCCTTGGACAGTTTCATTTCCTATGCAAAATAATAATAATACAAATAAAAATTCATGTCTAAGGGCCCTTCCACGCAGCCATATAATCCAGAATACCAAGGCAGAAAATCCCACAATATCTGCTTTGAACTGGGATATCTGAGTCCACCTTGCCATATATTCCAGTCCAAAGCAGAAAATGTAGGATTTTATTCAACTGTGTGGAAGGGGCCTAAGACATGAATACATATATTGTAGAATAAATGCACTTTGATACCACTTTGAATGCCATGGCTCAATGATATAGAATCCAAGGATTTGTAGTTGCCGAGGCATCAGCATTCTTTGGCAAACAAAACTAAAGAACTTGTAGACTCACAAGTCCTGTGATTCCATAGCATCGAGCCATGGCAGTTAAAGTGGCATCAAACTGCATTAATTCTACAGTGTAGATGTCCAAGTTTGTTTGTGTCCTGAGTATCTAAATATCATGCATGTACTGAATGTATTCTATGAAATGTGCTTGTACATTTGCCTTCCCCAATCTGATGTCTTTCAGATTTGTTGGCCATGCTGATAAGAGATTATTAGAAGCATCAGTCTCAGGGATTGTGATATAGGTAATAGGGTTAGCTGTTTATTCTACCCTTCTATCTTGATCCAGATAGGAGAAAGCAACATTATTTCTGCTTCATATGACACCATTTATTGGAAAGCTCAGCTTTGATATAGATGATAGAAAATAATATAGAAATTAAATCTGCCATGGTGTGTATTTCTGTGTTGAGGAGCAATGTGAAATACAAACTAATTATATTAACTAATGTACTTGAAGTTTTGCAATTTTAAGCAAATATACACACAGTATTGTAACTCAATATACACATGTCACATGGGATAGCTTTGCTGCTGCATGATAAATTGTGGTTTCTGTTAAACTAATTTTTCATGTTGTAGAGAGAAATGACTGAAGTGTCATCTGTGAATAGATTGAGCTGTCTCCTTCCTTTTGTGGCAAAAAAGTCTGGGTTTTAGGGATTTGATACTGAATAGATTTTAATACTCTATATTCCCAGTATATTCACCTGAGTTCTTCGCTCTATATTAATACAACAATTCAGTTGAAAAAGAAACTTAATGTTAAATGTAAGATGCAGGAACAATTTCCTGAAGAAGCTGAAGAGAAGGCTTAAGTGTTCCCACTTCCCTCCGAATCCCTGAGTAGGTTGGATTTGATGAGTTGTAAGTGGAAGAAAGTAAACAGAAAAGGTTCATGAACATTTACACTGTGCCTAGTCTAAGCTCTATAGTCATTCCCACAGAGCTTAAAAGTAGGTTCTGCAACCATGCTTTACGCTCCCAGGAAATCGTTTAAGTGGAAGAAGATCTTTGCATTTAGTTCCATTTTCAGAAGTATTAAGTGAATCTCTTAGATACAAAAGATTAATAATACAAAGTTGAATCTCCCTTACTTGGAATTCAAAATTCAAAATTGACTTTTGAAATTCAAATTCAATTTTCTTTAATGAAAAAAATCCATTTTTTTTTCAAAACTCAAAAATTGATCATATGGGTGGCTGAGACAGCAATGTCCTTGTTTTCTGGTGCTTTCAATTATACAAACTTTGTTTATGCACAAAGTTATTAAAATATTATGTATAAAATTACCTTCCTTCTATGCTTGTAAGGTGTATACAAAACATACAAAATTTTGTGTTTAGACTTGGGTCCCATCTCCAAGAGATCTTACTACATCTGTTCAAGTATTTCAAAATCTGAAAAAATGCAAAATATCTAACCACTCTGGTCCTAAGGATTTTTGATAGCCTGTACTTTGCCTTTCTGTAGTTCTAATTATGTGCATTTTGAAGTAACCCTAAAATAGCCCTGCAAATCATGTTTGTTGAAATGTCCCAGTACTATCTGGCACAGTTGTTATGAGGGATTACAAAGTCAGGCTGAGAAAACAGTGACTATTAATAGCACAGTTGTATGCATGTCTACTCGGAGCAAGCTCCACTAAGTACAGTTGAACTTGGTCCCAGGTATGCATGTCTAGGATTGCATCATCAGCGATACCAGGCTATAGGTGGGATTTTGGGATGTTCTAGTTCACCGAGCTCAGTGGAACATATTTCTAAACCAGTATTTCTAGGAAATTAGCCTGTTTCTCACCTATTACTTTGCACAGGCCCTTATTAGCTGTTTGAAACCTTTCAATTTACACACCTAATCCTGCGTGTGTTTGTTTCAATTGAATTGTTATGCATGCTTGACAAAGTGGTTATACATCTTTCTGCATTGGAATTGTCACAGAATTCAACCCAAATGTGAGAATGCAGGCTCCACAGGTACTATGGAGAGGACTACTAATTTTGTTGCCAAGCAACTGCTGTCAAACGCAGTGGCTCACAGTCAAACTGTTGATGGATTCAGCTGTGGAAAGTTAAATGCATAGGAAAGAAGGCAATAACACTGATGAATTCAATTCAGCAATACTTTACAGTTATGCATTTTACATAAGTGCTATTGCCTAAAATCTAAGGTCAGAAGAGAGATACCTAAAATATATTTCAGAAAGGGGGAGCAGTGAATAGTATTGCTATTTTTGACACCATTAATCACTGTCTATTTCTAATTTTGTGCTGGATAGATAGCATAATTTTAGATATGAATTTTGATACTGGATATTCATGGCAAAAAGCTTTTGCAGACTATATGCTAACACTATGGAATATTATTGTGTACTTTTTACTTTACATACAGTGGCATTTTTGGCTGTAACATTAGATCATATTTTTGTGTTATGTCATTCTTGAATTTATCTCCCACTCCCCACCATGTCTTCTGTATTATGCTTGAGAAATGGAATGTAGAAACTTTCATCTCCACTTTAGATTTCACTGTGATTTATTACGCCAGTCAAGCCTTGACAGACTGGTGAATCTTAACTATAGCTTTTTGAAACCAACCAATGTGAAATGATAGTTTATAAAGCTTGCTTGTTGAAAAATAACACAACTTCAAATCTTATTTTGTAACTTGTAAGGGCAGCTTCTTGAATAAAACCATAGTTAAGGTTAGTTGCAGATTACAGATGATACACTTATATGTGATTAGTCTAAAATACAGCTTTAGATCTCTATTGGGGCTACCTTGGCAGTGGAAAAGGAAGGGAGCTTGCCAGTCTGAGGTTCACTGAAATTTGTTGTCCTTGCTTCTAAATGGAGTCAGTATTTCATATTTCCCATGCACATGGTAGTTAATTATGCTAGTGTTGTGAGACACAAGAAAGATTCCTCTTACCAATATAGGTCATTTTTGAAGACCCTTATTGCAGACTGGATATTTTTCAGGTGGTTAGTGCTAACCATTGGAAAGCACTGAATAACTTTTCAGTCCTTTTCTTCCTGGATACATTTTTTAAAAATGGAAATAGAAATTCTGGGACAGATTATAGGAAAATGGGGCACAATTAGAAGGTGATGTTGCCTGTACCTCCCATAATATTCTTCAATTTAAGCATGACAATTGAACATTAAAAGCCACATATTGAAGCACACTCAAACTCTTTATGACCTAGAAAGCTGTTAATACATTCCCTTAATATCACTGCTTGCTATTTGCACCAACTTTTTAAAAAATATGTGTGGTTTTATGGAGGAAAGTTGCTTTCTAGACCAGAGTAATTTACAGCCCAAACCAGTGGTTCTCAACCTGAGGGTCTCCAGATGTTTTGGCCTTCAACTCACAGGAATCATAAGAGCTAGTAAACTGGCTGGGGTTTCTGTGAGTTGTAGGCCAAAACACCAGGGGACCCACAGCCGAGAATCAGTGTTCTATACCATGAAGCATGATGATGATACAATCAAGGTGGATGAACTCTGGGAGCACCCACTCACTATCTTTGTACTCATACAATAAGAAGGGATTGTCTGCAAGAGGGCCGTTCTCAGGGTCCCAACAGTGGAAATAACAACAATGTCACAAGAGAAGATCTTATCAGTTGTGGCACCCCAAATGCCCTTCTCCTGGTAGTCCCACTCACCCTGATATTGTTTCTTTCGAGTGGTGAGGCAAAACATGGCTTTGGCTTTTTATTAAAGCCTTGGGAGACTAATTTACTTTAAAAGGTATGCATGGTTTTTTTAAAAAATTGGCGTGTCTTTTAAAACAGTTTTAATTTTTTGCTTAGCTTAGTATATTTTTAGAATATTGTCTAAATCATTGATAGTTTACTTTGGGAAGTAATGTAAACCATTACAGTGTGTGTATGGTATGCCACTCTGAGATCCCATGGTAACAGGCAGGAGAGGCGTGTTTCAATAAAAATGAACAGATAAACATCACCATGGTTGTTTGAAAACTACTGCTCTGGGATTCTGTATTTTTCCAGCACTGTTTTGTGACAGAAGTGCTTTTCTCACCAGATGGTTGGTAGCCATAAATCGTCTTCCCACTCTTCCCACCAGGGCGTCTCCCATTACTTGCAAATTGTAACTTTAACACAATTTTAAGGACATGTTTGGAAAATCAAACATAGGTGCCAACCACTAAGACCAGTTCTCTGTTACAAGAGAGAACACATCAACATTTCTGATGTTCCCTCTCAGGGCTTGTCTACATTGACCCCAACCTGTATTTATTGTAAATGGAACACTTGCTTTCCCAGCAATGCTCAGTGGCATTCCAGTTTTGTGGGTTGTTTTTTCTTTTCTTTTGGGGAAGGGTGTGGTGGTTAAATTAATTTTGTTCTGTTTTTGGCAAACTTGGGGGATACTCTGGAATTTGCTGGAAACTCTGAAGTATTCTGGGGCTTTGGGGCAGTCTGGACAGCAGGAATGGGACTGAATATGCCCAATTGACTGGCAGTGCCACCTGGGCCAATTAACACAGGGAAAGAGGGTGGATCATGCTTCTGCTGCCAGCATTGCCTCTAGCTTGCTATAGAGTTCTGTCCAAGCTCATGCCCATCATGGATACATCTACTGCATGTAAAATAGAGTGCCTGCATAACCAGCAAAAAGGAAGGGGGTAACTGAAACCAGCAAGTGGAGGCATCAACCCTCCTTGTTGCTGGTCACTTGGCTGCCCCTTCCTGACATCAGGAGAGGTGCCTGCAATGGGCAGAAATTCAGGTGGAGCTCCATGGTCAGCTAGGAGAGAGAGAGAGAGAGAGAGAGAGAGAGAGAGAGAGAGAGAGTTATGGTGGAAACATGGAGTAAGTGATGGCTCAGTGAAAAGGATACAATCCCTGGCTGTCATAACAATGGCCATGGATTCAGCATGAATGTGCAAGATCTGGGTCTGTTTTATGCCAGGCTCACCTGTTTGGTGTAAACACACCTTGTTTCATTGGCTTCTAATAGAGCAGTAACGTGTGTGTGTGTGTGTGTGTGTGTATCACAATATCAGAAAAGGAGTGTTCCTGCACTTCTCATTCAGTTAGGTGTGTTCCCTGGACCATTGAGACAGACAAGTTGAGGGAAACATTTTTGGCGAGGTTGAATTGTCAGGAGACTGGAAAACTAACCTAGGAGGATTATGCTCTGCTTTAATCCAGAAGTTATATTTTCTCAATTAGAATATTACTAAATCATGAATCCGGAACAATTATAATCCTCTTTCAGGGCAATACAGTGAGTAATAATTTATTTCTGTAATTCCCTTGTCCTTGGTTCAGGACTCATGATTTACATGATCTTTATAGTTGGACTTGCTGCCTGCAAATTGATTTCTCTTATAAGCAAGAGCCATTTTACAGACAGCATGTAAGGCATATTACTTATTTCTTCTTTATAATATAACTTCCAGCCTTTTTACCTTGTTAACAACAGCTCTTCTTAACCAATAATAGTTTTACTGGTCTCCAACAATGAGGTCTATAAAGGCCCCATTTCATGGACTTTTTCTGCTTTCCCATCTTCAATTATGAAGCACCCGATTCCCAAGACATCCACAGTCACTCACATTTAATTTAGCTGCTAAATTGCCAGTAGAGATTTCCTCTCCTTTCTGACTCCATGCTTAATGTCTAGAGTGGTCTGACCTCACATGTTCTATTTTCAGAGTGGAAATATTTAGTTGCCTAAATATTTCATAGTAGAAAGAAGTAACATTATTTTCCATTACATTTCAATTAAAATGCATTTAAAGACATTTTGGAATAAAAGAGTATTATTTCAAGTCAAAGACTGGATATATTGAACCTTTGGGCTAACAGCCAGTATATCTTCAGATGCTGGCTCAAGGCAACTAATAATGTAGCAGAGAGGAAATTAAAGAGTCATGAACCCAATAGGCCACTTGCTGTTCTGAAATTGTTCAGGCATCACATATCATTGTGCCATTTTTCCTCCCGCTCAGTCTTTATGATTTCTGTTCTATTTCGTTGTTTCTCAATATAATATAGTTATGTGCCCCCTTCGAGAGCAAGAGGGCCTAAAGGTGGAAATGCATATGCTGGTAACTTCAAGACTGGACTTCAATGCAATGCAAAACATGGCAACCAAATTGATTACTGGTTCATCTAGAACCAATATTAAAACCACTCTGTCGGCTGTCAATTCGTTTCTGACAAGGTAAAAAGTGTTAGTTGTTACTTTTAAAGCCCTCCATTTGAGTTTAGATTACCTATAAGATGGTCTCCTATATAATCTTTTCTGTATACACTGGTCTTCTGGGAGACATTTACTTTAGTCAGTCAGAACTAGGTTGACAATTGCATTAGGCTGCATCTCAAATTTTATTTATTTCTTCAACTGGAATTATTACAGAATGCAAACCAGCAATGCTGGGAATTGCTGTATGTAGTCATTGCTTTAAAAAAAAGAAATTAAAATACATGGAACATGATGAATTGTCTCGAAAATGGCAGGTTCCTGGGGGACAGTTAAAGGTGGTCTGCCTTGATTATGTCAGGTCTAACAAAAACACAGGTGTCCAGCTTTTTGGAGGGTTCAAAATAGAGGCCTGATGACTATCTACTGGAAATGCTTTGCTTGTACATGTCAGGGGGCTGGACTGGATGACCATTGGGATCTCTTTCAGCCTTCTCACAACCAACATGGAAGCTACAAAGAGATGTATCCTCTACCACCCAAAACACACACCTGCACCCCCCATATGTTATATAATGCAAAAGAAACACCAGCATAGCTTGGAGATCAAAATATAATGTATTTCAAAAAGAGATGAGTTTGTTTCCTTGTAAAATGAAGTTGTGTTGAAATTAAGAATAAATCCAGTGACTACCTGCCCTGAGAACTATGTCAGGAAACAATATAGAATTCTTTTGATGCAAATATAGGTTTTGGGGTTATCTCCTCTACGATTTGGATCCTTCAAACATTGGAAGCAGTATTATAGTCTTAACTTTTTAGAATTTAAATATTGCCTAGGTAACCTTGGGAGCAGAAGGACTAAAGATGTGATATTTATGTGTCATCTTTTTTTAAAAAATACCGGTGGTATTTTATTTGACATTTATTCATTGATGGAGAAATATTACCAGCAGGTTGCTGGTTTATACTGCCACAAATCCTAAGATGCTGTCCTACTAATAACTCTGGTTCTTCTAACCCATGGTTCCTGTGATGGTTACTAAGGCAACCCAAACAAGTGACTGTTCTCTTTACATTTATTCTTCCTGTACATAACTACTGCCATAGCTCAGTTTGAAAATATTTCTTACTGTGCTGAACTATTCCAAATGTCCCAATTATATTCTCACTCCTTACAGCATTATGGCTCACTGGAGACATGCATTAAATATAAATTATAGTGCAGTGAAAGCTGACTTAAACTTTTAGAATTGCTTTTAGTATATTAGAAAGGGACTTTTAAAAAATACAGTAATGGTAAAGGTAAATAATCCATGCAGCTTCCTCTTGCGGAAGTTCAGGTTCAAATGGCAACACAGGAAATTCACAAGGTGTTCTTGGGCCAGTCATTATCTCACCTTAACTTCTCTCACAGAGTTGTTATAATAACAAAATTGGAGAGGAGGTGTATGTATGCCACTTCGACTTCTGCAGAGCAAAGGTGACATATATATGTAACACTATTAATGAGTTTTAATACAGTACAATCCCTGTATCTGCAAGGAACATGAATTTACTGTGGAAACAAGAATAAATAGCGAACCATATTGAAATGAATTACTTGCACTGGAAGTTACCATAGGATCACTCCTGGATATCCCCTCTAGGAATTTTCCAGGTCCTGCAGGGTGATTCTGTGCTGATGTCCAATAATTTGAAATAGCAGGTTCTGCTAGCATGTGGGTTGTATACATATATGTACAAGTTATTATAATTCTATTTTATTTATGGGTGTAATTCTTTACTAATTTTCTTCTGAAAGGAAGCAACTAGTAGTTTTAGGCTTTTTCTTCTCATGGCAACAAGACCCTCAAAAACAACACAGAATAAGGATTTATTCACAATTTATTGCTTATTCTGTGTTGTTTTTGAAGGTCTTGTTGCCATGAGAAGAAAAAGCCTAAAAAACTTCATCATTTTTGAATATTATTTTATTACCTAATGTTATTAGCATCTCCAAGAAAAGGATTTAATTCATATAGTCTTCAAAATATACCACACACACACATTTTGGCTATTACGTGGTGAAAAAATTCCAGCTACAGGGCTTTACTTGGCTGCCAGTTGAATGAAGCCATGTAGCTAGAAAGGGGGCAGGCATGTAGGCAGATGAGGCTTCGCAAGCCCATGCACCTGCCCCCTTAGCAGCTATAACTTAGTTTACTCACCCTTAGTTTACTCACCCACACTGAAGTGAAGCCCCATAGCTCCAAGAGGGCAAGTGTGGGTGAGTGAACTAAGGGTGTGAATATTATGGGATGAATACTAAAAATATGAATTTATGCACCCCCAAAATGGGGGTGTGACTATTACACAATGGAGACTGTGATAAAATATGGTAGACCATTAATTTATTACACTATTGATGTCTTTCTGAAAAGTACAGGATAGGGCATAAAGATTTATCCTATTCTCTTTGGGGGAGGGTACTGTGTGGGCCATAGTGGAGGTAGAGATGTATGGTAGATCTAATTTGGTAGGTTAGGCTATCCCGTTTTCAGCACATGTAATGAATTGTACAATGAACATCAGGGCTTTGTTGTTCAAGCATATTATAAGAATAACCCTTCCATGAAAATGATGCAGATAGTGTACCACTTGAGATGACCCAGAGAGTGATGGAGAAATTCCGGGAATGTCTTCAGCAACGTATTGTCAATTATGGCTGCCATTTGTCTTATACGATTTTTAAAACCCATTAAAACAAAACAGTTTTATGTACTTTTCAGAATTATATACAATTTATTTCTAATTAGGTTCATTCATTTTTATACCTGTTCTTTATGCCCCATCCTGAACTTTCTATTGTAAAGGAGAAACATCCTTCCAAATTGACTGATGTGGACTGATGCATTCAGGCATATGGTAATCAACAGAAAGAAATATTGGGGCAGAAAAAGTCCAGTCATTAGAGTGCTTTAGAGATTAATCTCTCTGAATGCACAAGTGAGTCACCAACACCTCGGGTGCATCTACATTGTAGAATTAATATAGTTTGACAGGTGTAGTCATTGAAGGAAACCCAACACAATTACTGCCCTCTATGTTGATATGTCTCATCTGTCTCCTGCAGATGATCAGCAAGATTTCAAACTGCAAGTCCAGCTAGAGCATACTTTATCTGAAATGCTTGGGGCCAGTGTGTTCCATATTTTGGGGTTTTTTCTTCAGATTTTGAAGTGTGTGTGTGTGTAGATAGATATAGAGTTATATTAGAGATTGAACTCAATTCTAAACACAAAATTCATTTATGTTTGATATACACCTTATACACATAGCCTGAAGGGAATTTACACAGAATATTTCTTGTAATTTTATGCACAATACAAAGTTTGTGTTTCCTTCTTATTTTCGTGCATATTGTAGAGCGATGTTAGATCTGCCCCCTCCCTGTTGTCCTTCAGAAGGTGGGTGAAGACTTGGATGTGGAATGAATCTTTCCCAGAATAAGCTGAGATTGATTTCAGTCTGAAATGAGTGACCACTTTTATAGACCGAGTTGAATGTGGTTTTAATGGCAATGTGGTTTTTATGTATTTCTGGTTTTATGTATTTTAATATGCTGTTTTAAGATGTTTTAAATTTGTATAGCATTGAATTTTGCTGTAAGCCGGTCTGAGTCCCTCTATGGAGGTGAGAAGGTCGGGGTAAATGTTTTAAAAATAAATAAATAATTATTAATATACCAAAAAGGAAAACAGTAAAATAAATTGAGGTCAGATTTTGTTTTTGCTGTTGAGAATTAATTCTACTCTCCCCTTCTCTTTCATTTTCAGTGGGATGTTCTCACCTTTGCGCCCATGCTGGCATCATTGGATGGGACCCATCATCGAAACAACGCCTGCCTTTAGTACAGTGCGTAACTAAAAACTAACTAAAGAATGAGGAGATTTGTCTACTGCAAAGTGGTTCTTGCCACTTCCTTGATGTGGGTGCTGGTGGATGTCTTTCTACTCCTGTACTTCAGTGAATGTAACAAGTGTGATGACAAGAAAGAGCGGTCCCTGCTGCCTGCACTAAGGGGTAAGGGAAAACTGGGTTTATTTCACTTAGTTTTTGGACTTCTTTTTGATTACTGTTAATCTCTATCTGGTTGATATAATGGGCTCCTTTTATTGTGATAGTGGTAGTGGCGTGGTAGAACCAGGGCGCACACAGTTGAAGCACCAGGATGTTTTGATTAACAAGAACTATGACAGCATGTGGCATTCTGCCATTCTTTGGACTCCCTTGTTCCTTTTATGTAATCCCCACTGTAGTTGAAGGGGAAATTGATTTTCCCAACAACAGTGTATCATCATGAGTTATCACTTTTGTAATTAAAAATCTTTTGGTGTGTCTTGATATTGATGGGTAAGAATCATTGACTGTATAAAAGATTTGGTCCTGGTAAAGTGACAGGAAGTTCTTTCTTTTTAAACTATACATCAATATCTCTTTAGATTATCATAACAGCCTGCAATTCAGGATTTACCCCTATGGCATTTTCTGTGTTTCTAAGGATTCTTGGTATCTTAGGCCCCTTCCACATTTCCCTATATTCCAGGATCTGATCCCAGATTATCTGCTTTAAACTGGAATCCCCACTGCAAGGTAACCTGGGATAAAAATATAATCTGGGATCAGATCCTGGGATATAGGGACAGTGTGGAAGGCGCCTGAGAATGTTAATCCTCATCTTGGAATGGGAAGATGTCATTCTCTAGATCAGTGGTTCTCAACCTGTGGATGCCAAGGTGTTTTGGCCTACAACTCCCAGAAATCCCAGCCAGCTTTCCAGCTGTTAGGATTTCTGGGAGTTGAAGGCCAAAACATCTGGGACCCACAAGTTGAGAACCACTGCTCTAGATGTTATTGAACTGCAGCTTCCACTTTTCCTCACCATGGCTATGCAGACTAGAACTGATGGGAGTTCAATTTTGCCTTCCTCACACTGAATGATTGTTGAACTATTGTCCCCCAATCCCAATTTTCATAGAAGTTTTATGTACATATAGATTTAAGAAGACTTGTTTACAGATAACCATCTAAAGCTGAATTCCATGCTCAGAATTTGATGATAGATTAAAACAGCAACTCTTCAATTTCAGTTTCAATTTGGTCACTTACTAGTGGCCATCTAGACAAATTTGCATCATGTATAATCATGGATGAAGACAATTTTGTAACTGAATTTTTCCACTGACAAATTTGAAGAAGTACACAGAATGTATTGTCAGTACATATGCTTGCTATAGTCCAAGTATACTGAATAATGATTTTTTTCCCTTATGGAACAAATATGTGTCAGTTTTAAAAAAAAAAACCCCACAATGGTTGTAATGAAGGAAAATTTGCCCTTGAGATTCTACCTAGCCTGCTAACTTTATTACTTTAATATTGCTGTTGTAAAAACGATATACCTCTTAAGATAGAAAAGAATTCTAGAAAACAGCATATGCTGTAATATGGAATATTATGCCACATTTAAATAGCTTCATCAGCATAAGCAATTTAGAATGTCGTTTATCCATCCATCCATCTGCAGGAAGCATTATAGTCCTAGAATCTATGTAAAAATAATTACGTCACAAGCACAATTGTTTTGTCCTGAGTAAACAGTTTACAAAAGACGTGGCAGAATTGCCAGTCTTATGGGAAACTCCATAACAATCGTTGAGTGCCTAGATATTATTTAAGGTGTATAGAATATGGTTTAAGGATGTACAGTTCTCTCTCTATTAAAATAGTCTTTGATTCTTTTTACCTGGAGCTTGTCCCCAGTCAGATAATTTCATATTATTTGAGCCTTAATGTTCTCCGCTGTATGCAATTATTTATTTACTCTATAAAATATTCATATCCAATCCTGTACCATGGGATCTCAGGACTGCCTTAAGTAATACATAGTTTGCATTACTGTTGTCTCCAGAAAGCTATTGGTACCACTCTTTTGGGAACTTATTTTGGAAAGAAGCCTAAATAGTTATCAGCAGCCATCAGAGAAGGGTCCAAGGAGTCCCCTGGAAGCAAGATTGCTAGGAAGTAATAGGCACAAGCTGGAGACACACAGTACAGTTTCAACAAAATATTATGTCTGCTAAAACAAATGAACACTGTGAAACCATTAGAACATCATCTTGGAGTTGCAATTAAAAGTATCATTAGCTTTAGAAAGCTTTTTGATTGTTTTTCATAGTCTTGTACACTGTCCTAACTACAACTGTGATGGAGAAAGAATAATAAAAGCAATATATGCATCTTTATGATCAGCAGGTAACCCAGGAGTAAAATTATCAACCATGTTATCAACTATAAAAGAGATTTGCCTTGGTTGATAGACATGTGTGCATAGACACTGTTGCTCTCATGGCAATTTTCACAGAATTTTCTCTATTCTCACTATTTACTCCAGCGCAACATGAAACCGGGACATCTATGTTTTAGGGCAGTTCCAGTCAGCACTTTAATCTGAGAGCAATCGGGTTTAAAAATGTGATTACAGCCGGGTTGAAATTTGCACATACCCCAGAAAGTGTGTGCTTTGGGGGGGGGGTGTTCCAGTAGGGCAGGCCTGTCCAACAGGCGGCCTGGGGGCCGTACACAGCCCCCTAGCCTCTTGGCTATGACCCCTTACCCTCCTGCAATAAATAATATATTTTAAAAAATATTTTTAAAATATTTTTTTCAATTAAAATATTGTTTTTTATTATTATTTTTTGGTCTCGCCACTTGGCTTTCTATTGGCCGTCTCCTCTTCTCCTGAGGGAGGGGGCAAATGGGAGGGAGTGATGTCTCTCAGGCCCCGCCCCCTTGGCAGCAAACAGGAAGAGCGACCCAGCCGCATGGCTTTCTCCCTCGGCAGCGCCGCTTCCTCCTCCTCAGAATTGCTGCTGCTCCGTCTGGGAGGCGCTCAGGCCCTCAGCGCCAGGGAAGAAAAGGGGTTTGGGAGGGAGGGAGTGTGTCTGAGAGCGTGAGTGAGTGAGTGACAGAGAGAGAGAGAGAGAGAGAGAGAGGAGGGGGATCTGCCCTGGGCACACCTCTCCCCAGCGCAAAGGGAAGATCTCTCTGGCTCTCTCAGACACACACACACAAGCCCCTTCCTTTCTGACCCTTTCATTTGCGTTTCATGAACTGTCTTTTTAATGAGAAGGAGAGAACCGGCCAGCCATAGGAGAGGGGAGGAGGAGAAAAGGAGGGAGGGGGGAATTGAATGAGAGGGAGCTCAAGGAAAGGCCTCCCACCCCCTTTCCCCCTCCTTTTTCTCCCCCCAGAATTATTTATATTCTTTACAATTACCTAAGTTTACTTTGATGACTTGCACTGAATGGAATCAGCCAGGGGTAAACTGGCAGAATGAAAGCACATAGACCTTTCAACTGCAAGGCCATTCAATGCTGATCAATGTGGCCAGTCATATATTCCAGTTCAAAGCAGAGATTGTGGGGTTTTCTGCCTTGATATTCTGTATATTTATGCCCCTCATGTGTTCCATCCATCCCCCCATCTCCCCTTATTTAAATAATATAATATGTAATTGTATATTAATGCCCCTCATGTGTTCCATCCCTCCATCCCTCTCCCCTTATTTAAATAATATAATATGTAATTGTATATTAATGCCCCTCATGTGTTCCATCCATACCTCCCTCCCCCTTATTTAAATAATATAATATTTAATTGTATATTTATGCCCCTCATGTGTTCCATCCATCCCTCCCTCTCCCCTTATTTAAATAATATAATATGTAATTGTATATTAATGCCCCTCATGTGTTCCATCCATCCCTCCCTCTCCCCTTATTTAAATAATATAATATTTAATTGTATATTTATGCAATGCTGGGGGCGGGGAGGGGGTGGAGCCGGGGGAGGGGGCGGAGCCAGGGGAGGGGAGGGACAGAGCCAGGGCTTGACCCCCCAGGTGATCAGTGACCGGAATTCTGGCCCAAGGTCTGGTAGAAGTTGGACAGCCCTGCAGTAGGGCACTGGAACAAAACTAACCCCTCCAGAAAATCTTTTAAAAAGAAAATAGTTTACCTGTCCACCATTCCTCCATCTCTGGAGCTCTCCTGGCATATAGAAATGATGTGCCAGGAGAATGGGGGCCAGGAGCAATTTTCCTCCTACCCCACTTTGCCTGGCACATCATTTCTACATGCCAGGAAAGCTCTGGAGAAGGGGGAATGGTGGCTAGGAAAGTTAGTTTCTTTTTTGAAGGCTTTTAAAGGGGTTTTGGGAGGGGTGGGGGCTGTCTTGGTTTTTTGGGGATCCAGGACTTGAAAAAACCCGAGACAGTTATGTAGATGGGCACTGGAAGTCACGCGGCGGGATCCCCAGTCCCCATCTACACAGCGCCTGCAGCTGGAAAGACCTGGAACTTCTGAATTTTCATATTTTGTATTGAATTAATTCATTTTTAGCTGAGGTGTCGTTTGGATGCTCCAGGGAAAAACACAGTCACTCATGCTTCTAAGGGTCTGTCTGGATGCACCCTTAATGGATAGCTTCTCCAACATGAAAATCATCTATCTTTAGAAATCCGTTTTTTTCCCAATGCCACTTAAATTAATTTTAAAGGAACTGTTCTGGCTGACAATTTTAAAGCTAATAATATGCCTTCAATCTGAATTCTGATAGTGGTAATGACAATTAAAATCCTAAATGGTGTAGGACAGTGGTTTCATAATGATTTCATCCAAGTCTGTAGCTACAAGAGGTATTAAACTGTTTAAACTTCCTTTAGAAAATGTTACATTCTTCAGAAGGCTTTAAAATGTATACATGCTTCTTGTTTTATATTTTCAAATTTGTTAACCTACTTAAAATGGTAACACAGAGATCTTATATTTTGAAGAATATTACGTTATATTAATAAGGAAATAATGAAAAAGAGCTGTCAAATAACTAAGGAGTGCCAGAAGAAGCAAAGTATTGGAACGAACCATTTGTCATTTAAGTGCAATCAGATGAAAATCTAAAATTAAATAACTTGTTCATGATTTATAGTTGAATTCACCTCTACTTAGTATGGTATATTGAAAAGCACCTGGAAAATTTCTTAAACTTGTTGAGGCACCCACATCCTCACAGAAGCTAGAATCTCCAAATCGGTCCATATGACATATCCATTGCAATAAATATAAAAGAGTACACCATTTCCTTAACAAAGCTATGAAAATCTTTAATTTCAATACATTTTGTTCCAGTTGCTACAGCTCTTCTGAAATAGTTGAGGTGTGTTATTGTTTATGTGAGTTGTCTTTCAACTAGCAAAAAATAAGATTTGGCTGAGAAACTAAGTATGATGAAATGTCATTAAGGGACAAGGTGGAAAACTGAATTAGGTGAGTGAGAGAATGATATGATCTTTATTTAGGGAGGCGACATCTTGCATTATGAATTCATTTATGCAAAGGTATCTCAATACCTTGAACAGGAAATGGTTCTGTTGATGTGATAGTCAGTGGTAATGCTCTAGATAGTCTAATAGGAATTTTAACACTTAACAAACTCAGTAGCTGCCAGACAAACATTGGTATGATGCCATTTCATAAGGCTAAGTATAGTGAGCAATGCTTACAATGAGTCTCTTCCACAAACAGGAAGACGTTGTTGCTGAACTGCCACCTGCCAACATAAGAAAAGATTATGCACCATGGGACACCGTTACTAGAATGACTGACAAAAGTCTAAATCTGTTAAGTGCTTTGCAGCATCCATTGTGGGAAAGCTGCATCCATACAGCTGTTTTTGTTATATTCCATATTAGAAATGAAACTCATGACAACTTTATTGAGCTGTGCTATGAGAAACCATTGTGTTTTTCCCAACCCAATTACAAGGTGTAAAATAGGCAGAGGAAGCAACATTCAGAAGCAAAATAAATATGATGGAAAGGTAGTTGATTTCAAGGTAAAAAGATATTTAATGAAACTACTTTTGTGCCTACCATTAATACTACTATCACAAGAATAAATGTCAGGAGAGTTATCCTATCTGCTGGTGTCAGTGCCTCTTGTTTTGTGTCAACCAAATATAAAAAATACATGCTAAAAAGTAAGTAATCACTTCTCTGGAGATCTGCCTCAAAGAAAATCTGTACTCAGGTATCATCTCCCATAAGCTGAAGATTGGTTGATCCAATGCACTTCTGCATATTTTAGGACAAAGTCTTCCAACATCTGGTTGGATTGCAAGATACATTCTTATAAAATAATGCAGTGACATACACATTTCAAAGGGAAAATCTAAGTGAACCAGAAAAATATCTAGGTATCCAGTGAAAGTATGGCTCATGTTGAATTTTCAATGAAAAGGTGGATATGTGAATATTTTCTTATATTCAAATTATACTGATATATTCATCATTTTTCTGAGAAGTAATTCAAACTTCAATGGTGAATTGAATCTTTTGATGGAGGAACTCCTTAAGTCACCAAACTTTTTTAGACATATAGACGTCGGAAAAATAGATAGCTCATTGGACAAATCCCTACCTGGATTCTTTTGTTCCCTGGATGTCACCAGACGGTAGTCCTTTTCAAAAACAACAGCCTTCCAGGATTCTGGAGAGGATTGAGAATATATGAAATGACTACTTACTTTGCAGGTGAAGTATGAAGGGACATGGCATTTTTGCTGGGTTTTTGCCTTCTGAGGATCATATCAAAATTGAAAATGTTTACAGACATTCTTCATCCAGTATTTATTTATTTATAAATCAAAAACGAAATAAATAATATGCAATTTACTTTGATTTTATACATAAGACCAGCTGTCATTTCAGAATTTTTATGTACAGTTGAAATAGCTGTGGCTCTTGCTAAATTAAATTCTCTGATTTGTGATAAGCCCCAATTAAACTGTTTGTATCTTGTGACAAAAATGTTTTGACATGGTTCTTGGATGATTAATATTTGATTAAATTAGCCAAGTGTGAGCAAACATTGTGTAGTGGTTTTAGTGTTCAACTAGCACTTTGGAAACCAGGGTTCAAATCTCCTTGGTCATGGATATGCATTGAATGATCTTTGGCAGGGGATACTGTACCATAGCTTACCTTCACAGTAGATAGAAACCACTCACTTCATAGCCATCATGATCCCGACACATGATGTTCGTGATGATTCTTTTTTAATGTAGTTCTTTGGCATTTACTTAAGTTCAAAGAACCCTTTCCTTTTACCCCTCAGTTTTATAGAATATCCAGATATTTTTGGCATTTGGCTGGCCCTATAGGCCAGGGGTGCTCATTACGGTGATTGGGAGCACCTAGGTGATCTTCGGCCCTCTTCCAGATGATCTTTGGGCCTCACCAGCCAGATGGTGCGCTCCTGCCATGCGCGCGCACGTGCGCTCCTGCCACCGCCTTCGCGGGGCTTCTTTTGCCAAAATGAGGCTTTAGTGGGTGGGCCCTGACGCTCGTCTTGCCACACACGGTGTGGTAACATGACCGTCCATTGCTTGTTGCTGGGGGGGGGGAGCAAGGCAAAGGCATGCGCACGGATAGGATGCGAGGCTGTGGGAGGGATAGAGGGAATGTGTGTGTGTGTGTGTGTGTGTGTGTGTGTGTGTGTGAGAGAGAGAGAGAGAGAGAGAGAGAGAGCCAAGGAGAGAAGAAAGAAATCCGGAGAACTTTTTCGGATCCTTTTGGTAGGCAGGCAGGTGGGTGCTGGAAGGAGAGAGGGAGAGAGGGAGAGAAAGAGGCGAAGGAGGCCGGGCAAAGTAGGGCAAAGCCAAGCAAGCCCCGCCGCAAACCCTGCTGCTGCCCTCAGGACTCCCATTCCAAGCCGAGACCTGGGCGAGTGAGCTGTGTGGGGCTGCTTTCTTTCCTTGGTTGGGGGAGAGGAGGGAGGACTCCGCCTTGTTCCTGGGGCTGAACCCGAGGAGGAGGGGGCTGCGGGGATGGAGACTCCACTTGCTGCTGCTGCTTGTGCCATCACCACCTTTCTCCACCTCGCCCTCCCTCGTCCTCAAAGGAGAAAGGCAGCGAGGGCCCACAGGAGAAAGAGAGAGAGAGAGAGAGAGAAAGAGAGAGAGGGTGGCTCTTCAGAGCCGGCTAGGAAGAGCCACCCCCCCCTCTCTCTTTCTCTCCCATGGGCATGGACTGCCACCAGTGGGAGGGGTCCTCCTTCCTGCCAGCTGTCCACTTGGGCGTCCTTTCTGAGTGACACCCTCGAAAGGAAGGAAGGAAGGAAGGCGCCCGCGCTGCATCTGTCACTTTGGGGAAGCACCTTTTCCACTCTTCCTTCTCCTGCCCAGGTAAGGAAGCCTCAAGGGAGGAGGGAGGGGGGAGGCTGCCGTGGGGAGGCTCCAGCCTCATGTGGGTCCCTCTCTTGGTTGAGTTTCCCGGCCCAGGCAGCAGCCAGGCGGCCCCTCTTCCCAGCCCTGCGCATTCCGAGCCGCCGCCAAAGCCATATCTGGCCGGAGCGCTGGCAGGTGCGCCTATAAATACCCTCCTGCTGCGTGCGTGGGAGGGGCCTGCTGTGCACGCAAAAAGCAGGATGGTATGGGGACTTCCTGCTTCGCGAAAGCACGCAGCAGGAAGGAGGAAGGCAATGTAGACATTAAGAGAGAGCGTGTGCGCAGGTAAGGAGGATCCCCTTCCCGGGTGCATGTGGCAGCGAGTTCGTGGGCAGGCAAGAAAGAAGGTCTGCGCAGACGGAAGGCTGCAGCAGGAGCGTGCGCCCGCGCATGCGCGCACATGCACAACAGGTGATCTTTTCAACTTGATTGTTCATATAGTAGCTCGCATGATGAAAAAGTGTGGGCACCCCTGCTCTAGGCACTTCATTACACAGGGGCTGCAAGCATCATAGGATGCTTGTGCCCCAGTTTATTCATGGAGCTCCACGCTGCCCATCACATGACGCACACTGACTTCTGGTGGGGCTCCATCAATCAACTGGGACACAAGTGTCCGATGACACTGTATCCAGAAAACAGGAGGCTTCCTGTATTCTATTGGAAATAACGGGACCAGTGTGGGGAGAAGCTGTGTGGCAACGCTTACCTACATGTGATGGGGGAAGTGTCACTGCAGGTGAGGTGAGATTTGGGGCTCCATGATTGCTCCGTTGATTTGCTACGGAGGCAGGTGAATCACCCTGCACAATATCATCAATGTGATGAGGTTGCTAGGTGTTACTGTTTGGGTGAGGAGTCAGTGGTGGGTGTTCTTTCCCAGGTTGAATTTTAATTTGTCTGTTTGTTTAAGAGAGTACATATCTGCTTATATTTGCATATCAGTGTATCAGTATTAGTATACCCCCATTTAACAGAAAATATGTATATTCATATGCATGATGAAATAAAATCCAGGGAAGTCATGGTGCCCCTCTATTCTGCCTTGGTCAAACCACACCTGGAATATTGCGTCCAATTCTGGGCACCACAACTGAAGGGAGATGTTGACAAGCTGGAATGTCCAGAGGAGGGCAACTAAAATGTTCAAGTGTCTGGAGAACAAGCCTTATGAGGAGCAGCTTAAAGAGCTGGACATGTTTAGCCTGAAGAAAAGAACACTGAGAGGGGGTTGGACTGGATGGCCCACAAAGTCGCTTCCAACTTATGATTCGATGATTCTATAATAATTATGAAGTAATTTTAATTAATGAATAGCACAAAGAAATTGGCTATACTAAAGAGGAAGTAAGGTTTGTTTTAAAATTGGAATGATCAGCTGTTCTTCCTAACTCTTAATAAGGAGTTTATAAAAGTAGTTTTGAGCCTCTAATGGGGTCAGGGCAAGTTGTATTTAAGAAGTCCATTTAACTGCTGCATTTAAAATACCTCTCTGGAATGCATACAGGTCCATTTTTATGATAAATCCTCTCTTCAATTGATTGCATGATTTGTAGACCAAACCTGGAAAATTAATCAGTTCTTCCTATCATTTTATAGTGTATATCATTGCATCAAATTGCTGTCTCTGCTAAAAGTTGATGGATCGTTTCAGTATAGAGTGATCAGTTTGTCATTTCGAACTTATTCAGCCAGCTGAGTTGCCAAGAGAAGCCTGAATCAGCAGAAACTTCTAGCATCTGGGGGATAAACAGTGTTATGTGTTAGTCTTTCAGGATTTCAAAATGACTTTTTTGCTACCGTACTGAATTTCGCATGTGTATAAGATAATTGGCTCACGACATAGATTTTTTAAATTCAAGTTCATCCAAGGTCATTGCTAGATGGTTCATTACAAAAATAATCTAATCATTATGATAATGCTGTTCAATGGGTTCTTAAAATGCCTGTTTCCATTTTAATGCATGTTTCCAAACATTATGATTTGAAGATATATTGGTGTTCATCTTTCAGTGTAGTCATATTTTGCATTGAAAGACAAAACATAAGAGATTTGAAACTTGAATCCATAATAAAACATGTACTTCAAAGTGCTTTTCTATCTCCCTCTGTAATTATATCCCACAGGAGTGGTGGATTCTTGGCCTTCCAGATGTTTTAGGCAAGAAGGGTCCAGCATCCTTTATTGCAGGCAACATTGGTGGAGCTTCTAGAAATTGAAATCCAAACTATGTAGAGGGCCAAAGTTTGATTCCAGAGATTTTATCTAAGACAGTTTCGATATAAGGTGTATTCTTTCCAAGAACAATTCTTGCTAATGATATCTCTTCCATAGAAAAGTGGCACATTTTGCAATTTTAAAATTGCTCTACTTATTTTTTGTATCTGTTGTGTTTTGACATTGGTATTTCTATACTGAATAAATGGCATAGAAAGTCTGTATAACTGAATCTATTTTGGACATAATTAGTTGCATATGTGTCATTTTGTTTGATGGTGACTTTCTGTTCTGGTCTGATTGCCCTATTGCATGCTAAAATGTATTTGCTTAGTCCAGATCTGAGCCCCATAGAAAAGATATAAATTTCTGAATGAACTTATTTGAAAAAGATAAAGCCATATGAGAAAAGAAGAGCAGGAGAAAAGAAGAAAGACATTTAGTGACGAAGAGGGAAAAGGGAGGAAACATCTTTGAAGATACCAGGAAGTCAAGAGACTCTTAACACTTTAAACATTTCAATTTTCTTTTTTAACGCCATATTTCTTTCTCTCTTTCTTTCTTATCCCCCACTCCTACACGCTATATTCTTGCTCTCTTCTTTTTTTCTCATACTTTTCTATATCCCTTCTTTATATCCATACATTGGACTTTTATTGTGATAAAATGTTAAACTCTGTGTGTGTGCGTGTATTGCTCCAATTCAGATTTTTTTCTCATATATATATATATATACATACATACATACATGAGAAAAAAATCTAAATAGGAGCAAGAGAATGGATGGGGAAGATTGCTGTATACTTGGGTTGAATGTTGCAGGTAGATATACTGACTTTGCAGACTAATATTACAACTCAAACTATATAGGCTTAGCAGCTACAGACTTTTAACCAGTATCCAGTTGTTAGTCCCCAACTGCTGTAGTTCCACTGAATCACTGGAAAGTATAAATATTGACATACCAATGTATCATTGATTCAGTGGTTCTGCTCAAATTGGGATTAGCTATTGGATTTAGGCCAACATATTTTAATTTGGCTATTTGAAGGTGAAATGGGAATGCGTTCAGAAGAAATGTATTTAGAACAAATTTCTAATAGCTGTCAGAGTATGTTTGAATTGACATATCTTGTATTGATCCAAAAGTGCCATTGCTTTCAGAGTAACATAAATGGACACATGCTGCTGTTGTATAGAAATGGTATTTGACAACATGTTTCAGTTTCAGTATAGGCATCAAATTGTAATGCATTTCTGCTTGTGAAGTAAAATGAGCTATGATGTGTGAATGAAACATTTGGAAACTGCAGAGCTTGGGGATGTGGCCAAGTTTTTAAAATGAGGCATACACTGGAGTGATTTCCTTAGTAATGTATTTTATTTCACTGATAGCAGATTTTTAAAAAATAAACTACAGTTGGTTACTGTTATTAGCCCCAATGACAGTAGAGCCGGATGAAACTTCTTGGAAGTCCCATTCATTTCAGTGGGTCTACCTTGGTCAGGAATAACATCAGATTTAACCCTGTGTGGATGAGATAAGAATTTTTTTATATCTCAGTGGTTCTTCTAGGCATACCTAATGATTTAGGGTTTGTGAAGAAAATTTGTTCCCACTTGTACTAAAATATAATTGGTAGAAACCTTGGAAATCACTTTAAATTAAGTTTTGACTATATGATATGTGTATTCAATTTATACCCTGCCTTTCTTCTGCCAAGAGATCCAAGGTGGCTGCTCTTGGGTCTTTAATTCAAATTGTGTACATTGACCATCTGCCATTCTTTAGGATTTTAGAGAGAAATCTTTCCCAGCACTACTTGGAGATATCAGGGACTGAATCTCTGATGTTCTACATGTAAAACATGTTTTTTTTAACCACTGATATGTAGTTTTTCCCTATTGGCCGAACTATTTAAGAAGTTACTATTCATCCCCATACTTTAACTAAGGCCCCTTCCACTCACCTGAATAAAATCTCACTTTTTCCGCTTTGAACTGGAATATATGGCCGTGTGGACTCAGATAACCCAATTCAAAGCAGTTATTGTGGGATTTTCTGCCTTGATATTCTGGGTTATATGGCAGGACCCTGAGAGAGGGGGAAAGCAACATTCAGAGAAGCCTCTGATGGCACTTTTAGTGACAGAATGTTACTTACACTTATAACAATTTTAAGTGAATTTTCAGTTTGAGATTTCAGTTTGGAATCTGGTATTGAGTCACACGGCCACAAGTGAAGAGGAAAAAAGAGAACTTTATTACTTTGTTTGTAGGGGTTTCACTATATTTAGTGAATGTTCTGGTAGGAGCCTATGTGTCCAGCAGCTTTTAAAAGGATGATGAAGAAAGTGGGTGACCTGAAATGTCTGGTCTGGAGGATCTTTTGTGTTTAGCACTCATTGAGGTCTGCAACTATCATTGAAGCATGTGAATTAAAGGATTTTCTGGATGTGTGAAAATTTTGTCAGAGTTCAGTGAAATAAGAAGCATACATTGTTTGGAAAGGAATATACACTGGGATGTAATTTGAAGTGATATAGAATGTTAGAAGGGCAGCTTTAAAATACATGGTAAAAGAAAAGAAAAGTGCAGCTTAAAATACCTTTAAAAACAACAACCAAACTTGATGTAATCTGAACTTTGCTAGTTATAAACCTGGAGTGAAGAAATAGTGCAAAGATCTTGACACCTTTTCATATAAGAGTAGCCCATTTGTTTCAGTATATGTGTATATAAAAATCTGAAAACCTCAGGTTATTCTACATTGTTGAATTAATGCAGTTTGATACCAGTTTAACTGCCACATCACAATGCTATGCAATCATAGGACTTGTAGCTTTCCAAGTTCTTTAGCCTTCTCTGTCAAATAGTGCTGGTGCCTCACCATACTACAAATACCAAGATTCCTTGGTATTTTACCATGAAAGTTAAAGTAGTGTCAGGCTACAATAATACTACAGTGTAGATGCACCCTTCTTGCTACCTCTTCAGATTTATCATTTATTCCTAGGCCATAACAAACCTGTTTCAATTTGTTTTTTGTTTTTTTTCTTCTATTTTTGAAAAAAAATATCTAAAATTAATATTTCAGTGATCACAGAGTCCCAATGGACAGTTTTGCCAAACCAAGAGTTCATTGTGTTCTACAAGTTTATTTTTAGATTGTGGAATAGGTTTTGTGGATTAAAATCTTATTTATCTATTACTAGCTTGGGTACCCAGCACAGGTCATTTGAAAAAGTCATATTTTTTATTTTGTTAATTGTCCCATTAAGAACATGGATAAGATTGAGGGTGAACTACAACTTACATCATGCTATATTAATCCCCTCAAACTTCATCAGTACTTATAGTTGGGCATGTGTGGCAAGTTTGCTCCAGATGTGTTCATTGTGCTCTCTGGTTGAAGGGTAAACTACAGCTTCCACCATGGTGGGTCAGTCCCCTCAAACCCCTCCAGTAGTGTGCCAAGTTTGGTCCTGGTCTACTGGGGAGGGGGGTGTCACTGTTTTTCTAGATATAGGTGAACTACAACACCCTGAAATTAAGATGAGTTCCCCTCAAACCCCTCCAGTAGATTCAGGTGGTCATGAGAGTTCTGTGTGCCAAGTTTGGTCCTGGTCTACTGGGGAGGGGGTTTTCACTGTTTTTCACCCTGAAATTAAGCTGAGTTCCCCTCAAACCCCTCCAGTAGGTTCAGTTGATCATGGGGGTTCTGTGTGCCAAGTTTGATCCAGGTCCATCGGTTGGGGTCACATTTCTCTGGATGTAGGTGAACTACAACTCCCCAAAATCAAGGTCAATCTCCCCCAATCTCCTTCAGTATTCAAATTTGGTCATATCAGGTATGCAGGCCAAGTTTGGTCCAGATCCATCATTTTTTGGGTTCACAGTGCTCTCTGGATGTAGGTGAACTACAACCCCCCCAAATCAAGGTGAATTCCCCCCAAAACTCTCCAGTATTTTTGTTGGTCATTGGGGTTTTGTGTGCCAAGTTAGGTCTGGGTCCATCATTTATGGGTTTCAGAATGCTCTTAAATTGCAAGTGAACTATAAATCCAAGTTTCTACAACTCCCAAATGGCAAGGACAATTTTCGCCAAACCCCACCAGTTGGGCAGATCTATCAATGTTTGGGTTCACAGTGCTCTCTGCACTTCTATAAATCACAGCTTCTCTACAACTTCTATAAATCAAGGCCAATTCTCCTCCTCCCCCAAAAACCTTTCCAGTACTTTTTGTTAGTCATGGGTATTCTGTTCCAAATTTAGTCCAGGTCCATTGCGGCTGGGGATCACAGTCTTGATACAGGGTGAACTACAACTCCCATCATGTTGACTCAGTCCATCAAACCCCTCAGTATGTCCAGTTGCTGATCAACTGTTGTAGACTGCAGAAAAGAGTAGGAAAGGATTATGGGAGAGGCGGTGAGTGGGATCATGCAATGGAAAAAGTAAGGGCGGTTCCACACAGCCCTTTAACTTGGGAGCAATCGTGTTTTAAAAATGTGATTGTGCCCGGGTTGTAGTCCACCCCCGAGAAACGGTGTGCTTTTCTGGAGGGGGTGGGGTTCCACATGCCCTTCCAGGACAGAAAACACCCCCCACAAAAACCCTAAAAAGTAAAAATAACTAACTGGTAGTAAGGGGGGGGGGCAAATTTCTGGAGCAATTTGACCCCCCTTGCTTTCTTGGCATAATTGGTACATCCCAGGAAGTATGCTGCAAGGCCTAATGGCAGCCGGTAAGTTATTTTTACTTTCTATGGCTTTTGGGAGTTTTTTGGGAAGGGGGTGGGGGGCAATCTCGCACCTTCTGGACTCCAGGAGCCCAGAATGTGCAAGATGCATGTATTAGCAGGCCACAGGAAAATCCCAGGACTCCCATGGGCCTGTCCACACAGGGCCATAGCCCATTAAACCTGGGCCTTTCACAAAGCCTCAAATTTGTGAAAGTCCAGAAAGCGTTTCCTTTTTTAAAAAAAGAGAGAAAAAATGATATATTTACTTCTGAGTCCTTGGTGAAGTATAAATCTTCCTGGGGGTGGGTTTTACCGTGGCTCAAAAACACAATGACACCACTACATCTGGTCCCAGTCCCTTGTTTGTAAAGTGTGGGTGATTTGAATCCTAGAGCAGCCTTGGGAAGGTAGTTGTTGCCCTATTTTATCTCAATAGCTTGATGTGAGGATGAAATTTAGATTGTTCTATGTGATTTCCATGAAAGGTTGGGCTGACAATAAGATTTAATCATTGGCTGTCCAGTGAATTCAGTGCTTTTGTGATTGTATAAAAAATTAAAGACTAAAGCAAAAGAACTATTTGTAGTAGAACCTGTACACAAGAATGTCCCAACATAATTTTGTTTTAACTTACAAATCCTCACTCAGCCTAGAGAGTGACGTTTTGACATACAAAGGCTGTTTTGACTTGCGAACAGTGCAAAAGAGGCCTCTTTGCCCCCTAAACCAGTTCTAACAACAAGGCAGAGACAAACAAAACCTGGATTGGATTCCTAGTTGGCGCAGGTTTGGCTCTTCCTGCAAAGCAGAAACTCCAGCTCCATGTGATTGCTTCCCCTGAAAGTTCTGGGAGGAGCCCAATCCAGAGATTCCACTCCAAAGATTGCAGTCCATCCGGGCGCAGCAGATCCTAAACAGCATGTGCTGTATGTTTATATTCAAGAACTGAGAGAGGGAATGAGAGAGCAAGAGAGGGAGGCTGGAATTATAGTACGAAGAAAATAATGCTGTTTTACTTTTCTGTACACTAGCCGACACACATTTTGTTGCCACAAATGTGCTTCCGTACTACAGTAGCTGGATGGAACCAAGCATTGCTTATATCTGAACATGGTATACACCATTTGTTATTTATGAAGTACATTTCCTTATTTTAAAACTCATAACAAAAAAATGGGGTGGTTTTCGGGGGCCGGAACAGATTAGTAGCATTCCAATGCATTTCAATGGGAAAATTCACTTAGAGATAAGAATGTTTTGACTTAAGAACAGTCATGGAACGAATTAAGTTCTTAAGTCAAGGTATCACTGTACTATGAAATGCTAGTTTGCTGCCCTGGAGGGTGGGTTGGGGGTCAATGTTGTCTTTTGAATACTAATCAGTAACTATAGCTGGCTTTGAAGACAATCCAGGAGTCATTGCTAAGCTATTGCTGAATATGACCATTTCATTTTAGTTGTCTTTTTGACATGTTCCTGATAACCTGTGCCTCAGACATAATTAAAGGAAACATTCACTATGCTATCTATTTTTATATATACATCTGTATCTCTCTATACAAAAACTCTATATAAATCACCTCACCAGCACCACTTCATACTGTGAAAGACAGGGTGTTATTATCTTCTGACTGATAGTTTTGAAAATGCTCCTATATCTGCCTGATGTTCTTTCAAAGTGATTCAAGCTCTAAGAAATGAAGAAATTAACAGTGTCTTATCGCAGTTCCCTGGCATTCTCGGCAAAAAACACATTCATAGTATTTTATCAGTTTAGACAAGTGTAACATTAAGAATCAAAGTGATAGGCTTACAGAGTGGTTATTACACTACTGATAAAACTTTATGACCCATTTACAAGGGTGAAAATGAAAACATAACTCTGTTCATCCCAGTAAGTAAGCACTGCTGGATATGGTGGGATATTGATCTGTTGAAGGCATTAATGAATTTGTACGTCAGCAATGCTATATATTTTTGTGCTGCTACAATGTCTTTTAACTCATTTTTGTAGAGGTAAATATGAACAGTGCACTTCCACAGGTGAAAAACCTGGCCCAGCCTACCTGTCCGAACGTATCTCTCCAATGAACCACCTCAGAGATTAAGATCATCTGGAGAGGCCTTGCTCTCAGTCCTGCTTTCTTCACAGGCACGACTGGTGGGGATGAAAAACAGGGCCCTCTCAGTGGTGCCCCCCTTGTTGAATTCCCTCCCCAGTGACATTAGATCAGCCCCCTCCCTCCTGGCCTTCAGAAGGAAAGTTAAAATATGGCTTCAGGATCAAGCCTTCAGATAATAACTGTAGTGCAATAATAGATATGGAATATGTGCAATGACTATTGGAATGGCCCAGGTATACGATTGTGGATGGCGTGGCTTTAAATAGTGAATGTAATGTTTTAAAATATTTCAATATTCATTGATTTTTATTTTAATTTGTAATTTAAATATTCATTTGAATTGTACATTGTTTTAAGGCATTGAATATTTGCCTTGAGTCCCTTTGGAGTTGAGAAATGCAGGGTATAGCCTAAGTAGGTGTTTACTTCATCATAATTACATTTCATTTGAACATTTAACAATGTAAAGTATTAAAATTAATAGGAGAAAGCATCACCATGCTTGTAGGGTCTTTGGATTGCTCCCTAATTTTGGAAGGCAGATGGGAGGTGATGATCCATAAGAACATAAGAAGAGCCATGCTGAATCGGACCTCAGCCCATCTAGTCCAGCATTCTGTATCACACAGTGGCCCACCAGTTGTACACGGGGATCTCGAGCAGAAGGGAGGGCAAAACCCTGACCTGCTCCCGACCCCCACAACCAGTACCGGGGAAATCCTGCCTACCTCAACCAACTCCGAGGTGGCACTTGAATGTCCTTTTCAGTAACTACCGATACACTTGGTATCCATGAATCTGTCTAATCCTGCCTTGAAGTTGTCCAGGCTGGCAGCTGTCACAACCTCTTCTGGAAGTGAGTTCCATAACCCAATGACCCTCTGGGTGAAGAAATATTTCCTTTGTTAGTCCTAATTTTCCTACCTTGGAGCTTCAGGGAGTGCCCTCTAGTCCTAGTGTTTTGTGACAAAGAAAACAGTTTTCTTTATTCACCTTTTCTATCCCATGCATGATTTTATACACTTCGATCAAGTCACCTCTTAAACGCCGTCTTTCAAGGCTGAAAAGACCAAGGCGTTGCAACCTGGTTTCATAAGGGAGCCGCTCCATCCCTTGGATCATTCTTGTTGCCCTTTTCTGTACCTTTTCCAGTTCCGTTATATCCTTCTTAAGGTGCGGAGACCAGAATTGTACACAGTACTCCAAATGTGGCCTTACCATCGATTTGTAGAGAGGTAATACAACATTTGCTGACCTACTTTCGATTCCCTTTCTGATCATGCCTAGCATAGAATTTGCTTTTTTCACTGCTGCTGCGCACTGGGTTGACATCTTCATTGAGCTGTCCACCAAGACCCCAAGATCCCTTTCCTGGTTTGTCTCGGAAAGCTTTGACCCCATCAATTTGTAGGTGTAGTTGGGGTTCTTTGCCCCGATGTGCATGACTTTACACTTGTTTAGGTTAAAATGCATTTGCCACTTTGTTGCCCATTCACTCAATTTCGAGAGATCTTTCTGGAGCTCTTTACAATCAGTTTCATTTTTAACTACCCTGAACAATTTAGTGTCGTCTGCAAACTTTGCTACCTCAGAATTCACTCCTACATCCAGATCATTAATGAATAAATTAAAAAGTAACGGACCCAAAACTGAACCTTGGGGTACGCCACTTCTCACCTCTTTCCACCCAGAGAAATGTCCGTTTATTACCACCCTTTGTTTCCTACAGTTTAGCCAGGTTCCAATCCAGGACAAGACCTGTCCCCTGATTCTATGGCTGAAGAGCTTGTTTAGGAGCCTTTGGTGAGGGACTTTGTCAAAAACCTTTTGAAAGTCAAGGTAAACAATATCAATTTTTTGTCAGGGCCACATAGAATCATAGTGTTGGATTAGACCACAAAGGCCATCAGGTCCAACCGCAGTCTGCCATGCAGGAATATGCAATCAAAGCACTCCTGACAGATGGCTATCCAACTTCTGTTTAATAACCTCCAGAGAAGGAGATTCCTCCATGTTCCAAGGCAACATATCCCACTGTCAAACAGCTCTTAATGTTTAGTGGAATCACTTTTCCTTTAGTTTGAATTTGTTGTTCAACTTTAGTCTTTGAAGTATCAGAAAACAAGCGTTCTACATCTTCAATATGACATCCTTTCAAATATTTCAAAATGGCTAGCATGTTTTGCCTTAACCTTCTTTTCTTTAATCTAAAAATACTCGCCTTCCCAAGCTGCTCCTCAAAGGGCTCCTCATTCCAGACCTTTTACCATTATTAGTTAAAGTGCAGGGTCAAGAATGCTATATTCTCAGCAAATAATGGTTTGGTTTTAAGCCTAATGATATCTTCACTGCTTGATGCAGATCTTTGTATTTGCCTCTGCCTTTTTGGTGTTATTGAGACTATGCTAGGTTGTTCTAAAATGAGCTGCCACTGGCATTTTTGACTTCTCTTTTCATTTGCATTTTGCCGAGCTCTGTCTAGGAGCTCTGGGGGTGTTAGTGGTAAAGAATGGAATATGAAGTGCTCTTAATCAAATAAAATCGTATAACTTTAAATCCCTTGTAATTGTAATATTACTTGCCAGATAGAGCTGACATTGATTTAAAAAACACTTTCAACATTAAAATACTTTATATTTCAGGACTGAGAGCCAGCATGGTGCAGTGGTTTGGCCATTGGACTATGACTCTTGAGAACAAGAGTTTAGTTTTCTGCTCATCCATGAAAACTCACTGGGTGACCTTGGACAAGTGACACACTCTCAGTCCCAGAAACACTTGATAGGGTCACTTTAGGGTCTCCATAAAATAGAAATGAGTTGAAGGAGCCCAACAACAACAATATTTCAGGACTACAACAGCAATACTTCAGGACTAAAAGAAGGTTTGAACATTCAGTGATGTTGGTCAGATCAGGACTCTTGTGTTACGCCTACATGTCTCATTTCATATTGACAGATGTGCACATTCCACATTTTAGGGAAAGCAATTCTAACTGCTTGTATGAAGTAGACCTGAATAAGCAGTGACCATCTTGAAAGAAAACTTAGGTTAAGGAATATGAGGAATAAGATGCTGGACAAGAATTTAGTAACTAGATCAGATGTACAGTAGGTAATGGTTGGTGATATGCTCAAACCCTGTAGATATTATCCAATGTTTTTATCAGGCAAAATATTTTTTTAAATGCCCCCAACAGTACCTAGATTTGACATTTTCATGCAAAAAGACCAAAATCCCCCCCCCCAACAACATTTACCAGCCAGAATGGTCCAGAGTCCAGTTTTGGCTTTAAAAAAAAAACAACAACCAGATGGGATCCAGGGAAGAAAGGGATTAACAGGATATATCTACCCATACGAGGATGCTGCTACTTTAGTTGCAGGATACTGGAAATATTGTAAAAAGAACCAGTTCAGGATATTTAGTGTTGTGGTTGTGGATTCAGGCAGAGTTTAAAAGAACCAGTAGCATCATATTTGTTGTATTGTGTTTTGCTGCAATTTCATGCACAACTCTTATTTTACTTCATTTAGGCCAGTGTTTCCCAACCTTTTTTGAGCCGCGGCACACTTTTAACATTAAAAAAATCTGGGGGCACACCACCAACCAAAATGACACAAAATGACACTCTAACACAGTAAAGAACGGCTGGGGGATGGTGGCCTGTTGGTAGCAGCTGCTGGGAGTGCCGAAGCCAGGGGAGGGGGCAGAGCCAGGCTGTGCCATGCCCCACCCCCTACCCCGGCTTCACCTCTCCCAGCAGCTGCTCCAGCCTTGAGGGGGCAGTGCCAAGCCAGCGGTGCCAGAGCCAGCACAATGCTGGCTTGGCACTGTCCCCTCAAGGCTGGAGCAGCTGCTGGGAGTGCTGAGGCCAGGGGAGGGGGCAGAGCCAGGCCGTGCCATGCCCCGCCCCCTCCCCCAGCTTCAGCTCTCCTACAGGCCGCGCCATGTCCTGCCCCCTCCCCCCAGCTTCAGCTCTCCTACAGTGGAGGAGCATGAGCGGTGGACGGGCTTCAGTGGGCGGGGCTCCTCCTCCACGCGGCTTCAGCGAGCGAGGGGCGAGAGTCATGGTGGGAGTCATGGCGGATTGGAGGCTGGCTGGGGAAATGGCCGAAGGAGGCGGCACCCTGGTCCCTTCTTTTTCTTCGCCACTGCCCGGCCCTTCCTCCTCCTCCAAGCAGCAGGAGTTCAGCAGGAGGAGGGGAGGAAGTGGGGCAGAGAGCTTTTCTCATGGCACAGCAGGAGGTCCGTCACGGCACACTGGTTGAGAAAGACTGATTTAGGTGATTCCTCGTTGCTTGAGGATGATTGTCTTCCACATGTGGTGTCTTGGCGGTGTATCCGTAGGTGGCTGTGGAGCCCTGTTCTTGATCCGCATGTTCTCCCGCAGTGAGGACATTGGTTTCCAGATGGAAGACAGTCCTGGTCAGGGTTGGCTTGACGTACCTTCCTCTTGGCACGTTTCTCCCTTTTGCCCTCCATTCGTGCCTCTTTGAATTCTGCAGCACTGCTGGTCACAGATGACCTCCAGTTAGAGTGCTTAAGGGCCAGAGTTTCCCAGTTCTCGGTGTCTATGCCACAGTTTTCGAGGTTGGCTTTAAGCCCATCTGTAAGTCTCTTTTTCTGTCCACCAACATTCCGTTTTCCGTTCTTGAATTTGGAATAGAGTAACTGCTTTGGGAGACACTGATCGGGCATTCAGACAACGCGACATGCCTTCAGTCCCCCATGCTACTGAGCCTGGTCATAGTCAGAGGGATGACATCAAAGTCTGCCAAAGAGGGAAAATATCCCCTGAGGCGGAACCAGAAGAATATACTGTATGGGCCTGATATCCCCGAACCAAGAATTCAAAATATAAAGGATAAACAAAGAATGCAAATATAAGAGCTCTAGTACATGCCACAATATCAAGGAATGGAAAAACCATATATATATATCCTTATATATATCCCGCTACCGTCAAGTAAAGCCCCCAGTCAGTCAGGGGCGTGTAGGGCCGAGTGGAGACTGGAGCGGCAGCCAGGCGGGCTGTGGAGGACCACGCTGGCTCCGCGGGGCCTCTCCGGGCTGCTGGCGTGCGGCGCGATCCGGTGTTGTGGGGAGCTGCCCGGCTCCGTGTGGATGCACAGGGACGGGAAGAATGCGCCAGCGGCGCTCACTGTGATGGCGTCCGCCCAGCGCCTGGGAGGGAGAAGCAGCCGCCAGCTCCAGGGTGGAGCGGATGACGTCACGCAGGGAAACCCCTGTGATGCGGCGTGTCTCCAGTGAATGCAGGCTCGGTGGGGATTCCCGATGGAGGGAGGTAGCGGGGGTGGGGTGGAACGAGGCCTGGCAATCCTCTGGTCTCGTCAGAAAATAAGGTCCACCCCAGCGTTGAAGAGCCCAGCGGAATACGCGGGGAGGCAGGCAATGGATGCACTCCAGCAGACCAGTTCCGTCTCCAGATGGGTGCTGAGGCCCAAAGTCGGCAGCCTTATGGATGCACCACCCTTCCACGTCCTGCCCAGGAAGCAATGGGTGGCACCCAAAGAGGGATACACAAATGTCCAAGGCCACACGGATGTATGAAAAAATATCCAAAATCAGTTTATTGCACACAGCAGATAACCGTGTGTTAAGGCAGTTAAAGGAATACCGCCCAAGCACCAATACATTAGTGCCAGAATAATCACAATGAATGCCCAGCAGTGGGGCTGGCAGCGCATACGGCTGTGATGGCCACGCCTACGGGGATGTACAGTCTTTGGAGGGTCCCAAGTCCCGTTTAAGCTGTTATGTAATTACAGCTTCATCAGGCGTTTCCATAATGCATATAACCATTGTATTGGTGGTGAACAATATATATAATCCAAAATAAGGAGATACAGGTATATCAATACATGTGGATGGATTCCACCAGGTCAAATTGAGACCTACAGGTAGGTCTCAATTGACCTGGTGGAATCCATCCACATGTATTGATATACCTGTATCTCCTTATTTTGGATTATATATATTATCCATCACCAATACAATGGTTATATGCATTATGGAAACGCCTGATGAAGCTGTAATTACATAACAGCGAAACGGGACTTGGGACCCCTCCAAAGACTGTACATCCCCGTAGGCGTATCACAGCCGTGGGCGCTGCCAGCCCCACTGCTGGGCATTCATTGTGATTATTCTGGCACTAATGTATTGGTGCTTGGGCGGTATTCCTTTAACTGCCTTAACACACGGTTATCTGCTGTGTGCAATAAACTGATTTTGGATATTTTTTCATACATCCGTGTGGCCTTGACATTTGTGTATCCCTCTTTGGTGCCACCCATTGCTTCCTGGGCAGGACGTGGAAGGGTGGTGCATCCATAAGGCTGCCGACTTTGGGCCTCAGCACCCATCTGGAGACGGAACTGGTCTGCTGGAGTGCATCCATTGCCTGCCTCCCCGCGTATTCCGCTGGGCTCTTCAACGCTGGGGTGGACCTTATTTTCTGACGAGACCAGAGGATTGCCAGGCCTCGTTCCACCCCACCCCCGCTACCTCCCTCCATCGGGAATCCCCACCGAGCCTGCATTCACTGGAGACACGCCGCATCACAGGGGTTTCCTGCGTGACGCCATCCGGCTCCACCCCTGGAGCTGGCGGCTGCTTCTCCCTCCCAGGCGCTGGCGGACGTCATCACAGTGAGCGCCGCGGGCGGCATTCTTCCCGTCCCTGTGCATCCACACGGAGCCGGGCAGCCCCCACAACACCGGACCGCGCCGCACGCCAGCAGCCCGGAGGCCCCCGCGGAGCCAGCGTGGTCCTCCACAGCCGCGCCTGGCTGCCGCTCCAGTCTCCACCTCGGCCCTACACGCCCTTGGACTGACTGGGGGGCTTTACTTGGACGGTAGCGGGATATATATAAGGATATATATATATGGTTTTTCCATTCCTTGATATTGTGGCATGTACTAGAGCTCTTATATTTGCATTCTTTGTTTATCCTTTATATTTTGAATTCTTGGTTCGGGGATATCAGGCCCATACAGTATATTCTTCTGGTTCCGCCTCAGGGATATTTTCCCTCTTTGGCAGACTTTGATGTCATCCCTCTGACTATGACCAGGCTCAGTAGCATGGGGGACTGAAGGCATGTAGCTTTTGATATGTATGACTAGTATTTACTAACCATCTCCACACGGATGACACACATATTCTATTGATTATTGTTCTTTTCAGGATCAGCTCCTGTGTTTTTGACTGTTCTACACAAGTCTACCCCACTTTTGTTGTTGTTTGTGATTCAGACAACGCGGCCAGTCCAGCGGAGTTGACTGAGGAGTGAGGAGCATCACTTCAAAGCTGGTTGTCTTTGCTTCTTCCAGCACACTGACATTTGCCCGCCTGTGTTCCCAAGAGATTTGGAGGATTTTTCGGAGGCAATGCTGATAAATCGTTCTAGGAGTTGCATGTGACGTCTGTAGATGGTACACATTTCGCAGATGTATAACAGGGTTGGGAGGACAATGGCTTTATAAACATGCATCTTGGTATCCCTATGGATGTCCCGGTCCTCAAACACACTCTGCTTCATTTGGAAGAATGCTGCACTCGCAGAGCTTAGGCGGTGTTGTATTTCAGTGTCAATGTTGATTTTTTTGGAGAGGTAGCTGCCAAGGTAGTGGAAATGGTCAACAATTTCTAATGTTAACGCCATTAAGCTGTATTTCTGGCATTGGAGAGGAATTGGCTGGTGACTACTGGAAGAGCACTTTGGTTTTCTCGATGTTCAATGAGAGGCCAAGCTTCTTGTATGCTTCTGCAAAGGTGTTTAGAGTGGCTTGTAGGTCTTCTTCTGAATGCGCACAGACAACATTGTCATCAGCATATTGGAGTTCTTATAGCCTACAGGTTGCACTTTGCAAACTTCAGCAATAGGTACTTTTTGTTGATCTCTTAAACTTATAATAAAAGTGAAAATTGGCAAAGTCATAAGACCTCAAAATACTATGGGATGCAGTTATGGGGCAAAAGTGGTATTTGTTAAGTGTCTTTTTAAAGGATGAATTTGATTGTCCCGTAGTTGCAGGCATACTGTGTCCATGTAGCTTGCAAAAATGCCATCCACAATAACAAATTTTGTCATATTATCTCCTGCTTCAGTATGGAAGAAATCTTAGTAGCTCACATTGCCTAAAGTTGAAAACTGGCATTCACTTGGAAAGTATGTCCTTATAGACTTTAGGATATCTTTGTCCCACTTCTGAGCATCATCCTCAGATTAGCCTTGGGATACCCTTGTATTTGACAGTTGTAACTGGAGCCAACTGAGCCCAGTTCTTGCCTAGAGACTTGTGGCAGCAGCAACGTGAGCGATTTCTCTTTCTCAACACTATTTCCTGATGACTATGGCATGATTTAGAGAACATGATAATAGAAGAGAGACAAGTTGACGGAACCTGGCAGCTACTTGCTCAGTTTATTTTGCTCTTAGCTCAGAGATTGCATAACTTCTTTGAATTGGAGAACTCAAATTTTCTTTTCCTGCTCTCTCTTTCCAGAAATGTTCAACCATTTCCTAGGGGTTGGATGCATTTTAGTTAGGGTGATGAAAGCAAAACTTCCAGATCCTTTTGCACATCAGCATGTCAGGAGCATGAGTCCTGCCATGTTTATCTGAGACTCGCCACATTTATTATTCACTTATCAGATGTACTTGCTTCTAATAGATATGCATATGTATACTGGATGTTTGGTGTTGTCATGTTTTGATCATGCTGATATTAACTGACATGGCTGGTGAACTGTTGGAGAAAACTTTTACTAGATATGAAGTGTTTATCTAAGTCTGGCAGATGTATTGCTTTGGTATAACAGAGTACTATTGGTGAAGTAGCTTCAATATTCTCCTGATAGCGAAGGGTGAGGGGGCTGTTAGAAGTGTTTTAGTTTAAAGGCTGGGGGGGGTCTGTTTAATAGAAACTGATAAGTGTACAGGCAGTTCCCAAGTTACAAACAATATAAGTTCTGGAAAGGTGGAAGACAGTAAGAAAAGAGAAAGGCCATATTCCAAACAGATAGATTCAATCAAGGAAGCCATGGTTGAAAGTCTTCAAAACCTGAGCACAGGTACTCTGGCTCTTTGTGCATTATTATAAAAGAAAATCTGGAAGGGCTGCTACTGGAGGATGCAGCAGGGAAGAACAGTTCTTATACTCTTGCCACACTGGATCCAGACCTATGTTTTTGTAGAAACCTGATTTAGTCATTGATTTTTCTACTGATTGGAGCCCCCGTTGGTGCAGTGGGTTAAACAACTGTGCCGGCAGGACTGAGGACCAACAGATCCCAGGTTCGAATCCAGGGAGAGCGCAGATAAGCTCCCTCTGTCAGCTCCAACTCCCCATGCAGGGACATGAGAGAAGCCTCCCACAAGGATAGTAAAACATCAAAAACATCCTGGCATGCCCTGGGCAACATCCTTGCAGACAGCCAATTCTCTCACACCAGAAGCAACTTGCAGTATCTCAAGTCACTTCTGACTTAACAAAAAAAGATTTTGTTATATTTCTGGAAGCTCCAGGATAAAATCTTTTTTTTTTAAGCGCCTATTGTCACATCTTTGATTTTGGAGGGGGAGCGGGAAATGAACGCATTGCTCTAATGGCTTCTTTGGCATAATGTGCCCTCTCCCTGCTCCCTCTTTTGAATAAATATGCATTTGTCACTTTTTATTATTATTAGAATGTTTTTATGATCAGTACTGTATTTTGTCATACTGGCTTCTTCCATATGTCAGCTGCTAATCTTCTAGAGTTTATGAATGTCATAATGGAATCATTCTGTGATCATTTATCTCCCTGTGAAAAAGTCACAACTGAAAAAGCCCTTATGTCTCAGTTAGGAGATTGCAATTTATATGAAACAGTGATGAGAATTTTGCAGTTTGGGACTTTTAGTGTGCAAAATTCACATGTTTTCTGCACAGGAAACTACATTTTCTGCACAGTGCAGGGGTACTAAAAAGCACATGAGTTGTTTTGACAAAGTAAATCCCAAATTGCAAAGATTCTGATCAGTCTAGAACTTTTTTCAGAAGTCTGACCATTAAAAAAAATATTTCCAAATATCATTTCCATCCCCAGTAATTGTCTCATTAAATTGCAATATCTGAACCTTGCTATAAGTGAGATTTCAAAAATTACTTTTCATCTGTGTTTTATTAGTGTTATGCCCATCTTCCCCATGGTCATGTCTGTATTTTGAAATGACAGATACAACACATGGATCTCACAGATAAATGTATTTTGGTTTGTTTTACATCTATTATATAACATCGGAATTCTGCCTTAATCTCCTGGAAGTGCAAAATATGTCTAAAAGAGAATGAGAAATTAGCTGAGAAGTCTAAAATGCACATAAGATCAATTTAGGTAGTGGATAATGTACTTCATAAAAATGTTGCTATGAAATAAGTAAATCCTAGCATTCCAAACAGCATTAGTTTTGTGGACAAATTTTAAATCAAATTCAAATATACTTTTCATGGTCTAATCTGCCTGAAGCACACTGAAGCTTATATCACATACTGATAAGGACTTTTTGACAGAGGAACACCTTGTAACAGCAGATGTTATACTCCAGTCCCCAAAATAGACAAAAACATTTAACTTTATTGCTACAACACTCAGCAGCTCAGTAGAGGCCTAACAGAGTTGCCAGAGTTTCAGAGATTATGAACAAAATTTCCAAAAATTCAGGCTTTTTTCTCTCATTCCCCACAGGAATTTCCCAGCAATGTAAGGGTCAACATGCTGAGATGGGTTGCTCCCTTTTCCTTGTCAAGATATACAAAAAGAGTTCTGACACCTGGGGGGGGGGGGTACCATCATTAGTGAGAGCAGTTCCATAAATGCAGGATGGACACATCATATAGTCGATATGGAATTATAATAAATAGCAATTGCAAGTCTGTGTGCAGCCCCAGGATCAATGCCCAATTAAGTGCAACATAACTTTCAACATATCTTTCATGCATTCTGAATTTAGATTCTTCTCCAATTGGGTAGTCTCATCTGGAGAAAGCATAGGTTTATCTGAGAACAAGCCTATATTTGGAAGAAGGACCTATTTTATTTGGTCCCTGGGCATTCCAGGCAAAGGATGAGCAAGTTTATTATTTGTTTGGTTTGGCTGGCTAATTTTGTGAGTGCTTTTTGTATTGCATTGGGCAATTTTATGGATTTATTTCAGAGAATGTAAGTTGTGTGGGCAAGATAATGATAAATACCACAAATAAATAATAGAAAATCCCCTTGCCAAAAAAGTTCACAGTGATAGGATAGTCAGAGAATGGAAAACTGCCTTAAAAAGTTTCAAAAAGTTATGGCTTGATCAGAGAATCCTAGGCATTGATCTGTTGAGTTGATTTTATTAGCACAGTGTGATCTACTTATCCATGGATGTAATATCCACAGTTTCAGTTACTCACATTCCAAAAAAATCCCCCACTAAAAGTGTTTGTGGGACTGTTTAGGGCCTCCAGTACAATAGTATGGTATGTTTATGGCCCAAATATAGTAAAAGATATAGTTTCAAGCTAAAATGACCCTGTTAAAATTGCTCTATCCCTACATTGCTATATGATCTATTGTGGTGTTCCAGCCTGGTGCCGGTAGACAGATCGGGGATGATGGGTTACCAGATGAGTTAGTCGGGGAGGAGGGGTTGCCTGGTGAGCCTGCTGTTAATGAGCAGGTGGATGATGAGGAAGAAATGGATGTTGATTCAGAGTTCGGCAGTGAGAGCCAGGACGGCCTTGGTTCCCAAGAAAGTATTTTTACTCCCTCATTCTCAAGCGAGAATTCCAGAGATGGGGAGGATGATGTTTCGCAGCCTGATAGCACCGCACCTGGGAGCTCTAATGAGCAGAGCTTCAACAGGAGGGCAAACATCAGATCCACCCGAAAGGATTGGAGTTTGAAGAGGGGGGTGCAGTGGACACATAGAAGTTAGATTCCTTTATTAGACCTGGCTGAGAGGGATTTCGCCAGACCTGAAGCTACGTTTAGCTTGGAAGGACTTGTGTTCAGGACTCTTAAGTTCACGTCCGACTGCAGGAGTGGTTTGCCTTGTCTTCACACTCTTGTTTCGTGGAGAAATCAAGTCAGCTTGATTGCCAGCTTGAGAACTATTTTGGATTTATCTTTGGAACTGATTTGAACTTGCCTTTCATCTTCTAACTTTTGAAATATATTTTATTCTAAATAAAAGGGTTGGTTTAGAACCCAAAAATCATGGTTCTAAAAACCAATAAAGGGGGGGGGGATTTTTTTTATGCTTAACGTAATGACTTACAATTTTTTTAAAAAAAATCTTAACTGTTTTGTAAGTAATTACGAATTTCGTAATTAGTTCTAAATTCCCCAAAGCAGGGAAACAGGACTGACACTGTTTTAAGCACAGGCAAATCAAGGGGCAACAATTCCCTTCTTCTCTGGAGTGCAATTCACTGGGACCTATTATTATTATTATTATTATTATAAAATGCCTGGGCCTCCTTGGAGTGAAATATAAGGAATTAATATTATTAATATATTATTATAATAATATGCCTGGGTTTCCTTGCAGGAAATATAAGGAATTAATATTATTATTAATATTATTATTTATTATAATAAAAGGCCAGGGCCTCCTTGCAGGAAAATATAAGGAACTAGCTGTACCCGGCACGCGTTGCTGTGCCCTATTTAGGAGATGTGAGAAAGTCTGAGTATGTAAGGGTTGGAATTGATGTTACTTATGGTCTTGGTGGGTGTGTGCATGTGTATATATGTATATGTGAGTGTATATGTGTGTGCATGTGTATATCTGTGTATGTATATATGTATGTGCATGTGTATATGTGTATGTATGTATGTGTGCATGTGTATATATGTGTGTGCATGTATATATGTGTGTGAAAGGGGGAAGAATGACATGGGAAAGAGAGGGTGGAACGTGGTGAAGGCTGGGAATGGGAAGTGGAGGGAGAGGGGCTGGAGAATGGGGGAAGTTAAGACTGGGAGAGGAAGGAGAAAACTACAAAAAGGGAAGAATGGGGTGGGGAATGAGTGGCAGAGAAGTGTGTGTGACTGTGGGGGGGGGAGTGAGATGGGAAGGGAGGAAGAGGATTGCCCTGACAAGGAGAGAGAAGCCTGGGGCCGCCTCCTCCTCCTTTCCCCATTCCTCGAAGGGAGAAAGCATTGAGGGGAATGGAAGCAGGGAGGCGAAGAAGATCTTGGAGGGGGAAGGAGAAGCAGCAGCGCACCTCTTCTCGGGCCGCAGCCTCGCAACTCTGCTGGGGGAGTTCCGCCTCTCCTGCTCCTGGGAAGGCCTGGAAGCGGCGGCCGCTTGGAGTGCCTCCTGTCTGCCTGCCTCTCTCTAAGGTGAGGGGCTACTGGTGGGGGACCAAGCGGGCATGGCCACGGGACTACAGTTCCCAGAAGCCCCCGCACGGCGACTTCCTGTTCCTTCGCCCTCCTTGCCATTGAGCCGCCCTAGGAGTCGTGCTGTGGATCTCTATGGTTCCGGCTGCTTTTTCACTTCCTACAGGAAGGCCTTTCAGTTAAATTAGGCTCCGAGCATGGAAAGGCCCCGATCTGACTGTGAGTAATGTCTTGAAAGCTATTTTGGAGGGGATAATTTTCCTGTTAGGGGGGCAAATGAAATAATGACAATAATAACGAAAATATGGACCCAGGAAGTGCGTTAAACAAAGTCCACTTCCGGTTTGGCGGGGGAAGTGCGGAAAAGCTCAAAATTAGCATTTTGAACGGATCTAATACGAACTAATTTCTTTTCTTTTTCCAAAAGCCCAACCCTACTAAATAAAGCTATATACACGAGACTGCTTGTGTGTGTGATCTAGGGGGTACTGCCACGATCTGAGGTGCAACATCTATGCACTTTATTGACCAGCCTATCTTCTAACTTGTTTGCACCCCAGCCCCCCCCCCCCCGTGACTTGAAGTATTTCTGGTTGCTGCTTATGATGTTTGTTTTACTATTGTTATAATTTTGTTTGTTGTTGTTTTAATATTGTATTTGCAATGTTTTTAACTGTATGCGTTTGGGCTTGGCCCCATATAAGCCTCCTCGAGTCCCTTTGGGGAGATGGAGGAGGGGCATAAAATAAACTACTACTTCTTCTTCGCTAATATCCATGGTTTCAGGTATCTGTGGGGGAGGCGAGAGGGGAGGGTGTTTGGAACATATTCTCTTAGATACAGAGGTCATGCTGTCACCTGTTTTCCAGTCAGGGAAAGCCATTCATTCATTAATTCATTCATTCAATTTAATATTTGTTAATCGCCCTCCATCCCAGATGCTCTGGGCTATTTACATAAAGATACAGCATTAAAACAGACAAGTATTAAAATCAGAATTATAAAACAAAAGCTCTATTAAAAAGCCAGGTCTTAAGTGCCTGCGCAAAGGATTGCAGATCATGCATGGCTCTCAGATAAGGGGGCAGAGAGTTCCATAGAACAGGAGCAGTAATAGAAAAAGCCTTGCGTCTTGTACTATCAAGACATACTTCTCTGGGACCTGGTACATACAAAAAATTTCATTGAGTGGGGTGAGACTACCGTTGATGGTGGTTTTTCTAGTTTTGCCAATATCCATAAACAAAGAGTGAAACTGGAAGAGCTATACCTCTGTTACTTCCAAAGACGCAGGCCCAATTTGTGCAATTTTCGTAGGTGAAAAATAAATATTAATTATTCAACTGTACACTGTTCTTTTTTAGTGAGCCTGATTAACTCCATCAGGGGCGGTCTGAGGTAATTTGAAATGGTAGGCGAACATTATTTTGGTGCCCCCAAAACATTATTTTGCCCTCCCCATGTAAAACAAATAAACAATTATAATATCATAATACCATTAGTAGTATTATATTGTATCAATGTATATACAATATAGTATACCATACTCATACTATATTATATCATAATTATATTATACTACATTACAATATAATTATATTATAATATATTGACATTATAATACAATATAACATTCTATTATATTATTATTATAAAATAATAAATAAAATTATTTATTTAAATAAAATTATCCTCTACTAAATATTTTCATGACTCCTATAAAACTCAAATAACCCAAAATAAAGTAAAATAACATATTATATATTACTATTTTGTACAATACCACTATACTGCAATATTGTTTGTAAATTACATGTAATATAAAATATATCATTATTCTATTGTTATATTGTATTTTTATTATATAGTATGACAATATTAAGCAGAACTGTATAATAATCAACAAGAAATGCAATGTAAATGCATCAAAATCAGAATCTATTACCTACCACCCGTCTCATAATTCATAGGAGTCTCCCATAAGTCCAAAATTAGGATCCCAATGTAAATGTAAATAGAAAAACAGACAAAATGTTCAAATGAGGTCAAATACAGGCAGTGTGGCCTGGGCAAACTTTGGCCCTCTCTCTAGGTGTTTTGGACTCCAACTCCCACAACTCCTCATAGCCTCAGGCCCCTCAGGTTTAGACAGAAATAGAGCCGAAGAAAGGAAGGAGGGAGAGAAGAGATCGCAGAGGAGGAAAGCCCTTCATTCATTCCTTCACTTACACTTCCTTCACTGATTCTTTTCTCCTTCCCTGCAAACGCGCACGCGGCGGAGACAAAAGGAGAGGGGAAGCACTCCCTGCCGATAGGGAGTGCTTTGCTTACAGGCTTCTGCGCAAGGGAGCTACTGGGCATGCGCGGAGGTTTTTGCAGATGTGCAGTTGCTCCTGTGCTCAACTTCAGCTCTGGAGCAACTGCACCTGCGCGAAAACCTCCGCGCATGCCCAGAAGTGGCGTCGGAGCACACAAGAACGGGGCCCAAAAGCAGGCAGCTGTGGCGCTGTCTGAGGAACATCAGCAGGGCCAGGATGGTGCCCCATGCGGCCAGGATGGCACCCCCTTCCCAGATGGTGCCCTAGGCGGCCGCCTACTTGGCCTACCTTGTAGGACCGCCCCTGAACTCCATTTTGACACAACAATTGACGTCTTTACTTGGCCTGTGTTGTTTGCTAAGTTCTCTCATATGAGCTCTGCTAGAAATACTGTAACTGCCCAGAGCCAATAACTGGAAGTTAGGACCTGCAGTGTCAGACCTTGAGAGCATTGTCTAAACCAGTGGTTCTTAACTTGTGGGCTGCGGACCACCAGTGGGCGGCGAAGATAAAAATCTGGTCCACGAACCTCCTTCCTCTTTATTTATTTTATTTCCATTACTTTTGCACTGCCTGCCACTCCTTTCCTGTTGCTGACCATGGCATATGTTCTGTATCAGAAACTAGAGCTAATGTGGTCTATCCAGTGCAATTTTCTGAATCAGCACACCAAATCGAATGTAAAGTTGACCAAAAACTGATTCGTAACCCTTTTGTTGGAGAGTGGTCCCTGGTCAAGTGGTCCCTTGTAAAAAAACCCATTGGGAACCACTGGTCTAAACAAACAAGCTCTGGCTGCATGTTGCACTGGACACAAAGATCTCAGATAAAGATTTCCACATATGCATTAGATATAGAAAAAAACCACATTTTTGCTTATGCACACTTTGTCATTGTTTGCATTAACTCTGGGGTTCTATAAAATACAGATAGTTCAAATAACCTTCCTCTGTCTTGATTACTTCTTGAAAGAAGTTTTAGTTCAAGCAGGCTTTTGATGTTTAATTGCTAACAAGGCTGCTTTTTATAATATGTGCATATTTTATTTTTCACTATCTTATCCTTTTTAATGATGTTATACAGTTTATATGTTTATTTGATTGTGTGTTGATGTTTTTAATAGCACTTAACATTTTCTTGTTCAGTTTTCACTTTTTTGTGAGCTAACTTGGGTTCCACTCCAAGAGAAAGATGGCATATACATAAAATAAATACATATAAATAATAGAAAGTATCAAGGTATTTTGCTGATCATTTGCTGCAGCTGAAATGGAGTCAGAGGAAGTGTGGATGTTAACTGAGAGAAGCAATGCTGGGTCACAACCTGCAATTTTTCTGGGATCATAGCATTTGGGAGCTACATTAGCAGGGACAGGTTTTATTTGAGCATTTACAAATGTACTATTTACTAGCTCTCAAAAATTGAATCTTGCAGAGATGTTTCTGTTAACATTTTACTTGTGCTGCAAAAACTACATTAAACAAAAATCGGTAAGTGTTGCAGGTATTTTCAGGAAACATATTTTGTTCTCATGAATATAATTCATTTTCAGAAGCATTACTTGCTGAAAGACATATGTGTATAATCTAAAAACAATCAGCATGTTTTTGTCCTTCAGCTCTATTTGTATAAATGCTTAATTTGTATGAATGCAATCCATAGATTGGATTGATCATGAGATTTAGTAGATTAAAAAATAAAAGCCCCTAGACAAAGCAGAATTTAAATAGGTATTTAAGGTAGAAACTATTGATAGAGCTGAGTTTCAACATAATCACGCCATCTGCAATTAAAATGGAAAGAGATCAGGAGAAGTTCATGGATAAGAGCTGATGAATCTTCTGGTGACATTTGTGAACATTTTAAAAGCATGCATTGCCCATATGCAATGTTTTGTCATACTTAAAAATTAAAACCCGTGTTGCATCTACAAGAAGAACCAGCTTGATCTGTGAATGAATGAGTGTGTTGATTATGTATATTTATGGCTGCATTCTAAGAAGCCAGATATTTTTGACCTTCATCTTGTCAAAATCATTTGTTCATTGAATTTATAATTTTCTTATTCTTACACTTCATAATTCATACTTTAAAGATATTAAATAACGCTTTTGCCAGACTGCTTTCTTTAAGACTTGTTGTTCATCTGCAATATTCAGATAGGTAACTCTCATCCAGTTGCAATAAAACTTGTTTTTTAAGCACAACCATCACCAATTTTGTCAGATGCTATTGGGGCAAGGGTTCCCACTGGATTGTCTTTGCTAGACTACCTGCTTTATTTTAAAATAGACTCTTCACTTTTGTAGATGTTAAGGGTGCAGGAGCCTCACAAAAAGGAAAAAAACAAACAAAACAAACAAAAATATATGGAAAGCATGAATTTTTTAAAAAAATAAGATATCTCTAGAAATGCCTAGGTCCTCCAGCACAACTTTGTGTTCAATCTTCCTTAGAAGTAGATTGTACAGTTGCACTGGGGGTTATAGAGATGCCTAGAGAAACCATGTTAATCAAATCTGTGAATAATCAAATCCACAGAGTTAAATTTGCAGATGGAAATGGCTGATCTGTAACCTGTGGGAGCAGTAGTTGCAGTAGTGGTGACAGCAGCTTTACTGTTCTTCCTTGTGGCAGAACCGCCAAGGCCTGTAAATTTGGCTTTAAGTGGGTGGATGTGCAGTCTCTATAGGCCCTGGGACAGCGATAGCCTTCCTATGCAAAAGGAGACCTGAAGAGGCTTTAAAGATTAGTACTGGACTCAGGATGGTAAATTAACATGATTTATTGATTTACAACCAGTAAAACTGGTGGTTCAGATGCTTAGTTGTTGCTAGGGGTTCCAGGAAAGTCCTTTGGGGGAAGAGGTGCAATCACTTGCCTTTAGGTTGCAGAGTCCAGAATGCTGTGCTTTGATTCCAGGGTCATCCGTTGCTCTCAATAGCTTTTAGGCTCAAAAAGTCCTTAGGCTCCAAAATCTACAGTCTCTATATTGAAGACAGGTCTTCCTTTGTAACTGCAGGTTTTGGTTGAGAGCGTTAGGTTGGCTTATGGTGAACGAAGATGCTTTGTCCAAGCGTAGGCTCAGATTTCCACCTTGACGTCCATGTGTTCTTTGTTGGAATGGCCAGAGAAAGGAAATCCAGCCCTCAGATGACAACAGAAAGGGGAGGGGTTGAGGTGATGATGTCATCCTTGGCGCCAAAATACAGCCCCTCCCATCTAATGCCCACATGCATTTGAACAGAACAAAGGCATAGCATGTAGGAACAAACCAGGTACATAATGTAATGCAAAACAAGCCCAGTAGGGGCGCAACATTCCTGCTGTCTAAGGGCCCTTCCACACAGCCCTATATCCCATAATATCAAGGAAGAAAGTCCCACATTATCTGAGTGTGGACACAGATAACCCAGTTCAAAGTAGATATTGTGGGATTTTCTGCCTTGATATTTTGAGATATAGAGCTGTGTGGAAGGCCCCTTCCACACTGCTATATACAATCCAGGTTATCTGCTTTGAGCTGGATTATCTGGCAGTGTTGACTCATATAATCCAGTTCAAAGCAGATAATGTGGATTGTCTACTTTTATGTGGATAATATGGGAGAGCATAAGGGGTCTAAAAGTGGTTCCTTGCCCAGCATTCCTTCATTGTAAAGGGTATTGCTGCAGTAGTGAGCAAGTGATCAAGACAAGAGCTCCATATCACTTTAAATTAAAGCATGTGCTCACGTGTGGGAGTATCAACAAGCTGCACTAATCACTCAGACAATGTTCTGCAAGGCTGTATATTCAAGGAGGCAGAGAAGTGGTATGGAGATAACATTTTTGTTGCCTTGGCACCATCGTTGCCTGTGCTTTCCTCAGAACATGGTCTGATTAGTTTGCTTTCCTGCTGTGAAATAGAATTCAGAAAATGTGCTACTGTTTTTTTTAAAAAAAATCTTATTTTATTTCTTTCCCCCTCCTATATGCTTTGAGCTGTCACACCACACCCTTCCCCCCAATACCCTCCCTGTGCTCTTTCTTAAACCTTTTTCTTTTATCTTCTTTTCTTTCTCTAATCTTTCTCTTTAAAATTTTTTAATTTTGTAATCTGTAAGTATGCAATAAAGATTATTTTTTTAAAAAGAAAAGAAAATGTGCTACAGGTTGTTTATTCCTTACCCAAAATTCTTGAGAGCAGAAGTGTTTCAGATATTGGAATATTTTCATTTGCACATACATACATAATGTGAAATCATTGATATGGGACCCAAGTCTAAACACAATAGTCATTTATGTTTAATATGCACAGTATACACCTATTTTAATTACTTTGTACACAAAACAAAGTTTGCATACATTGAACTATCAAAAAGCCAAGATGTCGCTATCTATGGTTGTATCTACAATGTCCTATATCCCAGGATAACTGGGCTCATATCCTGAGATATAGGACGTGTCTGGAAGGGCCTCCTAACTACCCTGCCATATAAAATCCAGATTATATGTCATATTGAGGGGGCAAGCTTGTTTTTTGTTGCTCCAGGACATGAAGCAATGGATTCAAATTGCAGGAAAACAGATCCCACGTAAACATTAGGAGGAACTTCCTGATGGTAAGAGCTGTTCTTCCTGATGGTAATATGCTGCCTTAGAATGTAGTGGATTCCCTTTTTTCTGGGGGTACGTTGATTGTGTTTTCATACATGGCAAGGGGTTGGACTGGATGACTCTCGTGGTATCTTCCAACTTTATGATGCTTTGATTCAAACTATCTAACTCCAGTAGTGCATAAGTTAAACTGAAATGTTTTCTTCATTTGTTACAATATGATAAATTACCAACTTCTTCCTGTGGATTAAAAAAATACCTTAAAAATTAGTGATAAACATTTTATTAGATTTTTCAATGTGCTGGATTCGAAGGTCTCCTTCCTTCTCTTTTGAGTTTGCAGTTTATCAAGAATTTAAAATTTTGATGCAACACATAGACTTAATGTTTTAAAAGATGAGATCCCAGCTGAAAACTTTGCCATGGTGATACCTATATAATATATTCTGTTTAACTTGTACAAAACTTATGCTGTGATTTAGAGCCTCTGAGAAAACCACTTCATGACAAACAGTTCATGCATTTTAAATTTAGCCCCCTCCCCAACACTTTTCATTCCTTTAAAAAAGAGCCTCGGTTTATCACTGATTAATGTTGGTATAAGAGAATTGGAGCTTAGATCTCTTGAAACCATATGAAAAATGATTCAGCTAGTAAATATCATAAACATAATGTGAAGCTTTAGGTTTCTAAGCTGTTTGAAAATTCAAGACATTACAGCTATATATTTAAGTGTCTTCTACAGTTTAATGTAAGCATTTATTCCATTCAGAGCCCTCAGTGGTGCAGTGGGTTAAAGCGCTGAGATGCTGAACTAGCTAACCAAAAGCTTGCAGGTTTTAATATGGGGAGTGGTGTGTGCTCTCACTGTTAGCGCCAACTTCTGCCAATCTAGCAGTTCGAAAACATATAATTGTGAGTATATCAATAGGTACCGCTTCGGTGGGAAGGTAACAGCTCTCCATACAGTCATGCCGGCCATATGACCTTGGAGGTGTCTATGGACAATGCTGGCTTTTCAGCTTAGAAATGGAAATGAGCACCAACCCCCCAGAGTTGGACATGACTGGACTTAATGTCAGGGGAAAACCTTTACCTTATTACATTCTTATTCCATATCTCCCTGCCCCTAAACTTCTCATTTGTGTTTAGATCTTTTTTGTATTGAAGTACACTTATTTTGAAGTTGCACTTGGTTTTAGTTGACCAGATAATATTCCCATTTCTGAAAACCAGTTGCTGGGCAGTATGGATAGGGAGGCATTAATGCAAACTGTGTGTGTACATGTTGAGTGCCCCATTTTGAGTATCCCAAAATGCTGGGAACTAGAAGTATTTTGAAGTACTTACCTATATATAATAAGATATCTTTGAGGTGTGACCCAAGTCTAAAGACAAAATTTATTTATATTTCATATATGTTCTATACTCATAGTTCGAAGTTAATTTTATACATAATATTATGAGCATGAAACATAGTTTGTGTACATTGAGTCATCAAAAAGCAAAGGTGCATCTCTGTTGCCCATGTGGGCAGTTTTGCATTCTGGAATCTTTTTTGAATTTTAGCATTTCTGACAAGGGATGCTCAGCTTGAATTGTTCATTATGTGGGTTACCTAGAGGTACCTCATTTACTTCTGTTTGAGCAAGTTACCTGAGTGTATCCTTTTATTATTCATTAAAAAGGAAAATATAATACCATACTGTGGTCTAACCAAATCTATAACTTCTCTCTTTTTAAAAAGTGGCATCTGTCTAGCTGTTCCTTCTCCTAGGATTCAAACTTTTCATCTCTGTTTTTCTCCTTGTTTGCTTCTGTAAGTGTGCCATGCATTTCAAATATCTCAACTCTCATTTTCAAGCTGTGATGCTGTGCTCTCAAAAAATATCATCACTTGTCAGCAGGACCAGAAGAGCAACAGAACAAAGAAACTCTTGAAAAAGTAACCACATGACACTAAAGCACTATGCCCCCTTGCAAACAGCCAGGGATTTATTAAAGCAAAGTACCAAATCCACTAACCAGAGGGTCATCCGTGGGATTTGTCTTTGATGAGAAATATAAGACATTTTCGTGGATGGGGTACACATGCTGAAGTACTCTTCTGAAGAGAACCATTGTTGCACTATCAAAACATAACAGTGGCCTCATTTTGTGCTTAAATAATCACAGGGCAGGGAGATTGGGAGAGTGTCTCCAAGAGTGGCTTTGTGTCCAGATTTATAGAAAATAGTCCTCTCTTTAGTATATCTTCAATTTGAAGGGCAAGTCTAGTCCCAGAATTTAATATTTTTGTAAAGATGTAAATGTCTACACTGTGCCTGGAAAGTACTACCCTTGAGACTTATTGGTTCAAGGTGCTCTTTCTGTAGTACAGTACTTTACACTGAAAAATGGAGAGTACAGCCTAGCTATATATAAGGAGCATAGGGTTATTGAAATAAAAACCCATATGGAACAAAGTAAGGCCAGTGGCACAATCTTATTTCAATGGCATGTTTATTTTTTGGAGGGACTGTGGAGATTTCCTAATTAGGTAAGAGTATACAGTCAACCCTCCACTGCCACAGATTCTACACCCATTGATTCTACCATCCACTGCTATAATGGGCACCTTTATAAAGAGGCGTGTGTGTGTGTGTCATGGAACCAAACTGTAGTTTGGTTCCATGACACAGGAACTGAGCGCTCCTACATATTATTCGTCCTCTGCCTTTTAAACGTGTTTCACATGATTTATAATTCTATTACTGTGTAATAATGACAGCCAGATAGAGAGTATGCCATAGAATCAGATGTCATGAGGGACTCCATTATGTACTTGTATATCTTGCCTACATGAAGTCATCATAGCTCAAAAATTAGACACATAACAAGTAATTGGCTAGATATGGTTGAGTGGTCAGGGTCTGGCTCCAACTTTCCACTTTTCATGAGTTATCCCCAAGTGGAAAATGAGGATACAATTTGGAGCAGTTCAGTACTAGACAAGACAAGACAGTTGTAGTCAAATCTCCAGCTCAGTTAGTAGAGCTGCAGCTTTCTCCAGTTTTAATTGATTTGTTGATGCAACTCTAGGGGATCTATGTATTTGCATACAACCAACCCACTTGATTTGCAACTTTGATGTTTGTGGATTATTAATAATTTGATTGAACTGTTATCTCTATGAATCTCTAAATCCTACAGTGTGACTCTGTGGTCAAATTCCACCTTGTGTGACTATGGAGTCGTACTGGAGAACAGAGAGATTTCTGGGAATCTCTAGGCTGTACAGTGCAATTCTGTGGTCTACATCTGGCAGAAGTTGACCAGTGCTTAGAGATCCTTAGACAGGTAGTCTTTTGGGTAGAAAAATAGTTCTTTTATTTGTTTATTCACTTTTGTGTGAGTTCTGTGCTTCTAACCCCAGTAATGTGAAGGGATGGCTATAGATAGCTTCCTCTGTCCCTTCCAGTCACTGCTGTACCAGGGCTCACTTTCGGCTTTGCATCCACCATCTGCCTAAAAACAAATAGGCTAGATTAAATAGGCACTAGATCATGTGCGCTCCAAGTATTGGAATTCAACCTTACATTGCCCAAGTCTCAAGTCCTCAACGAGAAGTTAGTTAGCATTAGAATAATTTGAGGGTTTCCCTTCCCCCATGTCTCCTGTATGACAGTTGGGAATGTATCTTTTTCTTCTCTCTTCTCTCTTTCTGTCCTCATTCTGTTTTGTTGTGTAGAGTGGATAATTTTCTACTGCAAGCCATTTTAAAATCTGACTTCTGTTTTCTTACATCTTTTTATGTGCTACGAGCTTTGAGATCTCTCTCTGCGTGTGTGTCAGAGAGATGTAGTGATTGGTGTTTTCCCCTCTTTTTGAAACCTTAGAAGAGATGGGTATTAGAGTAGCTCAGACCGATTATTTAGTATTACGAAATGCAGTTATTGCTTATTATTGTAAATAAACCTCTCTAATGAGCTGATGCTCAACTTTTGTATCCTGTTTGTTTTGGATGCTCTGCTATATTTTAGGGTAGTTTTCCTTGACAAGAAGCCCATCAGAATCGGCTCAGATTGGTACTTGGGTGGATGACTGCCAATGAATTAAAAGTCTATTATATTTCAAAGGGAGCAGGCAAAACCACCTCTGAGCATTCCTTATCTTAAAAAATCCTGTGAAATTCATTGGTTCACCATAAATCAAGACTTGAAGGCCATTCAAGCAAACATTCTGTCTCCTAGGTACTCCCCTAATTTCACCTTGCTCAGGGAACAGCTCATTCAGTGAAGATCTCTGTCTTCATTTCCAAACAGGGAAATATGTTATCCGTGTGTGTTTGCAAGACAAGCTGCAGACAAATATGGTTGGTTAATGTATAGTACTTAATAGTATGAAGAGTAGCCATGCCTAGGTTTCTGGTTTTGGCCTGGACACCTCAGGAACTGGGACAATCATGAATTGGCAGTGTTATCTGTAAGTAATGCAATGGATAATGATTATACATATCTCAATACCTGTGGCTTGACAGTGGCAATGAAATGGTGGAAATCCAAGTCACACACAAAAGGTGCAAGGTAAAGCTTGAGATCAGATATAGTTGTGGATGACTGCCTCCCCTTCTCCAAAAAACACCTGCAGGAGGTATGAATATTTTAGGCCATTATATTCAATCTCACTCTTTCGCTTACTCATCAGTTATAAAATTGAAACCCAAGTTTAGCAATAAACTTGACCTAAAACGTTTGCAGTCATGGCATAATGTATGTTGGGATGGCATGACATGAATGATGCATGAAATCGGCTATTTATTCACCATGGCTCAGATGATTATCTGTTAGATGCAAACACTCTTTGCAGAACAGAAAACTTCAGTCACAAAACATTAAAGCCCCTAATACGCAATAACATCCATTTTCATAATACTTTGTGATCAGAGCAAATATATTGTTAGATTGTTCACAAATTCAAACTTGGTTTTTTCCCCAAAAAAATGTGACTGGAATCCTGTTGAGAACTTATGTCTGTATAAGCTACTTTAGGACAGGAAAGTATGATATATGGATGCTTAGGCGACAAGTGTGATTTTGCATATATCCACGGGAAGACCTGGACCACACTCCCTGCAGTTTCATAATGTAGACCAAAGGATTCCGGCCTGCATTTCAGAACTTTAATAAATATTGGTTAGCTATATTGGTTAGTATATTTGGATATTTATGTGGTATTTTTCCTACCAGTAACTCCAAAATGCCTAAAGTAAGCTTATTAAAATCTGTGATCTAATGATAAGGAGTACTAATATTGATTTCAACTAAGCATTGACTACTTCAATTCTGAGTACTCTTTAAGTGTATGGAGACTTGAAAATAAAGCAGAGTACAACCTTTGTGTCAAAAAAGAAAGAAAAGGAAAAAGCACTTTCACTTGGTATTAAGCATGGTATAACATTTATATTTAAATTGTAAAGAAGAGATGTCTTAAAGATCTGTGGTTAGGCATTTGGATTTTTCTCAATGCAGTCCTTCCCCACTTATGCTGCAATCAAGCCATTTAGTTCTGTTAGTATAGAAACAAATCCTTCTCTTTGAAAGTACAAATATGTACGGTCATGTTCACATGTACATTTTTTCTATAATTTGGGATTGAATGTATGGATCAAGAGAGAATGCTATTAGTGTTTGACTTTCAGAAGAAGCACCAAGTTTTCCTTCCATCAAATATCAATGCAGACAAGAGGAAACAAGATCTTCAAGTCTCTCTCTCCGTGTTGGGTCAATTTCACTGAATTGGGGTAAAGTAGCTTTAACGTTATGCAATTGCAGTTGTATGATTCCAAGTAATTGCCTATGGAATCCTATGGTCTGTAAATGGGTTGAGACACAGCAGTGATTCTAAAGTTATGGTTTGCCAGATGTTTTTGTTTCAACTTACTGAAGCCCAAACCAGCATTGCTAGAGGTTGAGAGCCACTGAATTAGAGCTATCTGGTTAATTCTCAAGGCCTCTCTCTAAATTGAAAATGTGAGGATCCCATAGGATGTTGCCATGAATTAATGTAGAATGATAGTACTTATAATTGTGTAAAAGGCCCTAAGATTTAACTCACCACTTAAAACTCTAATAAATTGATATTGTTAGTAGCAACTTCTGGCATTGCTTGTTAGTTGTAGAAGAAGCATCACAAATACCAGCATTACTTTTTGTTGTTCTTCTACATTTCACTTAGGAGCACCACAGATATGGTTTTTGCCCTTAGACGACTGCAAGGGAAATGTAGAGAGCAGAACAAAGGACTCTATGTAACATTTGTCGACCTCAACAAAGCCTTCGACACTGTGAGCAGAAAAGGTCTGTGGCAGATCCTGGAACATCTAGGATGTACCCCCAAGTTCCTCAAAATGATTATCCTGTTACATGAGGGCCAGCGTGGTCAAGTCAGATAGAGCGATGTTCTCTCAGAGGCCTTTCTAATAACAAATGGAGTGAAACAAGTTTGTGTTCTTGCACCAACCCTATTTACAATCTTCTTCAGCATGATGCTCCAAAGGGCTACGGCAGACCTCGAAGAAGATCTTTGCACATCGGGGCAAAGAACCCCAACTACACCTACCAATTGATGGGATCAAAGCTTTCCGAGACAAACCAGGAAAGGGATCTTGGGGTTTTGGTGGACAGCTCAATGAAGATGTCAACCCAGTGCGCAGCAGCAGTAAAAAAAGAAAATTCTATGCTTGGCATGATCAGGAAGGGAATCGAAAATAGGTCAGCAAATGTTGTATTGCCTCTCTACAAATCTATGGTGAGGCCACATCTGGAGTACTGTGTACAATTCTGGTCACCGCACCTCAAGACGGATATTACGGAACTGGAAAAGGTACAGAAAAGGGCAACAAGAATGATCCAAGGGATGGAGCAGCTCCCTTATGAAATCAGGTTGCAACGCCTTGGTCTTTTCAGCCTTGAAAGACGGCGTTTAAGAGGTGACTTGATCGAAGTGTATAAAATCATGCATGGGATAGAAAAGGTGAATAAAGAAAAAATATTTTCTCTGTCACACAACACTAGGACTAGGGGGCACTCCCTAAAGCTCCAAGGTAGGAAAGTTAGGACAAATAAAGGGAAATATTTCTTCACCCAGAGGGTCACTGGGTTAAGGAACTCACTTCCAGAGGAGGTTGTGACAGCTGTCAGCCTGGACAGCTTCAAGGCAGGATTAGACAGATTCATGGATACCAAGGGAATCAGTAGCTACTGTAATGGACATCCAAGTGCCACCTCTGTGTTGATGGAGGCAGGCAGGATTTTCCCCGGGTACTGGTTGTGGGGGGTCGGGAGCAGGTGAGGGTTTTGCCCTCCTTTTCTTTCCCTGTGTACAACTAGTGGGCCACTGTGTGACACAGAATGCTGGACTAGATGGGCTGAGGCCCGATTCAGCATGGCTCTTCTTATGTTCTTATGTTAAGAAGACGGCATATATATATGCTATCGTACTGATGGTAGCTTACTCAACTTAAGCCGTCTGAGGGCTCGCACTAAGACTCGAAACTATCTATTCCGTGAGCTACTTTTTGCTGACGACGCTGCCCTTGTCGCCCATTCAGAAGCAGCCCTGCAGCGCCTAACATCCTGCTTTGCAGCAGCTGCAGAGCTTTTTGGGCTGGAAGTTAGCCTGAAGAAAATGGAAGTCCTCTACCAGCCGGCACCACAGGAAGAACACCATAATCCCAAAGTCAGCATAGGCAAATCTGTGCTTAAGTCCATTCAGCAGTTCACCTACCTGGGAAGCAGCATCTCTTTAGACGCCAAGATTGACAAAGAGTTAGATCACAGATTATCAAATGCATATAGTGCATTTGGAAGGCTTCACAAAAGAGTCTGGAGCAACAAGCACCTGAGGCAAAGCACCAAAATCAGTGTGTACAGAGCTATCGTACTGTCTATTCTCCTTTATGGGTCTGAAACATGGGTCACACCTATCGCCAACACCTACAACTCCTCGAACGCTTTCATCAGCGCTGTCTTTGCACAATCCTAAATATACACTGGACTGACTATGTGACTAATGTTGCTGTCCTTGAGCAAGCAGGGATCACCAGCATTGAGGCCATGCTAATGAGAACACAGCTGCGCTGGGCAGGGCACATCTTTAGGATGGAGGACCACCGCCTCCCAAAGATACTACTCTATGGTGAACTCGCCACGGGTCAGCGCAAGAGAGGCTCCCAAAAAGAGATATAAGGACTCCCTAAAACAACATCTCAGGCTCGGCCAGATTGATCACCAACAATGGTCCACCCTGGCCTCACATTGGGAGGCATGGAGATGCACTATCCACAATGCTGCGGCCTCTTTCGAGAACACACGCCGAATGGGTCTCGAAGAGAAACAACAACGCAGAGAGAACCGCAACTCGAAAACAACATCACCCAAGGAGACTTTCTGCTGTGCTTTCTGCAACCAAACTTGCCTATCTCAGATTGGCCTTTTTAGTCATCAACGTGCTTGTAAAAAGCGTGGGATGAGCCCTTCCTAAGAATCTTCATTCACGAAGTAATGCTGAGAACATTTCACTAAGAAGATAGAGCCTGAATCTTGAGAGATCAAATATATCACCTCAAATAAGAAATATCACAGTTGGTCCTCTATATGCATAGATTGTGTAGAGATGATTTCACCATCCACAGAATAAAAGTTTGGTTTTTTTTTTTTAAAAAAAAATCAAAACCAAACCTGGATTTTGCCATTTTATGTAAGGGATACCATTTTACTATGCCATTATATATAATGGAACTTGAGCAGTCACAAAGTCTGGTGTCTGCAGAAGGTACTGGAATCAAATGCTAGTGGATTTCAAGAATCCACTTTACAGGTGAACTTGGGTAACAAAGTAGATGTGTCCTTGAGTATTATTTCTTGGAATAGAAATAGGATCCTGACTACAACGAAAGTGAGAGAGAATTTCAAAAAGTTTCAGCAAGCCTTTTATCCAAACAAAAAATCTGCACATTTGAAAGAAAACAACCAGAAAATGGAGCTCAGTTGGATGATCTCCTGATGCCCCCACTTGACACCAAAAAGATGAAAGCCCTGCTGGGAAGCCTCAACTTGGCTTCTCTCTATCTCACCAACATCACAATAGGGCATAGGTCACCAGTAACCTTTTCATCAGCCAGCTGCTAGACTGTGCACAATAGACTAGAATGCTGATAGTAAATCTGATGGCAACGGATTGTTCAGGAACATAATAAATCCTATCTAAAGTAATCAAAAACTCATACTCCAAGTCTATCTCTCCATTGTCCCATTCAAGGGGATCAGGAAATCCTAATGCATAGGGGCCATTCCTCCAAGATAACTTATCAGTGACCCCTGCCACCATTGTCATAGGCCAACACCCAATTCCTTGACTGGGAAAAGCTCCTGCCAGGAAAGCAATGAATTCAGGTTTCTGCCATGTACAACCTGCCAGTCACAGCTGTAAAAATGTGACAACAATGATTGTACATCAAAGCAGTGAGAAATAGATTGTAATCTTGAGCCAATCAGAACAAAATCCATAAAATACTGACAGCCATGAACCGAAGGCATGTCAGATCTGGGATTGTCTCTCCCCCCATGATAAATGAAGCAAATAAAACCAACCTCTGATTTTGCCCTCATCTTGATTGGGAAACATTGGATTCGGCACATTGGGGATGGAGTCAAATTCTGACAACACCGCCTTAAGCTTTATTGCATTATTTGCTGCTATCATGTTGCTGCAATCTGACCTACAAAAAAGAAAAAAAGAAAACCAAACAAAAAACTTGTTTTTTCCAGTTATCTTTTACACACTCCTAATTCGGATGCTGCTAAAGGCCTTCCAACTAAAAGGTTGATGGGGAATAGGCAGGTATGAAAAGACTTTGTTAGAAATAAGGCTTTCTTAACTAGATCTGCCTGAATTTCTTTGCTTTATTATTTCTGGTTGCATTACATCCAGAATTAATCTTCTTGCAAACGTTGGAATTGAAATTTTGTTTTTTTTCCAAAGCCTGAAACCCCGATTTTAATGATGTCAGTATTTGTACATATTTATGACTTGCCTGAAAGTCAACTTTTATCTTTGTGTTTGAACACCCTGAAGAATGATGCAGAAAAAACCCCAAATTGAACCCCCCCCCACTCGCCTACATGAAAAAAAATGCTCCCCAATAAACAGCAGAAAGAAGCCATGCAGGAGTTAACATGGATTCAGACTAGATAATGAGGAGCATTTTTCTCTTCCCACTGTTTCCAGTTTCTTACAGGCCCCATTGCTTACCTATTGAGGATCCTTACTCTTTCCTCCCCTCCATATCCAGCTCAGCAGTCCGCCTACAAAGCAAGGCTGTCTCCCTGTGAGGGCATCTTATTCCAATTAAGCCAGCCATATTCTTTCTTGGTCAGACAACTCTGCAGTTTGCACAGAAGGCTGACTAGTTTCCCTGTTATTCCCTGCCAAAATTGATGCGGAGTTTGTATTCATTCTCTGTCTTCGTGGGTAATGCCAGCAGCAATAAGAGGTACTCTGCTTGAGCTCCTGTGAATATAGTACATTACAACACTGGATTCCATTATTTCTAAATATGATTGTTCCAAGGAAGCCTGCAAAAAGAAAGAAAGGGGGACATACCCTGAATTTTTAGCATGGAGTGTTTTTGTTTTGCTCTGCTGAGAGAACACTAATTACTAGCATAGCAATAAATGTTGAAACAAACACAGCTTGTGTAATACTTGAATTCTGCAACTTTTTTTCTTTTTTGCATATATTGTAGATCTCTAGATGGCAATTCTTAGGAAAGAGATTGCGTTTAGTAGGATAATACTTTGCAGCTGGACACATTATTTTCTGAAAACATTACTGATGTACTATGTGGCCTTTTATTGTCGAATGAAAGTGGACCTTCAAATAATAGCATTTTCCACCTTGGTTCCAAAAGTTCCAATCTGTACACTTTATAAAATATGCTGACAGGTGGACAAAAGGCCGCTTAACACTCAACAAGGCCCTTTTACTCTCTTTTAAAAAACAGCTAAAACCCTTTTTATGCTCTTAGACATATAGAGAGGAGGATGTACAGAACTTTGAGCGCAGATACTACAGAACGAATATGGCTTGTTATTCTTGTCCGCGCGCCAGTGATGAAGCGAAGCCAGGTCTGAACTTAGAAAGTTCTTTTCTTGATTAAGTGAGCAAAGTAAAGCATTCTCACACAGAGCAATTCAGCAGTCTGCACCTCACAGCAGAATCAGCATGGCGACTGACTCAAACAGCTCAGCGTCTCCCTTATCAGTATGTTTACACAGCTGAAGGTCAAAACAGTGCTGGACACCACTTGTGCTGTTTTAACTCTATAAATGCCTGGTTACACAACACAACATCTAATGGTTGAATTGCAGAAATATTTGAAAATCACACACTGACAATTCTGACTAGGTTGCCTTTTAAATATTATATTGTCTTTTTAATGTTTAGGTGTGGAAATTTAATTTTTGTAATGTCATTGTTTAATTTTCATGGTAATGTCTTTATTATTATGGCATTGAATATTTGCCATTGTTTGTTTGTTGGAAACTGCCCTGAGTCCCCACGGGGAGATAGGGTGGGATATAAATAAAGTTATTATTATTTGAAACACAACAAGATTAGTACACAGCAAACAAGTTCACTATGCTGGCTGTTTTATTGGCTCACATGTCGGACAGTTTTCAAGTGTCTAGGACTATGTGATGTATCGGCGAATAATGTGTGCAGATCCCAGTAGGGTGGCCTTTTGCAGCTGACAGATGGTCATTTTGTTAGCTCCGATTGTGTTTAACTGCAGGCCAAGGTCTATTATTATCATTATTATTATTGTGTTAATAATACCCCTTTATAATTTTATAGTTATTATTCATTGCTGTTTTGGGTTTGACAGAAACAATAGCAAAGTATGCTGTTTAATTTGCAATTTGCTTGTTGTAGCTATAATTAAACCAGCATAAGAGTAGAATTCACCAACATTTTTCATCTGCAAAGGTATTTAAAATGTCTGATAATATCAAATGATGTAAGTTAAGATATTAACCTTGCTTTCTCAGGTGAGAAAGCTGCAGCACACCTCCCGGTACCTGAAGAAAACAAATGTGTGCTTACAGCTGCATAGCACACACTTTTATGTGTGGACATATATCCATCTAGGTAATTGCATGGAGTCATGAGCCAATTTTGGGTCTTGTTGTTGTTGTTATATTTATACCCCGCGTTATCGCCCCAAAAAGGACTCAAAGCGACTTGACATAAAAGCATTAGTATACAATTTAAAATATACAAATATACAAACAAAACAGAATTAAACACAAACAGCACTAAAATACAGTTAAAATCCATCAAAAACATATTGAAAGTTAATCTTGTGATGCTGTTTTACTTCTACCTGCTATTTTGGTATCTTTGGGGGCCTGTGAATAAGGAATGGAAGTTTGGAGAAGTTGGAGTATCATTTGTGGTCGGTTTTAGCGGATTTGGCTGTATTTGATGTGGAAAAAAATATACAACAACAAACAGTCTCCGGGAATCACAAAGTGAGTTACATGTGACTTTTCCAAAATAGTCCTAGAGAATAGTCCTCTGTTAACAGGCACTTTGTTTGTGGGTCTTTCCCCACTGGTGACCTCTTAATGTCCAAGAAATTTTTGCAAGACCCAGGTATGTAAGTCTATAAAATAGGAATAAAAATCAAGCATTTACTGATAATAAATCAGCATTTTCAAGTCATGTTAAACAGCCTGATTTTTATGTTCATGGAGTACAGCTGAAGCATTTTCTGCAGAGGCCACTCTAAACATTGCATGTTGTTGCTAACAGATTTGTGTAAATGAGTGGTGTTCAGAAATTTTTTACTGTTGCCAAATATTTTGTGATCCCAACATTTGGGGTCAGGACTCACATTTTAAGAAGCATTTGGATCAGGGGTGTCCAACATTTTGGCTTCTCTCTGTTGTCTTGTGCCACACAGAAACAAATCTAACACCAGCAGTAACTGATGTGCAAAAAAAGGTCTGTGCATAATGGTCATGATATCCGCAACCACAGATAAGCAAAAAAAAAAGTCCTCGTATAATAATTCTAATTATACACCGGGGATTCAGGGCTCTTTTAAAATTGTCAAGCAGGTCTTCTGGCTGAACTGCTTGCAGTTATAGTACTAGTTATACTTAGATATTTGTAGACATAACATACCCTGATTATTCTATTCCATTGCCATTTCCAAAGTTCATGCTCAAGAACTTTGCAATCGAGTTACAAAAAAGAAATCACAAAAATACCTTAATGCATTTGTAAGGGAAATATACTTTTAATAAGATTACAATTTGGTGTTGGGCTGCATTCATATACTCCTGGCCTGTGGACTGCAGGTTTGACAAGCATGGTCTAGACCAGGGGTGCTCAGGAAGTTGATCGCAGCTGGATTGGGCGCTCAGGAGGTCTATCCCAGCTGGATTGGGCGCTTCTGAGGGGGCGGAGCCATGCCACGCTAAGCTCCGCCCCCTCCGCCGGCTCCAGCATTTCCACTGCTTCTCTAGGGTAGAGAAAGGTTATGCCAAGCCAGTAGTGGCTATCTATGCCACCACTGGCTTGGCATAACCTTTCTGTACCCTGGAGAAGCTCTGGAAATGCTCAAGCCAGAGGAGGGGGGGGCGGAGCCAAGCCCCGTCAAGCCCGCCCCTCCACTAGCTTCAGCATTTCCACAGCTTCTCCAGGGTACAGAAAGGTTATGCCAAGCCAGTGGTGGCATAGATAGCCACCACTGGCTTGGCATTACCCTCTTCTACCCAGGAGAAGCTGTGGAAATGCTGAAACCAGAGGGGGAGGGGGCGGAGCCAAGCCCCGCCAAGCCCCGCCCCCTTCCCCTGGCTTCGCCCTGCTTCTCTCTTGGTAGATCTTGCTGACTTGGTCTTAGTATAAGTAGCTCACATGCTGAAAAAGTGTGGGGTGGTCTAGACAGTCTGGTTTAAAGTCAAAGAAGGAAGAAGAAGGGAGAAGAGCAATAGATGGAGACTAAAGACCAGACCAAGCAGGCTCAAAAAGCATGTGACTACATTGTCCCCACTAAGGTTCATTGCTGCTTACGTTATTGCAGGTATTTCCAAATGTGTATATGCACATTTGATCCTCCTTTGTCCTCTTTTGGTGATACATTCCACATTTTACTATTATTTCCCTGATTACATGTGTAGTATCATTTCTTTTTTAAAATAACTTTTATCAGGGTTTTATATGTAGCATAAGATAAAATAAAATAAGAGAGTAGTATAATTTCTTGTTGTTTGGTAATGTGTGTGCAGCAAGACAGTTGCTATGCATATGCCCATGGTCATTTCTTCTCTATCAGAACAAATTAGCTAAGCTTGCACTGAATTTTTACCGACTAAGTTACGACCACTTCTTTCCCCTGAAGAAAAACAATTTTGTGAATATACAACACAACATGACTGTTGCATGATACTGAAAGTTAATCAAGTGCTTTGTTTTGAGAATGTGGGTTTATTGATTTTGCACTGAATATTGTGAACTGTTATGCATGCTATGCCAAAATTTGGTTAAAGTAGCACTAGTTTGTAGGGGAATAGGATACATGTTTTGACAAACAAGAATAATTATGGTGATTTGTGGGGCATAATTTGAATTTGTGCATGGTGGTTTTCAATCTGATCTGGACAGAGTTGTGTCACTCCTATAACATCACATTCACAGGCCAGGATGCTCATATGGCATACAGGGCACACACCTTAGTGCTGAAGAACAACCAAGGCCTGTCCTGAACAGAGAGTGCCTGGGTGGCCATTCTTACTCCTCCTTTGTGAGGCCCAGTAGCTGCTTTGTAGGGACACTTCCAGGAAAATTTTTGTTGCTAGACTGCTTTGTTGACCACTGGTCCCTTTATGTATGCAGTTCAAAGTACTGATGCTTGTGTTTGTAGCTCTGAACAACTTCAGGACCCAGATACTTGAAAGGCTACTTTCTTTTACATCACCAGGCTATATCGACATGACACCGAAGATTGGCGTTCGTTGACAGCTTCCACTGAGTTTGCTTTGTTGAAGATCTCTTTTGATGTTTTGACATATTTGATATTATTTTGACTTCTGTAAACTACTTTGGAAGTTTTGTCAGCTGAAGAGAGGCATAAGAACATTGTTTGGCAAACTCTGTGATTAATTTTATAGGACAAAGACATGGAACTTGATAATAAAAATCCAGTAGTAGAGGACAAAACATTCTAAAACTGTGTCTTTGGAATACATTACATTGGGCTCATTGTATCCACTGGGGTTTGGTTCCAGGGTCCCTCCCTGGATACCAAAATTCATGATTATCCAAATCCCATTATGTACAATGGTGTAATAAAATGGTGTCCCTTATGTAAAATGGCAAAAATAAGTTTTACTATTTTGAATTTTTAAATGAAGACTTGGATGGTTGATTCCATTGATATGTTGGACCAACTCCATGGCCTTTAAAAAAATCAGCCATTTGATTGTGGATTTTTTTCAGTGGGAGAGGGAGAAGAAGATGACTGTAATTCTACACGGCCTTTAGTGGTGAATGCAGGCTCTTTATTTCCTAGTTCGTTACAATATTTTAGCTAAGAAATAGTTGTGGGCTCTTTAATTCTGTGTTTCACTATTCATTTGACTCTTTTTGTTGATTATGGCAATGTACATAAAAGAGAAAATACCAGATCTTATATTCCATATGATTTTGGTTTTGGTATACTGCACTCAAAACATGTAGCTTTGGGCAGGCATTCATGACAGATGGCATTTGTTAACCCAGCATGGCAGCTATTCAGTTCTTGAACTAAAGAAGAGAATCATTTTTCTCCTCCCCCCCCCACCTGTTGACATTGTCAGTGTGAATGAGAAAGAGACAGAATCAATACATACTTTGCATGTTGTAGAAAAAAGAATGGGTAAAGCTTGTGTCAGAAATACAACTTTTTAATTAATTAAATCTAGAGAAAATATTAAAAATATTTTTAAAATAAGAACAACAGAGAAAAGGCAAAGAAACTGTTTCCATTACCATAATTATAATGGCAATATGGTCATTCTAGAACATCTGCTCATGTCTCAGTCCTTTTTCACTGTATATTTTAAACCTAGAAAACAAGTTTAATTAATTTCCTAGGAAACTATGTATGGAACTATAAGAAAACATGTTAGGAATTCTACTTTATTGCTTTTTTCCACCTCTCTGTGTGTTTGGAACACACATTTCTGCATATGTCAATATTTGCCATTAGGTCATTCTCATTCTAGGGAGGAGTTAATGATGAATTGCTTTAGGGTTCTCAGCTGTTCACTAACTTTAAAAATGGCTTGGATAATGGAATAGAGGACATGACCATTAAATTTGACGATGATACCAAGTTAGGAGAGGTAGCTAATACACTAAAGGACAGGATCAGAATTTAGAATGACCTTGACAAATTGGAGAGCTGGGCCAAAACTAACCAAATGAACTTCAAAAGGGAGAAATGCAAAGCACTGCATTTGAAGAGGAAAACAAAATGAAAAACCAATTTAGCGTGGGTGATATCTGGCTTGAAAGCAGAACAAGTCAAAATGATTCAGGGGTCTGAAGAGGCCATAAGGAAAGCATGAGTCAGTAATGTGATGTGATCGTCCATGTAACTCTAGGCCGCATCCACAGAGTGTAATATCCAGATCAATGGAAGTAATAGTACTACTATATTCTGCTTTGGTCAGACCTCACCCAGAATATTGTGTTCAGTTTTCAGCACCAAAGTTCAAGAAGTACACTGATAAGTTGGAACGTGGCCAGAGAAAGGCAACTAAGATGATAGAAGATCAGAAAACTAAGCCATACGAGAAACAGATTAAGGAAATGGAAATATTTAGCATAAAGAAAGGAAGATTGAGAGATGATGTGGTTGTTGTTGTTGTTGTTGTTGTGAGTCTTCAGGTCATTTCTGAACTTATGATGATTGCCTGGTTGTGAGCCTGATTACATAGCTTTGTATTTTGCCTCAGTATTTTTTTTTGTGTTGAACTTATTGCGACTACGCTAAAATAAGCTGCCACTGGCATATTTGACTGCTCTTTTCATTTGCATTTTGCTGTGCTGTCTAGCAGCTCTGGGAGTCTTAGTGGTAAACAATGAAACATGAAATGCTTTAAATCAAATAAAATCTTGTAACTCTAAATCCCCTGTAATCTTAATATTATTTGCCTGATGGAATACAGAGATGACATTGATTTGAAAAAAACCTTTCAACATTAATATTAACATACTTTATATTTCCGGACTCTTTTAAAATAACATTTGAAAGTTCAGTCATGTTTTCTTTCATCATTGTTATGTGCCGTCAAGTCATTTTAGACCTATGTGACCTTAAATTTCTGGGGCCGAGATTGTGTGACTTTCCAAGGTGACCCAATGGGTTTTCATGGCTGAATGGGGAATTGAACCCTGGTCTCTAAATGCATAGTTCAATCCCCAAACCACTGAAAATTGGAGGAGATGTCATATAGAAGATGGGGGAAATGTTTTCTACAAAGCAGTGGGTTCAAATGATAAGAAAATAGATTCAGTCTTAATATTAGAAAGAAAATCTTTAGTATATCAACAGTGAAATATAGTGACTTGGGTGGTGGTGGTGGTCTGTCCTTTAAAAGTTTTTAAACATAGATTGGATGTCTGTCTCTCAGGAGAGCTTTAATTGTGTATCCTTGTATGGTAGGAGGTTGCATTAAATGGTCCTCTCTTAAATTCAGAGGGCCTTTCATATCTGCTGGGGTTTGATTTCTTAATCTGAATTCTTAATCATGGTTTCCAAAATCCATGGCTGCTATTGTAACCTAGGCTTGACTGGACCTTAGTAACCCACTCTGACACAGTCTCTACAGTTACATGCTTTATTTAGAATATATGGATAGAAAAGGCAAAGAGAAATAGCGAAATAAAAAAGTTGTAAGTCAATCCACTGCTGATGCAAGTCTCTGGGCCGTTAGCAAGCAATGTCTCTGGGAATGGCAAATAAAGTCTCTTGATACCCCAAGGGCTAATCCACAGGCCCGATAGCCTGACTAGAAAGCAAGGTCTCCACGGCTAGGCGAACCCCAGTGGTTCCCTCAGTGGAGCAAGGCAAGGTGAATCAAAAGTTGGCACGAGATGAGGACTGAAGTCGCGCTGGGGTCTTTGTAGGTTTGTCTCTACCTAACTCCGCAATGCGCTGACTTCTCCTGGGCCTTCCCATGGGAAACGAAAGGGAGTCTTTCTCTACTCCCATATCTGTAGGCTTCTGGAATTCCAGCTCGTTAGCTGGGACAGCTGTGGAAGGAGGAGGCCTTGGACTATCTCTGCCCCAGGTGCGGTTATCTCTCTGGGAAAAGGCGGTGCAGCGATTCTCTTGGAACCGCTGGGGCCCAGTCGGGGAAAGTGGTGAAGCCTGGCTATCCATTCTTTTTGCCTTCCTGCTTAAGGCATGGGGGCGGTTTGGTTCGCCGGAAACAGGCTGGGATGTGACAGATGCTCAAGTCCTATGGAGTTGGTCCACCATATATATATGCTATTTTCCTGATGGAGAGGTTAGCATTGTGATTGTTATTTCCACAGGACTTTGTTTTGCGCATCCTCAGGTTGGCAGTAGGTATGTCTTTGTTGATTATGTCCATCCACCTTTTCTTTGGCCATCCACGTAGTCATCGTCCTGCAATCTCCAAATATAATGCTGTTTGTACTATTGATGTTGATGGTCTTCTCATGACATGGTTGTACCACTGTAGTCTTGCCTCCTGCATTTTCTTGCAGGAACATGGTTAAGAAGTGTCAAGTCAAGTGTCTAGCTCAGCATTTCCATTTTAATTGTGTTCAAGTTTCTTTTTTGTTGACCAGCATTCTGCCCCATAGAGGGCTACTGGGCGAACAACTGTATACAATGTCCCTTTATATACAACACTGTAGTAAAATGTAAAATGGTGTCTCTTATATCAAATAGCAAAAGCAAGATTTGCTTTTTTATTTTCAAATACCTTCAAGTTATTGGATGGTTGAATCTGTGGATGAAGAATCCATAAACATAGAGGGCCAACTGCACTGGGACATACCTTTCAATTAATGGTGCATGCATTGATCTATTCAACTGACAAGCAGGTCATTTTGAATACTAACAGTTTGTGTATTTTAAATAGGTTTTAATGCTTTTAACTATTTATTTTTGATAGGTCTTAGTATAATTCTGTTTCAGTGCTGATAGTCATTAGGAGTTAAATATATATTGTATTGTTTAAACACTGTTCACCATTTTGAATCTTGTTAAAGAGAGAAAAACAGCATATACATTTTTTTAAAATAAATGGAAGTGTTCCCATTATCACTGCATTTATATTTTAAGCCTTCTTCCAATGGACAAATTTGTTTTTTGGCACAAGACAGATAAAATATTGAGAGTGTGAGTCAGTAAATTTAATTTTCCTCATTTTGTACTGATTGCTTAACTTAACTTGCATAATGCAGTAGTACTTGGTAGTATTCATTTGGATATACAGTGTTCCCTCGCTACTTCACGGTTCACATTTAATGGACTCGCTGTTTTGCGTATTTTAAAAAATATTAATTTAAAATTAATATCATGGGTTTTGTTTTACTCTTTTATGGGTTTTTGCCGTTGCTGCTCTCCGAGGTGCTTTCCCTCCTTAGTCCTCCCTCCATTTCTCCAGCCTTGAAGGGCTTTTCTTTCCTTTCCTCCACTTTATTTTAAGTGTATAAAGACTTAAAATAGTGTATACCTACTAAAAGAATGTATAAACATTGAAATAAATAGAGCATCCCTACTTAGCAGATTTTTGATAAGCAGAATTTCCCTCACTGTGATAAGTAAGGGAACACTGTATATGTTTCTGTGGCACTAGAAAATACTCAAATCTCTGTATTTTGGGCATATTCAGTAGCACTTTCACAGGGAGACATGAAAGTATATCTTATGCTATAAGAACATATAAGACTATTTCATCATATATAGCAAAAAGATAATAAATAGCAATAAGATGAGAGAAATCACTGTTCTGATCCATCACCACCACCATCACCAACATCATTTCTTCATTGTGCTTTCCTCCCAAAGGCAGGATAATGTCAGTTTTCAATTGTATGCTGACTTTTAGAAGCAGACTTTTTTTAAAAAAAAATCATACTACAATAAGTGGATATTAAAATAGAATTAAACTAAGCACAAGTTGAAAACAGTACAGCTGCACCAGTAAGTGTCAGCTGCATAAGATCTCTCTGACCAGTAGGTCATGAGTTCGAGGCCTGGCCGGGTTGTGGTGGGTGCTCGACCTTTAAGTGCAGCTTGCTGTCGACCTTTGCAGCCCGAAAGACAGTTGTATCTGTCAAGTAGGAGATAAAGGTACCACATTAAGGGGGGAGGCAATTTTTGACTGAATTATGAGGCCATTAAAAGAACTCCAGGAAGGAACAACAAGGGATGCTAGAATGATGAGAGATGAAGAGTGCATCAGCTCCCCCTGGTGGCTAGAGTTTGCCTCTGTTTATATGTTCGTCTATATGTGTATATGTGTACCTGTAATCTGCTCTGAGTCTCCTTCGGGGTGAGAAGAGCGGAATATAAATAAAGTAAATAAATAAACAAACTGTATTTAATAATAGAAATAGCCCACTGACTAGATTGTGAGAATGATTGGTGACTCCTGCCAAAAACTTGGCACTAATATCCCTTGCATAACACAATTTTGAAGACAGTATGGAGGCTGCCGTTACCATACTTAGTGACATTTTGCTGTAGGATATGGGTGGGCTACTTGTTACAGTAGAGATGGCCTCGTACAATTTTGTTTTTTACAAAAGAGATACAATTGATTATCTCCCTTCTCCACCTACTGCATTAATTTCACAGCTCCTTCTCATTGATCCTACCAGGTTCTGAAATTGAATGACTCTTAGGATGAAGCAAAGATAATAGAATAAGAAAACCTATTGTATTTTTACATGACTGTGGTACTAGCTTCACAACTAAGCTCATTGGCTGAGCACAGAGCTTTGAAAAGTTACCCTTGTGTAAATGGAAAACCAGAAGAACAAAACAGTCCTTGCAGATAAGAAAAAACAAAAAAACATTGACAAAGCAACTCATCTAAAAATTGGCATACATCTAACCCGGTTCTAGTATCTAATTTATCTTTTAGATTAATTCTGGAAGCCTATTTCCAGAGGGAAATATGTAGAATTGGAAACCAAAGATGGTAAAAGTGCAAACATACTGTATCTACTGAATTTGAGACTGTCTTTTGAAGCAATGTAACAAAAATGATTGAAAAATCATCAGAGAAAAGTATTCCATTCATTCATCTTGTTAAGAAACAGAATTTCAAAACGGAATTAGAAATATTTCAATAGTTCAGAAATTGTAATGTTGCATTCACAGTGCTGCTAACCTAACTTACACTGTTGGGCATCCAGGGTTCTTTGTTTCTTTTATGGTCCCTCCCCCTCAAAATCAGAGAGACGGTTCTAAAAATGTCATGTGTATGCAGCAAGTGCAAAAATATCACTGCTGAGGTTGCTATTGACTGAAAGAGTTTTCTCTCTCTGAAATAATACAGACTCCCTGATAGATGTTTGAGAGAGGTTAAGCCTTTTGCTAGTAGATGACTGGTACTGTTTGAAGTTGGATTTCATTGCTAACATTAGGTACTTTGCTGATGCAAATGGATTTGAAATGTTATTGTCTGTGTTTTACTACCATTTGTCTGTGGTCCCCACATGACCAAGAGGATGAGTGACTTCTTCCTGCATTTAGATCTTGCCATACCATCTTAGCAGAGATAGTAGAGGTAGCTTCTGAGACAAAACATTGGCCCGTGACACCACTTTTCTTCTGTATGAATTCTGACATCTTTGCTTGATTAAAAAGCCAGTGAAGCTTTGAAACTGCTCATGATGTATTTTGTGCAGTAATGGCATCGGTTTTCTGGAGATTTCAGATTTTGGTGTGTTTAGGAAGCTTTGAAGTAGGAATTTAGACATATCAATTGTTTCTTCATTTTGTTGATTACGCAAATTCACTGAGAGCTAAATATGTATATCATCTCTCTTAGTTCCTTTTTTGCATTTCACTGTCATCAGGAGTAAGAATAATCAGGTAAAATAATACACTGTCAGTGTGGTGTAGTGGTTTGAATATGGGACTAGGACTCTAGAGACTATGTACCCTTGAAAACTCACTTTGTGACCTTAAATAGGTCACACTCTCTCAGAGGAAGGTCCCTTCTGAACAAATATTGCCAATAAAGCTCTACAGTTAATTTGTAAATGGCTTGAGACACACAACAACAATGACAACAATTTGCTTTATTTCAGACTTCCTAAGCCTGGTGTTTTCCAAATGTGTTGGATTATAGTTGTTGTTACCTCCAGTCAACATGGGCATAGGCAGCTAAACTGGGAATAATAGTTGGTGTCTAACATATTTGTCAGGCACTTGGTTAGAGGAGGCTGAGTTAGTTTGAAGAGTACATAAAGGGAGACTAAACTCTTGCTCAGTTGAGAAGCTAACATGGTCCTTTTGGTTTCCTTGGAGGGTAGCTTTCTCCAAAATACTCTCTTAACATTTCAGCCCCAGCAAGTATACAGTAGCATGGCTCCATCAGCAGAGGCTTAAAAGTTTTTGTGAAGTTGTTCTGTTAGGACCAGGGTGAGCAAAATACAGTTTGTAGGCTCCTTAAGATTTCTAAGTCTCCCTCCAAGTCTCCAAATGCCTTGTTTTTATTTTGGGGGAAATACTGGGGAGGAGCACACTTTTAAAAACAAAACTGAGTTCTTGCAAGTTCTTCAAACTGGCTGCAAATGCAAGTTCCTCATTTGCTAGTGCTCTGACCCCCCCCCCCCGACCACACAAAACCCCTGAAAAAAAGGGGGAAATCAGAAAAAAAACTACAGCAAGAAGGGATGTGATGTCATTTCTAGTGTGTACAAAATCTGGCAGTGTGTCTCAGAGGATGGGCAGGTACTGTAGAAAATGCTCTTCACTTTTTGAAAATTGACTGAGAACTTCAAGTCTGAAAAGGTGCTTCTTTTGAAACCCTCTCAAAGAAACTCTCAGTCTCTCAAAGGAAAGACAAACATTTATTTTTTAATTGTAAAGACAAATTGAATCCAGCTCTAGTGGTCAGATATTGCACACTCATGCCAATAAGCGGAGATGCAGCACTGTTGTGTGGAATTGTAATGTTGAATAGAAGTTGCAAGTTCTGTCTTCCCCGCTCCTTCTCATTCTCTCCCCCCTTTTATTTGGGACCAACATCACATCAGTCTGTTTGAGATTTTTATTTTATTACTTTTTGAGAATCAGTAAGAAAGGATTGATTTTGTGTTTAATATTAGTACTGGAGCAAAATGGAATAATTCAGTGGTGATAATTAGGAATTGCATTATGCATAAGCAGTGTCAAGAAAGATACAGTGCTTGTAACGACACCAAGGCAACTGGGAAATAGAAAAGCTAAAATAAAAGCTAGCATTCAATACTGCATTTACATTTCTTGACATGCATCATCTCTACTAGTTTAATTTACGGACAGAAATCTAGTCTAATTTCAGTTGGTATATGTACTTAAATTATTTTCAGTTCATTTCATCACTTGTTTGCCACTTAACGATGAAGTATTGATTAGTGGTGTGGAATGAAAAAGGTTAAATAGCTGAAATTTACATTACCTATTAAATATACATGTGTACACCATCCAAAAATGAAGACATTATTTGCTTATTTGATATGTGCAGAACACTTATGCCTAGATGCTATTTACATGATTTGGGTTCTAATATCCATGGGTGGCAAATAGAATAAATTGACCAGATATACATATGGCTGTGGTGTAGAGAAGTAGGAGTAATTTCAGACTTCCTTTACCCCATCCAATTTTCCCCTAGATTTTCATAATTACGTATCCTTCAAGTGATGATGAACTTTATTGCATGCATTGTGTTCCTGTCGATGCATCTTTATATGTTGGTACCAATAGATTAATTACGTAGATACAAATGAAATAAAACAATCTGGCTATGCCAGAATTAAAATAGAGATGGATAAGTTAAATGAAGTCTGTCTTGGAGAATGTAGGACAGCCCTCTGCCTCAAAATACACTTGTCTTCTCCTTATGGCTATAGCAGTGAGGAGAACAGGAGATGGGTGTTAGACTGAGGAGTCTTGGAAGAACAAAAGCTGTCTTATTCCTCAGCTCACTGTCACCCAGACAGGAAATATTTTGTTTTCTACAACAATGCTCAGGGGCTGTGTTGGCTCTGCATTTTGGAGAGAACTGACCTTATTCACATTTCCTGTAATCAACTGTGGTTTGGAATGCCATTTGCTGCCTGATTTTATACTAAATTTCATAATATAATTCTAAGCTTTCCCCCCCCCCCCCATGCTTATAATAGTATATAAATAATTAAATACGCATTACAATGCAGTCACCAGTGGAGAAACAGGACAGTATTTATACAAGACTGAGCATGGAAAGATTGGGAGGAGTAGTCATTTGAGTTGGTTTAACCAATCTTAATATTGCCTCCTTACTACTGCCCAGTTTTGCAGGCCTGTTCTAGACACTATATATCTATTGATGCAGCCTAGATATGTTATAAGTTTCCCTTTAACAAGCAGACATTACATAAATCTGGTAATGTCCTAAAAATACAGACAGTCCCCAAGTTATGAACATTCGACTTATGAACTACTAATTAGAGTTGTGCACAAATTTGTTTTGGCCTTTTGCTTCCTCAGACACCTGTAATGGCAAGGGCTCTGCCGCCATGTTTTTTTCCCCGACTGAGCCGGACCATGTGGCTGCCAGTTGTGACTACCTTTTGCTCTATTCAGGGTCACACGTGGTACGTGGAGAGGCTGTTGCATGCTTGCATAGGGTATCGTTGTGAGCCCTGTCTCTTGGACCAATCAGAATAGAAGAAATATGTGACGTGTCTTACATAATCTGTGTCTACTTAATAGGGCGAGAGCCTCCATTGCTCAGTTGCATCCTGGCTCTAGAGAGAGGTGTTTCAGTCCCATTGCCTTGCCGCTTTCTCTCAGCTTTAGCTTTTGGCTTGTCTTGACCTCTCTGTAGCATAGAATCTTTTTTATATTATTTCCCCCCCTTTATTTTCTTGATTTTTAGTGGGACTGGGAGTTGAAAAGTGTGTGTAAGGGGGTGGGTGCTTGGCATTTAGGGACATGAGGGTGGGTGTGCTTTTCTTTTAGGGTGGCTCTGAACTTTGAGTCACCCACTAAAGCCTTTAGCTTCTTCTCTTATCTCTTCTCCCTCCGCTCTTTCAGAAAGTACTTTTAAAATATTGTTGTTAATAATTATAATTCCAGCAAACAGCAAAGCCTCATTCTCAGTAAAACTACCTACCTACCTAGATTTATCAGCAATATCTAATAATTTCTTTCCTTTGTAATCTCATCACAAGTTCTCTCAGTTTATATCGCTCTCTATACTCTCTGCCTTCTTAATTTAATTTAATAATAATAATTTGGTTGTTACTGCCTAACAACAACAACAATAGCAATAACAATAATAGATTTGGGCTTCTGTGGAAGCTTTGCCAAGCCAACAGAACCCATCAACTCTCTCCAACTCCAACCTCCATCAGCACATAAATTACTATTGCTACTAGTATTATTTGTACTAGTATTCATAAGAATTGTACCAACAAAACACCACCAGCCCAAGTTCCACCGGCCTTCCCCTAACAATCCTATTCTTTGCAATCTGTCTGCCTTCTTAATTTCATTTAATAATAATAATAATTTGGTTGGTGCCACATAATAATAAAATTATTGAGCTTCTGTGGAAGCTTTGCCAAGCCAACAGAACCCATGCTGCTTGCTTATGGATGGTGGACTGCTGGCCTGTTCGAGTATGTAGTGAGAAAAAGAAATGCAAAAGCTTTGAAAGAAGTTGCTGTTGTTTTTTTAAATTAGTAAAGAAACTGTAATAGTGGGCTGTCTGATGCGGAAGTGCATTTTTGACATTTGGCAGGAATGCCTGCCTGCCTGTCGTGCCATTAGGAGCCATGAAAAGAGGGAACAACATAGAAATGTATGTATTTTGGTAAGGGGGGGGGTTATGCCCAAAAATTCAAAAGGCTCTGCCCTGAACTACATTTCCCAGTATGCATCAGCATCAGAAAGCCCCAATTAGGAAAGGAGATTTGTCTATAGCCAGCCAGAATTTCAATACATTTGTTAATATTCTACACTATGATTTCTGTTCCTGGGTTATAAACAACAGTTCCTAATTGGTTCTGTCATAAAAACATGGTGAAAGTTTATTAGATTGCAAAAACTTTGTCTTTGTGCAAGGGATATCACCCTATTGCACTTTCTGCTTTGTTGAGTCTCCACCAATTTAACCAAGTTTTTGCCACAGAATGGTAGGTTACATACCTGTGACCATCTTTCTTCGAGTGAAGCTCTGTGAATCCACACTTATGAAGTTTGCGCGCCAGCGCGGGCTTCCAACGGAAACTTTCCCAGTTTGAAAAGTTTTGGCGGTAGCTCTGCCCAGCCGGCCCGGAGGGCATAAAAGGCGCCTCCATGCGCGCCCACCCCAGTCCTACGCCACAAAAGCAACTAGGAAAGGGTGGTTTGAGATAGAGGGACGGCCGGGCGGGGATTCGTGTGGATTCACAGAGCTTCACTCGAAGAAAGATGGTCACAGGTATGTAACCTACCATTCTTCTTCGAGAGCTCTGTGAATACACACTTATGAAGATTTACCGAGCTAAGGTAAAGGAGGTGGGAACAAACCAGCCAGATATTGAACAAAATGAAAAGGTTTATTACAACCAGCAATACGAATAAATAACACATCAATCATATAAATATGAGTGGAAGGTATGCTCCCACTTGTAAACACAGTGCAACAAGCACCATTCATGTCAGGCACACAGGCCTCACAGCATAAGTGCAACAAGCACCATTCATGTCAGGCACACAGGCCTCATAACAGTGAGTGCAACAAGCACAACTGAGAACATAAGTGCACAACTGGTGCAACTTGAACCCGTGAGTGGGTAAAGCGCGCTTAACCGGTAGACTGTGCCCCTGCCCGGGGCACGGCACACACTTGAACGTTAGCTAGTGCAACCGAAGGGAAGGGTTCGAGCGACCCGTAACTGTCGACCGAACTGTGCATAGGGGAGAGACAGGGCTGCCTACTCGGCACCACCCGAGGGCCCTTGGGGTTAAGAATTGACCTGCCAAAAAGCCGCCTCCCTTCCAAATAGGGTGTCTACCCGGTAGTGTGATGTGAAGGTGGAGGGTTGGCCCAGATGGCCGCCCTACAAATTTGGTCCAGGGGATCCCTTGGAGAAAAGCGGTCGACGTGGCTACTGCCCTAGTCGGCGACCCTTGACCCTAGGGGACACGGTTGACGTGCTATCTGATAGCACAGTTCAACCAAGGATGCCACCCAATTAGAGAGTCTTTGTGACGACACCGGCAAGCCCAGCTTGTCGGTGGCGTAAGAACAAAGAGTCTACTCGACCGACGGTAGTCCGCCGATCGGTCCTTGTAGACCCAGAGGGCTCTCCTGACGTCGAGGGCTCTGAGCGTCGAGTCCTTGTCCCCGGATTGGGAGGGCCCCATGTCCGGGAGCACAATGTCGGTGTTTACGTGGAACGGAGACACCACCTTAGGCAGAAAGATGGCCCTGTCTGCCAAAAACAGCAAGTAGGGTTCGTCGACACGGAGCGCCGCCAGTTCGGAGGGCCTACGCGCCGAAGCAATGGCGACCAGGAATGCCACCTTCCAGGAGAGGAGCCGCAGGTCGATGGATGACAACGGCTCAAGCGGCGGGGATGTCAGGCAGGACAGCACCAGGTCGAGGTTCCAACCCGGTGTAGGTGGATGCACCGGGGCGGGTGTTGTTGACACCCCTCAGGAATCTCTTGACCATCGGGTACTGGAACAGCGAGGACCATCCCTCTGTTGGTTCTGCCAGGTGAGGGCCGCCAAGTGGGTCTTCACCGAGGACATGGACAGACCCCTGTCGACCAATTCCGCCAGGAATTCCAGGACCCCGGGACCGACAGTGGGAAGACGGCGGTGGATCGAAGACTGGAACTTCACAGAGCGAGCGATGCAAGCCGAATACGCCTTCGACGTGGCCGGCTTGTGGGCTGCCACCAGGATCGCTGCTACTGCTGGAGACGTCTGGCGCCGTGGATCCTCCATGCAGTTAAGTGCAAGGATGGAAGGTCCGGATGGAGGAGCATCCCCTTCTCCCGGGTCAACAGATCTGGCCGGTGAGGGGGGCATGTGGTCCTGGCCTGCTAGGTGGAGCAGGGTCGGGAACCAGACCTGTCTCGGCCAGTAGGGGGGCGATGAGGATGCAATCGGTCCCCGAGAGCTGGATCTTCTCGATGATTCGAGAAGAAGCGGAACGGCGGGAAGAGGTAGAAGAACCCCGTCGTCCAGTCGAGGCAGGAGTGCGTCCCTCGAGGCAACCCCGGGCGTGCATCCGGGGCAAGCCTGGCACCGAAAAACTGGCAGTTGGCTGTTTTCCGGCGAAGCGAAGAGATCTGCGTCTGGAATCCCCACCGTTGGAAGACACGGTGGGCCTCGTCCGGATGCAGCATCCATTCGTGGGACGACCAGCCGGGTTCTGCTGAGGGAGTCCGCCTCCACGTTCTCGACTCCCGGGAGATGAATGGCCCTGGGGGTCACTTGATGAAGGACGCACCACTCCCACAGGCTCTGGGCCAGGGCCAGGAGTTTCCCTCGAGCCCCGTTCCGCCCTGCTTGTTGACGTAAAGTACATGGCCACTATATTGTCTGTCCTGACCAGTACTACGTGTCCCCTGATGAGGGGGCGAAGGCCGAAGAGTCTTGGCTATGGCCAGGAGCTCCAGGTAGTTGATGTGATGGAGTTCTTCCACCGTCGACCATTGTCCGTTGATCGACAGGGTGCCTGCGTGACTTCCCCACGCCAGCAGCGACGCATCGGTTGTCACTGTGAAGGATGGGTTCACCGTGGAAGGGGACTCCTTGCACACGTTGCTCTTGGAAGTCCACCACCGGAGGGAGTCCTTGACCGGCTTCGGCAGGAAAGCTTCGAGTGGTGTTCCGTGACCGGTCGAAATGGTCGAGGAACCAGCGCTGTAGTGGGCCTGAAGCGCAGTCGGCTAGGAGTCACAGCCACCGTGGAGGCCATGTGGCCCAGGGTAACCTGAATCTGCTTTGCAGTGATGCAGGGCCTGATGCAGTTGTTTACCTCGCTCAAGTGCCTGAAATCTGCTCTCTGGCAGATAGGCGAGCTGATCGACGGAGTCGAATATTGTCCCGATGAACTTGATGGTCATCGCCGACCAGTTGGGACTTCTCTTCGTTGAGGCGTAGGCCTAATGAAGAGAGTAGCCGCAGAGTCGCCGAAACCTGTTGCTGCAGGAGTTCGGAGACTGAGCCGCCAGCAGCCAGTCGTCCAAGTATGGGAAAATCCGGATTTTCTGCCTCCTCAAGTGTGCAGCCACCACCGACATGCACTTGGAGAATGTCCGAGGTGCTGTTCCGAGGCCGAACGGAAGGACGTTGAACTGGTATGTCTTTTCCCGCTACCTTGAAGGCCAGGAAGCGCCGATGAGCAGGCCGGATCGAGACGCGGAAATATGCGTCCCGGAGGTCAATCAAGGCGAAGTGGTCGCCTGACCGGAGAAGTGGGAGAATGGACGACACTGACACCATCCTGAATTTCCTCGGCGAAACGTACGCTTTTAAGTCTCTGAGGTCCAGGATGGGTCGCAGGGAACCGTCTGGCTTCGCACGGTGAAGTACCGTGAGAAGAATGCCCTCTTTCCTTGCTCTGGGGGAGCTGTGAAATTGCTCCTTTTTTGAAGCAAGGTGTCGACCTCCTCCAAGATCACCTTGGACGGCTCTGTCTCGACGATGAAACCCGTTGGTGGGAGCTCGTCGACCCAAGGCATAGCCGTTTCTCGACAATCCGGGAGAACCCATGCATCTGAGGTGATGCGTCGCCAGGCATCGATGTAGGGGCCAGGCGGTCTCCGAATGGCGGGTGAGGTGGTGGAGGTCGAGGGCTGGGGAGAGGCATGGTGGTGGCAGCGGTACCTTGCAACGAGGCGGTGTTGTCCTCGCCCCGCCAAACGCGGTGGTTGGATTGTCCATTGCCATTGTTATGGCGCAGGCCTTGACTTGTTACCCTGACGGGGTCGATTGGCCTGCTGCTGCTGTTGTTGCTCGGCTGTTGTTGTTGCTGCTGCTGAGGGGCCGAGTATGGCCGTGGGGCTTTGCGGTACTGTGACCGGGGCTGAAACTTCGCCCGTTGGTAGTACCTGGGCTTTGGCTGTGGCTGGGGCCGGTCCAGTTTGGCCGTCAGGACTCTGAAGTCGTGAGTGGCCTTCAGTTTGTCGTCTGTGCCCGCAAAGGAGAGTCCCTGGGCACCGGACGGTAGATCCTCGATGGTCTTCTTATAATTTGAAGAGAGACCAGAAGACGTCAACCACGCGTGCCTCCGGATGGCGACACCGTGGCCAGCAGCTTTCCTGAGGTGTCCCCCCCGCATGGCGGGCCATCAGGATTTGGGTGTGCCAACGACTGCGCCTCTTGAGAGATGGAGAGAAGTGCAGCCTGTTGTTCTTGGGAGAGATCCTGGAAAAAGGGTTGAGCCCTTTCCCACAGGATCTGGTGATAAGCTCCCATGCACGCCCCGTAGTTGGCCATTTTGGTCAGCAAGAGTCCGGCCTTGTAGATCTTTCTCGGCCGACCGTGTCGAACCTCTTTCCCTCCTGGTCTGAGGGGCTGCAGACTCTCGGCCCGAGGACTGGGAGAGGAGGTGACGATCATCGAGTTGGGGGTCGGATGATCGTGTAGCCAGCTCTTCTCCTCTCATCTATCTTGTACCATGCCTCGATACGCCCGGACGTAGGAGGAATGGTCGATGGAGTCGTCCACGAGGCCTTCACCACCTCTTCCAGTGGCTCTAGCACGGGGAGGTGTGGTTGGGCCGCTTCCTCCCTGCACCCTGCTGAAAACGGGCAGGCGCTGGCTCTCGTGGGAATGTAGGTCTGCATCCCCAGGGACCTTGCCATCCGGCCCACTTGCTCACCGGCTCTTGCGTTGTCGGTCGGTGAGGACGAAGGTTCCACTCGCATCCTGTATGGGAAGGCGTCCTGTCCATGTTGAGGACAAGATGGAGCCCGATCTCGTCGATCGAGGGACCTCACCATCTTCCATCTCGTCTCCCGACCAAGGCCGAACCGTGTCCTGGTTCGCCGGAGGCTGTGACTGTGGCGGCGACCTAGAGGTTGGAGGAGCCGCAGTCATCACAGGAGGGAGGTTTCGCCGGGCCAAGGCGAGCCTCGTGGTTTGTCTGCCTTTGTCAGGCGAAGTGACAAAGAGTTGTCGGACCGAGGTCGGCCCCGATGGGACTCGGACGACGGTCTGGACTGAGTCCTCCAGTGACACGTGGTGCTCTACCCCCTCTCCACAGCGAGAACAGGGATAGGCGACGAGTCGGGGCAGGAGACTGAAGACGATGACGTCAGAGTCCTGCGCCTCTTTGGCGATGGAGGTCTCGAGGCCGCGGCCTCCAGAGACTTGCCCAGAGTCACAGGAACCAGGCCTCTGGTCTGGGCTCTACGGGCTTCTTCACTCGACCTCCGGAAAGCTATCTCCATAGCCCGGTCAGAGGGAGTCCTCGAGATGGCCGACCTCTGGGAGAGGGCCCGACGCCATCGAGCTTGTCGAAAGTCGACGAGGCGGAGGCAGCTGGACCGCTTTACGGTGGTTACGGTGCAGGGCCTCTTCGGCGCCGGTCTTCGAGGAGACAGAGGCGCTCTTCTCCTTTCGTGGACGCTACGTCTCGGCCGGGTGAGCGGTCGACACGGTGGGGGCCGAAGCAGCCGCCCCGGACCCCAAGGAGGTAGATGGGACAGCCGTCGCCATCTTCGGAGGGCAGAGAGCACGCTCCGTCAGGTAGGCCTGAAGCCTGCGGGCTCGCCGCCTGGTGGTCGACGAGAAGGCCTGGCAGTGTCGGCAGGTCGGAACGACGTGTCCCTCCCCGAGACACCGAAGGCACTTCGAGTGACCGCTACCGCAGGATAAGCACCTTTTGAAACTGGTTGTGGACATGCTATGCTCACACAACCAGCCGTATTCGATGTTGCCCAAGTGGCGGAAAACAAAGGAATGGGGTGGGCGCATGGAGGCGCTTTTATGCCCTCCGGGCCGGCTGGGCGGAGCTACCGCCAAAACTTTTCAAACTGGGAAAGTTTCCGTTGGAAGCCCGCGCTGGCGCGCAAACTTCATAAGTGTGCATTCACAGAGCTCTCGAAGAAGAAACAATGTTTTTGGAGTAGAACAACTACTTTCAGAGTAAAGACCGCACGATTAAACAAAACAACACTTTCAAAGTAGGAACAGATTTTCTTTATTATTAAAAAAATTGTTTATGAAAACTTTGAAAATTTGCCAAACTCTACAGATAAGTGAAACATTTTGAATTTTGGTGGGCTAACAGTGATAAATGTGTTCTACCTTTGTAGCAAGTTTCACCCCAATAGCTTTAAAAATGAGGGAGGTAGGAACCCCTGAAGTTTCTCCAATTATAATAACTGAATTATTCACAATTACTGTAACAAAATAATAATAAAATTTCATAGTTCTCATTATAGTAACAAAATTTTCACTAAGTATACTTTAGAAACACTTTAGAAATGAAGCACCAGTGCCCCCCAGTTTTGTAAGGGCCATTTTAATGGATCACACATCCCTAATATATGGAAATGTCCATTTGTATTTGTATTTACATGATCAGATTTATCATCTGCAAAACTTTAATATTATTTGGGTGTGCTTTTGAAGCATGCCTCAATCATTCTGAACATTTGTTTTGGGACAAATGGATCCATTAAGAAATAACCCAAGAGCAATATTAAGAAAAAAAACAACAGTTCATCTTTGTAGCGACCCTTTTGGTTCATGCAGGGATAACAGAAATAATTCAAAGGATGTCTACCCCCCCCAAAAAGAAGAAGAAAATATTGCTGCCCTGTTCTCTGCCTGCAGACATGTTTCATCATCTGTCACAAGGGAGAAGCTCTCTTTGAAAATGAAACATCACATTCGCAAGGGCTTATTACAAGTGCTGAGATCTTTGGTGACTTCCAGAAGAAAAAGCCATTGTGTTCAAGATAAGGGAAACGAAAAAAAGTATTTATGTCTTAACTGCAAATTTCTATTCTCTGTTGTGTCAAAGTAAGGCAGCCTTACCTTTGGGAAAGAGTTTTCTTTTGGTGACAGATATCTATAAGAAAAAAAATTCCACTATATCAACATTCAAGGGAGCTAGTCAATTTTCAACCGTATCTCTTGGGCACTACTAGACTAGAAGCTGGAAATGGCATACATACAAATGCACACTTGTGACCCTTAAACAAATGAATTGAGACCATAGGCCACATCCTAGTAATGACAGACAAATTGTCCTTTGTTCTCATGTGCAAAGACAAATTTCAAATATTTCTACAAGGTATTTTCTCTGTACATAAGTTCCAGAAGATTTTTCTGTATAGAAAATTTTTTTTTGTGTGCTAATAATATTTTTTTGCACAAAATCCATATTTCCTGCATAAGTAATACATTTGTCTGTGTTTCTCTCTGCAGAAAAATTCCATAACAGTTTGGGACATCTGAATATTAGGGGAAAACTGTGCAAATGTCTCACTACTCTGTGTGAAAAATGTATTTGTGGAATCTTGCTTGGTGGCTGAAAGTTCCTAAATTTCTTAAAAACAGTGAGGGTGTTTAGCTTAGACAGTCTGTAAGGTAAAGTCACTACTAGTAGTACTACCAATAGGATGATGGCCTTAATAGGAAACTCTCAGACAGGACAGGTAGCTATAATCTCAAAATGGATGTATAAAGATCTATTAAATAGATTTACAGTACAGATATATGTAGTAGTTAGGATTAATAATGGATGCTCCCTATAAAAACTATTAGGGCCTGGAGAAAACTTTATTAAGCGATTCTGGATTCTGTTCTATTCTTTTGGTACTACTTCCAGTACAATTATGTTTTCCTGCCATCCTCTGTAGGAATTCCAACATTAAGTGGCTCTTTCTTGACTATGATATAGTTAGACACATGGATGGTTTTCTACATTTTATTGGCTGACGTAAAGTACACATTCTATAAATCTCATCCGAATAAAATGGTTTACACAGTTATTCTTACTCAGGCCCCTTCTACAGATTGTAGATTGTTTGCTTTGGTGTTTACTATGTTTGCTATGGTGTTTACACATGTAAATCATTAACAGGTTTCCAGCCCATGTTGTTTAAAAGTTAGACTGAATCTGTGTACTGGGATACTGCTAGAGGAAATTCTGTCATTTTTTCCAGTATTGCCCCCATTCAGGGATGTAGCTATGGGAAACACAAAATGAGGGCATTGTCCCAAATAAGATGTTTGCCCTCATGTCTCATTGTAGAGAGTGAGACATTCAAAATTACTCATACTGAGAACTTAATTTTTATCCTGCTGTCAATTTCTTGCTGAGTTTACTTGTCTCTCTTCTTTGAATGCTTAAACTATATTTCTAAATGCTTAACTGAAGATGTAATTAATGATAGAATTTTGAAAAGTCATGGAAAATTTAATTTTGGAGAGGCAGAATTATTTGGGGGGGCAATTCTCTCATCCACCTTGCTTCAGCCTCTTGTTTAGAAATTTCTGTACCCACTCAGTCAGAAGCTGGAGGGGAAAAAGCCAAAGTTGTCTCAGCAATTTCCAGAATAGCTATAGCAGGGATATACCTGTGTGTGCTTGACAGATGCAGCTACTGGATCCTGCTCATGGCAAATAATATAACCTCTCACATGAATATGAATTGCAGCAACATTTGCAGAGTGTTGAAACACTTTTAAAAGGATGTTTGTTTCTTCATATGTGGATAATTCTGCATATATGTTACTTCTGAATAAAGAATAGCTGAGCTCTGCTTTCATCCAGGGCATCCCTTTAAAAAACAAAAATCTCTTGGAAGTAAATTGACTTGACAAGAAGCTGCTTCCAATCAAGTTTAGTCAATTTCGCATTCCACTGATTTTGTAAAGGACAGAGGGAAAGTGACTACAATTAGAGATTAAGATGAGAATGAATATATTTTCTTCACATCTTCGGATGAGTTATCAGTCTACAAGTGGTGGCAGTTTAGTGCCACAACAGCATTAAGAGGCAATGTTTCTGTTGTTCTTCAGAAATAATAATAGGGACACAGCTTGAAAAACAGATGTTGGTAATCAGCCATTGACTTTCATGACTGACTGGGGATTTGGAAACATCTCTTGTGTTTGAAAACTTGCCTTCTGTCATTGAAGATATAGGATGAGCAGAATATTTATGGAGTAATCCTATATGCATCTAGTCAGAAGGACTTCTCATTGAGGTTCATGAGGCATACTCCCAGTTGAATAGATTTACAACAGTAATGGATTATCCATAGACATTACTAAGCCTGGTGTGAGAAGGGCTGTGCTTAATATGCTTGGTCTTACCTTATATCTATGGGGGATACATTTCAAGATCCACTGTGAATACCTGAAACTATTGATAGTAATGAATTCTATGTTTTGACTATACTAAAAGCACACTATGGCATTGCACTGGAAGATCTAGAGAGGCTCACAAACACTTTGGGCGGAAAATACTTTTTGTAAAATTGGTACTGGTAAGTGAAAACTTGAATATCGATTCTGTGGATAAGGGAATATACTCCCAAATAAAATGTATGACATCATTCTTTGGACAATATGAAGACAATTCTTTCATTCTGCAACCTATGATGATTCTGTGTGTCTTATAATCTGTTCCAATCTGTTATAACTTGTTACTGATATTTTCTCATTGTCCTACTTTCAAAAACCCTTACTTCTCACATAATCCTATTGTAGTTGAAAGTGTGCATGCCCTGCTTTCCACTGCTTGTAAATGGGCACTAATGCAAATAAGGATATTTTAGCTGAAAGATTTTAAAGACTAGTTGAAGTTGTAAGCCGTATGCTGGATTGTCCAACTGTACAACCTAAATTCTAGTGGGAGGTTAAACCCAGCTGTGCATATAGGACTTATATACAACCTTTTAATTTCACATCACCACCTTAAAAATAAAAGTTAATACTAATATTTTTGAAGTGGTAGGCAAAAAATAGAGAGGGTGTATATACCCAATAGGAATAGAGTTAGGGATATCAAACCATTTTAATTTCTGTACATTGTGGAGATAATTCCCTCAAATAGTAATGCAAGACTTTTCTTTATTTGTCACATCGTTTGCCATGACAGAGTCACTTAATGAATAATCATCTTTTTAATTATTTGACTTTCTTATAATAGATTCTAGTGCCTTCTGGCAGAATGGGAGTGATTCCTTCTGCTTTCTCCCTAACGCCTGAGGCTGTTGTGGATAAGTAAAACTATGGATATGGAATATGCATATATGAGGTCTTACTGTAGACTTTTTGTGAGATATTTGGTAAGATGAATGGAGTGTAAAGAGATGTGAACACAGAGAAGCATTAATAATGGGATTTTATCATGGTCTGTGTTCAGTGGATTGAAGGAAACAATGCAAAATGAAATGTTTTGTCGTGTAGCTATAGCAGGTATGTCTTTTGTTAGACTTTTCCGAAGTCCGTTTATGGTTGTTATCTCCTCCTGTGGAGCAGCACATTTACACTGACCCTTAATCTCAAGACCAATTCCGGATTGGTTACAGGATGGTTTTGGCTATTCCATACCCAGCAGCAGAGGTGGGAAGACGTTTGAGGCTGCCGGATGGCCACTCTTACTTTACCTCTCCCATTCTTTTTGTGGCAGTGACCAGTGGGCATTACATGGCTAGTGTCCATCACTTGTTGCCTGGAGTGATGTCAGCTGAGATGCTAGAATGGCACAGGGAAGGGGGGGGGGGAGGAATTACACCCTCCTTCCCTCCCTAGCCACTACATTAATGAATTATGTCTCACCCCCTGGCCACTGCAGCTATGTGAACAGTAGTTGCTGCCAAAACCAGGGGATTATGAGATGGCCACTTAAACAGTAAACAATTGTGCCCTGCTCTCTTTTGGAACTGACTCAACATGGGCCAAAGTCACAGATTTGGAGAATTTGGAGCAATCCATGGGAGAATTCGAAGCAACTTGGGTAACACAATTCAATGACACATTAATCTGAATCACTTCAGTGCATCATGCAGCTGCCACAGAACTATTTCTCACCCCCTTTCAGGATAATGGATCAGTGTAGATGTGCCTCAGATATATTTTGATTGCAAACCTGTATTTTCAATTATGTCATTTTGCCAGAAGTGCCATGCATGTACTGCCAGCCAGCCTGAACATCATGTTCACTGACCTCCAATAATCGGTTTCAGTACCAAAAAAAGAGAGAGCTGACCTTGGAAGTAACTCCTCTTGTTGCTCTTATGATCACTTTAGTTAGTTCCTGCCCTCATTTCCTCCAAATGGTTATTATTTGAGTGCTGCTAGAAGGCTTTTCCTGATAAGCCAAGATGCAAAGCCTTCTTTAGAACTGGGGAAAGTTTTTGTGTTCTCCTGATACATAAAATCACAGCTGGAGATGCTTTCTTCACCCTTTCATCATCATGACAGTTGAAGCTCTGAGTATTAGAAATGCCTTGGGAAATCATAGAAGTCAAGTTTTTTCTAAGGCTGCCTTCCATTTGAGTGGACCTTAGAAAACAATATCACCCATGTTCCCTGCATGTGTTGCATGGTGCACCGTTATTCAGTCTGTCTTGGAGAAAAAGAAGGGAAACGCAGGGTTCTTTTTTTCCATTTTTCTTTCTTTCTACTTCTTTCTTTTTGTCTTTGCCTTTTTTTGGTCAGTTTCTATTGTTTCTGCTAAAATAAAAGGACAGAAGAAATGTATTTGTGGGAGGCAGATTCTACTTGGTAGCAGTGTGTATGAGGTTGGTAAGGGATAGTAAAGAAAGGCAGGCGGATTTTTCTGAGTTTTTGTATTGTCTAATACAAAGCTTTTAAAATATATGATTGCTTTTGGAACAACTTAGTATCTTTGCAAATCCAGGGAAAATCTGGAGAGCTTTCTCTCCCTTATACTTTGCTTCTTAGCATGTGTCGGTTTCAGTATTGGGCCATGGTCAGGCATGTAGCCGGGGGGGGGCTAAAGGGGCTTCAGCCCCCGAAATTCTCAGGGTGGTCCGCGAAAAGGCCTTCCTGGTACATTATTTAAACTGTTATGTTTATTCATATCATGATCTGATCACCATGCTCATTATATCCCACATTAATGGGGTTATTGGGATAACAATACAAAAGGTTTGCTAGGGTAGACCCTCTTCCACCCAGTCTCAGCCCCCCCGAATCAAAATCCTGGCTACGGCCCTGGCCATGGTAGTTGGTGTTGTCAAACTACATTTATTCTACAGTGCAGATGTACCGAGACTTAGCAGAAAAAGGATGATCTGAAGTGTAAGATAGTGAACAATCGTCTCCTCCACATTGTTTCTAATTTTTAAAAGTATTTGCAACTAGGCAGAAGGTCTTGCCATCTCTGTTTGTTTCACCAAAAATATTTCGCTGCCTCTTAGGCAATGAGAAAAATGATGTAGTTTTCCATTCTCACGAATGAGAAAATAGGAATTTATATCTCTGGTCCGGTTACGCTCCATTGGCTAAAATCTTCTAATTCTCAGTTTTATTTATTGGATAAGTTAGTTATCCTGATTATTTTGTAGCACAAATATTATTTTTATTAGACCTAAGCATTTCATACTAGCTTTGCCTTGCAAGACTTCTGAGCAAATGTGTACGAGAAATTGAGAGAAAGGAAATACAGCAAATAAATTAAATGTTCTAAGATTTTTCAACCCTTGAATGTCACATTGATCAAGGCGTCAATCAAATTAGATATCCAACAGCAGAATTTACTCCGTTATCAAAACACAAAGACATAATCTCTGCAATTAGGCTAAAAATCAGAGGTTTTTGTAAGATAATGGGATGCTCAAAAATACAGTTTAGATATGTATGTGTGGAGAGGCATATTTAATTACTTGTAGCAGATGGGAGACGAAATACTGCAAAGACCTTTTTTTTGCTGCTGACGAAATGGGACACCATATTCACTAGTGCATAGTTTGAAACCATTGACCTTACACATTTTATTTCAACAACAAAAACCAACATAATGTAAAAATCTACTCAGAAAAGGAGCTGTGCAGATTAAACAGATGGAATGGTATTTCTTTAAAGATTTCCTTTTCTGGATTAAGCAAGCGGCTAGCTGTTGATAACCTCTACAAATAATGTCATTATTAAATCATTAGGAAAACCTGGGGAATAGTTTGTATTTAACGTTTTATTTAATTTTGTTCTCTTTGTGTACAGGAATTCTAGGTGATCAAATATAAAATTATTTTACAAGCTGTCAAACCTTGCGGTGGGCTTTCCAGAGGGACAGATTTCAGAATTCATTAAAACATGTTCCATTTTTCCTGCTAAGCTAAAATGCTAGTGCTTGATGTAAGAGTATAAGCATTGTTAAAATGTTTGGAAATTTGTAGTACTATTAAAGGAGTCTAACTCCTATTTTCTCATCATTATTGTTCAAATGAAACCCAATATAAGCTCTCTGATTAGCTATAAAGACAAAAACTTTCATATTTTATTCCCAATGGAGGAAGAAAAAGGACAGAAAATTGTTCCTGAAAATTTATTGAAAGCTAATGCAGTTCTTTCAAGAAGAGACTCACTTGCACCCTACATGCTTCTCGAATTGGCCATTACATTCTGATCCATTTTTTTTGGAGCATATTCATGGGCAGCTGCATATGAGGCAGTCCAGGAATGATGTAATATAGGAACATAGCCTTTAAGATGTTAAATAGCATTTTCCATCGGACCTAGCCAGCATAGTTAATGGTTGTGGACGATGGGAGCTTCAATGTCCATGCCGACACAGCCTCTTTTTCACCAGCAGCTACAGACCTAGTATCGACCATGGTGACGCTAGGACTCTTTCTTTGTAATTTGGGGCCCACACATAAGGCAGGGCACACCCTGGATTTGGTATTCAGCTCAGGTATTCAAGTGGCCCTAACCTCCATAATAGAGGTTCCATGGTCGGACCACTGTGCCTTGAGAATCCGATTAGAGCTGGTACCACCACCCTGCAAGGGCACCAAACAAATTTGGGTTCACCCAAAGAGACTTATGGAACCTAATAGGTTCCTGAATGTTCTGAGGGATCTGGAGCCTGTCAGCGTCTCGGTTGATGAGCAAGTGGATACATGGAACACCAGATTGTCCAATTCTCTCAATGAGATTGCCCCTAGACACCCTCTCCGATCTCGTAGGATTCGATCGCTTTGGTTTACCAAGGAACTTTGATCGATGAAATGAGAAGAGATGGCTAGAGAGCCTGTGGAGGAGATTCCATGACGAAGGTTCAGAATCAGCTTATAAACAGTTTATGGATGCTTAGGAGCATGCTATCAAGGAAGCGAAAAATTGTATTATGCAACCATGATAGTGTCTGCTAGCTCACGCCTGGCTCAATTATTTAATGTAATTCGGTCATTAACTATGGTCCCTACCATCCCAAAAAATGATGATCAGGCCCTTACTGCTGAGGTTTTTCAGAGCTATTTTGCAGACAAGATTGCGACCAGCCACAATTGATACAGTTAGCGAACTTGAGACTCCGTGGCCTCTCGCTGGGCCCATCTTCGACAGGTTTCGACCACTGGACGCAGAGGCTGTCGATAGGATTCTAGCTGCAACTAGGTCAACCACGTGCTCCCTCGACCTGTGACCCTCCTGGCTTGTGAAATCTTGCCTGGAGGGGTTACGTAGCCCTCTGTTGAATATAATTAACACCTCCCTTGGGCAAGGAGTGTCTCCGGAGGGATTAAAAGAGTCTGTGGTTTCTCCATTGCTGAAGAAACCGGGTTTAGATCCTTCGGTCCCAGTTTTGAATTTACCGTTTCTGGGCAAGGTGATTGAGAGGGCAGCAATCGAGGAGTTGCAGACCTTCCTAAATGACACAGCCCGGCTTCCATTTGGGGCATGGGACAGAGACGGTTGTGGTCTCCATCTCGGACCAGCTATGTTGCCAGCTAGATCAAGGCAGATTGGTGCTGCTTGTGTTATTGGACCTCACGGCAATGTTTGATACAGTCAATTACGATCTTTTGACTCACAGCCTTGCTGGGGCCGGGGTGAGGGGGGGCAGCCTTAAATTGGCTATCTTCTTTCCTCTGGAACCAGCTACAATGAGTGAGGAGGGGAGAGTTGGTCTCTGGGGGTTCCCCCTTAGTTTGTGGGGTTCCCCAGGGGGGCATTCTCTCTCCTCTGTTATTCAACATCTATATGCGACCACTTGCTCAGCTGGTATGTAGCTTTGGGCTTGTGTGTCACCAGTACGCTGATGACATTCAGCTCATTCTGAAGATGGAAGGCCGGCCCGAATCCGTACCCGATAATTTCCATCTTTGCCTTGAAGCCGTTACTGGATGGCTGCAAGCCAGTAGGTTGAAGGTGAATCCAGCGAAGATGGAGATCCTTTGGCTGGGTCATCTGGGTGGTAGGGATGTCCAGCTTCCAACCCTGGATGGTGTGGCACTATGCCCATCATCATCAGTAAAAAGCCTTGGAGTCCTTTTGGACCCTCTGCTGTTAATGGAGGCCCAGGTCTCTGCTGTTAGCAGAGTGGTGTTTTTCCATCTTCGACAGGCTAGGAGGCTGGCCCCGTACTTGTCCCGGCACGATCTGGCCATGGTGATCCAAGCTACAGTCATCTGAAGGTTAGACTACTGTAATGCTCTCTACATTGGCCTGCCTCTGACAGTGACCCGGAAACTCAAGTTGGTGCAGAATGCCGCAGCCCGGCTCCTCGCAGGAGTTCCTGTGAGCTGCCATATTACATTGATTTTGCGGGAAGTGCACTGGCTTCCAATTGAGTACCGGATCACTTTCAAAGTGCTAGTCTTGACTTTCAAGGCCTTGTATGGTCTGGGGCCAGTGTACCTGAGGGAGCACCTTATCCCATATTGTCCCATGAGATCACTGCAATCTGAAGAGCAGAACCTCCTAGTCGTGCCTAATGTGAAATCGTACCATCTGACCGCAACTCGGAGAAGGGCATTCTCCATTATTGCTCCAGTTTTTTGGAATGCGTTACCCCCTGAGACTCGAGCTTTACGAAATTTGCTAGCTTTTCGTAAAGCCTGTAAGACCGCTCTGTGCAAGCAGGCGTTCAAGTCTGTTTCGAGCAGGCTAATACACAGGTTAAATTGTATTTTATTGTAACTGTTTTTATCGCTTTTATTGTATTGCTTTGTTCTGAGTGTAAACTGCCCCGAGCCCATTGGGAGTAACGGTTGATAAATCTAATAAATAAATAAATAAATAAACATAAGAGTATCTGAAGGGCCACATGTTCCCTTTTGAATTAAGACATGTCAGATCTGGAATGAAGACATGTAGTTGGTGTATTCAGCTCATCTGGACAAAAGAACTTCTGATCTCAGGCAACACCTGGACATCCAGGGTCAAGTCTGGATCTTCTTCTATCACTGCAGCAATGTGATCTTGCAATGTGGGGTTTTAGGGGTGACCACCAAAACAAAATGGTGAAGGGGTAAAGAAAGTAACATCATCAATTTCAACTAATGAGGCTATTATTGGTTGCTTCTAGTAATTAATTCCTAAGCAGAGTATTCTAAAGATTAACAGAGAAGTGCTGTTGATTCAGAAGCAGAACATTGAATACAGTTGGTCTTTAGTACCTGTTGGGGTTTGGTTCCAGGGCCCTCCATGGACAGCGACATTGATAGATGCCCCAAAACCATTATATACAATCACAGCGTAAATTCATGCCCCTTATATAAAATGGCAGGGTAAATTGATGCTCTTTATATAAAATGGCAAAATCAAGGTTTATCTTTTGGAATGGAACCCCTCGCAGCACAATGGATGATTGACAGGTCAGCAACTCGAATCCAGGGAGAGTGGGTTGAGCTCCCTCTGTCAGCTCCAGCTCCCCATGCGGGGACATGAGAGAAGCCTCCCACAAGGGTGGTAAAACATCAAAACATCTGGGCATCTCCTGGGCAACATCCTTGCAGACAGCCAATTATCTCACACCAGAAGCAACTTACAGTTTCCCAAGTCGCTCCTGACATAAAAAAACTATTTTGGAATTATTTTTAATACTTTCAACATGTGGTTGTTTGAATCCATGAAGTTAATTTTTGGACAACAATGTCCAAATCTGGGTGATTCAGCGATCAGGAGTGGCTTTTCTAATCTCTGGAGGAGGGGAGTGCAACAACAAACATGTTTTGTTTTGTTAAATGAGTAGGTATGGATTTGAAGAAAAGCCTTAAATTCTCAGGGAGACTGAGTAAAGTGATAGTAAAAGAAAGGTTCATCGACTTGCAAGCAGGTCCTCTGATAGATTAGCAGATCAAGCCGAGCTCTTGGGCAAAGAATAGCTAGTGTAACAAAGAGCTCTCGGTTCCTACCAACTATTCTTGTGCTCTACAGAACCTTCTGTAGACAGAGAAATGTAATCCAGTATTCAATCACTTTCCCCTCCTATCTCCTGGGAAGTAATGCATTCTGTAGTGTTCCTTGATTTAACACAGAATTTAATGAAGTTTTATTCTAAAGTGAGAAAGAGTTGGTCATTATATCTTAGAGCATCCTTCTGCAGGCAATGGCTTAAGAAGCTACACAGTTTCAGCAAAAAAGTTATATTCCAAAGACACCTTGGATTTGACAACTAAATAGGGAATGTTAAAAAATACTGGATGCCCCCTAACTGAAATGATCCCTCGCCAATTTCAGAGATGTAGATCATCTTTTCTGCATTTTTTCCTCACAATAGGAAAATTCGTAGTCTTATTTTTTGGAGATCAGACTCCACCTGCCTTCCTTACAATAAGGAGAAATAGAACCAGAGGTCCTGTTAGTTTTACTCTGGCAATAATGAGAACTAAATGAGTCTTCAGATGTTTCTAAGCAGGACTTAAAAGTATTCAAGAGAAGTAGGATTTGGTGTAGTTAATTCTGTTCCACTGTGATTAGTCATTGTGGGCACAGGAAGAAGGTAGAAGAAACTGGAAAAAATATACAAAAAGCCGCCGTTTCCCTTCTTGCTGTGATCAACAAGATTTTGATATCATGGCTACTCCAAGAGAAAAAATCCTTTCCTCTTACTCCATAACAGTAGGATTCCTCTGCCCAAGAGCTATGTCCTAGATGCCTAAGTAAATTACTTTTTGTTCCTTTCCTGAATCACATGTGTTAGGGATGAAAATTAAAGTTGATTACAAACCTCTAGGGTTTGTGGCCTACTTAACATTTATTTGAGCTGCCTCTGGCAAGGTTGCCATGGATAGTTTTATAGTTCATATTTGCCCTTCACTTTTCCAACTTCCTGGCAACCTGGCAAAGCCCTCTTTAACCTTGGTGGATATCCTCTTGGAAATAGCTGACAATATTCACACAGCCCTGTGGCAGGATCAGCATAAAGGTCAATTCAAATACTGTTGAAACTACCTCAAAGCTATTTTACTGTTTAATATAGGTAGTCAAATGATTGTGAGGAGAAGATAAAGGTTAATGCATACGTTCTTGCTTCTCTTTCTCTGGTGCAAAAGACTGAATTTTGAAAATGAAAATGTTCGTATAATGTAAATATGGGTTTGTTTGGACCATCTTATTGCCCTTGTCTGTCATATACAGATTGCTGTGGATTTCCTTCAGTAAATTACAGTGCCTTGCAGAAGTACTATGACCCTCTATAACCTTGTAGATTTAAAACAGTGGTTCCCAACTTTTTTTTGACCAGGGACTGCTTTTACTAGGGATCACTCTCCAACATTAGTACCAAAAGGTTTATGAATAATTTTTTTGAACAACTTTAGATTTGGTTTGGTTATTTGGAGTACTGATTCAGAAAATTGCATTGGATAGACCACATCAGCTCTAGTTTCTGATACAGAACATATACCATCCAGTATTGCCGTCTGCTCACTCACAGAAAACCATATTTAATAATCTGATGTGGTCTATCCAAGGAGTTGGGGCTGGTCAGTGACAGGGAAGGAGTGGCAGGCAGTGCTAAAGGAGCAGAAATAAAATAACTAAAATAGAATAAACAAATAAAGACCAGATTTTCATCCTCGTAGCCCACTGGTGATCCATGGCCCAGAGGTTAAGAACCACTGATTGAAAAGAACAATTACCCAAAAACAATGACAGAACATACAGTATGATAAAACATATGAAACAGGTATGAATTGAAACTGAGGTAGACTGGGAATAGACTTATTTCCATCTGTATTATTTATTTTTTACTTAAAAGAAAACTATGAAAAATAATATGCTCAAAGTGGGCAAGGTATTTTATGCATACTATGTGCATTCAATTATATTTCTGTATTTGCTACTTCATTATTTTGTGGTTATGTCTCTGATAACCACAACAGCATTTATTTATTATTTATTTCGGGATTTTACCCCGCTCTTCTCAACCCCCAAGGGGGGACTCAGAGCGGCTTACAGTACGGCACAATTCGATGCCCACATAATAACAATATAAACCCCAAAGCACTTCATGTATTGATTCTAATTGTTTTATGATTGGACTGGTGAACTGTAATCAAAGCTTCCTATCAAGAAACAGAGAGTTCTTGGCTTCATAAGATGAAAGCTTAGCATGAAGGGAAAGACAAGGGATGGAACCTTATTTTTTCTTTCCTTGTCACACTTCAGCAATCAAAACACCGAGTTTTTTGATGAGAGTAAAATGTTTTCAGAGGATTTGATAGTTATTCATGTGTAAAGGCAGAATTAAAATGCCCCCAAATAAGTATTTAAGCATGTTGGTGCTGTGGAAGAGACATAGAAATTCTGTTTGGGGAGAGCGAAAGGAGATATGCCATAGATATGTCAATTTTCACTGTGTTTTTAATTATTTTGTCTGCTCATTACATTCTACAAGATAAGAATTTCATGGACTAAGAAGCATGTATTTTGTGATTATTCATCCTTACCCAGAACTGAGCGAAAAGAGCTATGCATCCTAGACAGACAGAAAATGTGGTGAATCTGAAACAGTTTCAGATGCATGGTGCATTCATCTGAAGCCGAACTTTGAATCCAGATCATCATTTGTAGGCAGTTTCAGTGTGCCTCTATATTCATTTTTTAACAGTAATATTCCAAGATGTTGTCTGAAGGCAGGCATCTAGCCTGGAGGGGGGCTTGAGGGGATTCATCTCCCCCCGAAATTCTCAGGGTGGTCTGCAAGAAGGCCTTACTGGTATGTGGCACGGTGGTACCCTTGTCTGCGCCTGGGCCCTTGGTGCACTCTCTTTCCTTTTCAGTGCCCCTGGTTTCAGCCTTTGGTGCCGGGAGAGGAAGAGGAGTGCGACAGCCCAGGCGCCAAAGAGGATGCCGCCGCACCACAGACCATTCTGAGGCCACAATAGGCCTTCGTGTCCTTCCACTTGGCAGGCCTTCATGCCTGTGCATTGAAATCTCACCACACTTGTGGCTGGGAGTGGTAAACAACAACTCCCATTTGAAAAAAAGGCAATTATTCCCCAATCCCCACCCCTATTCACAGTTGGCCACATTGGCTCTATGTGCCAAGTTTAGTCCAGATCCAGTGTTGTCTTGGTTCAATGCCTATTATTATTATTTTATGTTTATTCATATCATGATCATCATGCTCAATATATCCTATATGCATGGGGGTATTGGGATAATGATGCAAAAGATTTGCCAGGGTAGATCCTCTTTCACTTAGACTCAGCCCCACCTCCCCCGAATCAAAATCAAGTGATATGACTAACATGAAATCAGTTAGCGAATCTATGGCCCCATTTCTTCAACAGAAATAAAGAGGTACTGGAATATTTCATATCCTCTATTTCGTATCCTATATTGAGTTGTTCATGAATCATTCATGAATTGAAGGGGTGTTCATTCTTAACATTTAAAGAATGGATCAGATTTTCAGTCCAAACTCTACCCACAACTTTGCTGCCACCTTGAACTTTTGAGCCAATCTACTTGTCTACCCAAGCTACCTGAGTTAACAGGTAGGCTGGAGGGCTGCAGCTGGGAAGTGATGGGACAGGGTTGCATTTTGGTCATTTTGCCACATATATTTTTATGATTATATGTCTTTAAGTATCTTCATCTTAAGGCAACCTTTCCATTTTTCCCCAGAAATATATATTTTTTCAAAGGAAGTTTGACATTTCTTTTCTCTGAAGCTGAGAGAGTGCATCTGGCACAGGGGCTCCCAAGTGGGTTTCGATGCAGGGATTCAAGCTGGGTTCCTTGGTGTCTTAGGGCAGTTCCAGACAGCCTCAAAATGTAGGACAAGTAAGTGGAGCAAAAATCGCAGGACCTGACAGCAAATCCAAACACAGACTGCCAGTCCTCTGCCATCCGTACTCACAACTGCGTCCTTGCTTCTGCCAAAAAATTCAATTTAATCAGTCTTCGTTTCAGTCAGTAAAATTACTTCATAATATTTCTCATCTAAATATAGGCATTCTCTATAAATGGTTGGGATATAGTTTAATCTCTGCAGGAATCTAAGGCTCTAATATGGAAAAAAAGCTTGAAAGGTTCTAACAATGGTGTAGGTTGACTTCAATGATTTTTTATCGCCTTGATGGGATTGGGCAATTAATCTATATGGATGAATAGATATTAGCAGTTGTGCTGGCAGATAATGGGCAAGAGATTCCTCTACATTACAAACTGACAACTCAGCAGGTAGTGGGATTGTGTGTGTGTGTGTGTGTGTGTGTGTGTATTCTGCTCCCAGTTACAGTATCTGTATTGATATTTTGAACAAGAGACCAGACTCAAAACAGAAGTATTTCTTATTTACCTATAGACAGTTTTGATTGTTTCTTTTCTACGCCAGGATTTTTGTTATTGATTGATCTCTCCCTAAAAAACACCTATCAGAAATTTCATATATGTAGATATGATGAAGCCAAAGGTTGAACCTTCTTCAGATATAACTGATATTATAAGAGAAACCTTTTTTTCCTGTTGAATAGAAAGCTGCGGAAGCTTTTGCTGTTGTCTTTACAATCAAAGATTCCCCCTGGTTGTGATCTTTTGCTGGAGGCAATTTTGGTCAGCTAGCTTCTGAAATGTTTACTATCAGCAGTTGAAGAACTGGGCAGTGTTTTGTTGGATGGAGCTGACAGTGAAATCCCACTAGCTCCATGGTCATTGTTTTACTTTTGCTTTCCCCCCTGCTTTTGTACAGAGTTTCTTGCTCAATAATTTCCTTTCCTATATTGGTTCCTTTTTGGTTAGTATTTTTAAAAGTTGTGCAAAACAAGTTCATAGTCAGGACACCATAATTTGCTAAAGTAGGAAATATTTGAAACATGAATGTACTGTCATACTATGGCTGGCATAGTCATTGATATTGTGTGCCTTTTAGTCATTACCAGCGTATGACTACCCTAAGACTACCCTCGCATTGGGTTTTCTTGGTATTCTTTATTCAGAGAGGGTTTGCCTTCTTCTAAGGCTGAGAGAATGTGACTCGCTGATAGTCATCAAGTCTCCTGGAGTGATGGAGAGGCAGCACATGTACTACCGTGTTTCCCCGAAAATAAGACACCCCCGATTGTAAGCCGTATCGGGGTGTCGGGGGTCGGCTTATAAGCCGTACCCGCATGTAAGCCGTACCTCGTCCCGCCGCTGCGCCGCCGCAACCGGAGGTGTGCGCGGCACACCTGCGGCACACCTCCGCGGCACACCTTTTTCGCCAGGCCTCCAAGCAAGGGAGGGGGAACGGAGCCAGGGACGGGACGACGCGGCGACGCGTCACTGTGACGCGGCGATCCTCACCCCGCCCCTGGCTCCTTTCCCCCTCCCTTCTTTCGTCAAGCAAGGGAGGGGGAAAGGAGCCAGGGGCGTGGTGTTGGGAGCCCAGGGTTCCCATGAAAATCCACTGTGTGGCCTTGGATAAGTTACACATTTTCAGCCTCACAGATGGTGAGCCCCTGGTGGTGCAATGGGCTAAACCCTGGTGCCAGCAGGACTGCTGACTGAAAGGTCGGCGGTTCGAATCAGGGGAGCGATGTGAGCTCCCTTCTGTCATCTCCAGCTTCTCATGCGGGGACATGAGAGAAGCCTCCCACAGGATGGCAAAACATCAAACTGTCCCCTGGGCAATGTCCTAGCAGATGGCCAATTCTTTCACACCAGAAGCAATTTGCAGTTTCTCAAGTTGCTGCTGATACACACACACACACACACACACACAGCCTCACAAAAAGGCAAAAGCAAATTCCTGTGAATCAATCTTACCTACAAAACCCCATGATAGGATTACCATAATTATAAACAATTTGAAAATTCACAACAACAACTAAAACTCCCAGAGTTCTATTCCATTATTCCCACCACTATATCACAGCTCTCAAATAGTACAGTAATACTATAAGTGAATTCTCCTTGGACTGGTTCGGTAATACACACACCCAGAACACATGGTTTGCATTTTCTTCTTGCTTGGTTCTATATATTTGCATACTGTAAGCTTTCCTATACCTTTCTTTGAGGAGTGAATGGTTCATAATCGATCCTCAAAATTACTGCCTGATACCTCCATGTCAGGGGTTTTCTGAACACATTCTGGGTTTTATTCCAAACTCTAAAGAAGCAATTCAAAGGGCTGAAGTTATTTTGGGGATATCCACATTTTTGATAGATTGAATCCACCCCAAAACAGAAGCTTCTGGTTGCCTGTGGCCAAACTAAGGGAATTTGCAAACTTATTGATAGACTCTATGGAGATAACTTTGAGATTTTAAATATGCACGAAAAACATTGCCTGACTTACCGGACAAAGCCTGTTGTGGCGGGGGCACTCTGGCAAGAAAGAAAGAGGCACTGGGTAGAGGACCCAGGGGTGCAGAGCGGCACCAACAACCAAGCGCGGCAGGGAGGCACCATGGCAATGGGCCGAGCGATGGACAAATGGAAGGTTTAGGAACTCAGAACTTTGGGCTCCTAATTTGTTGGGAAACATGCATGGAACCCGTGGTGGTGCTGGACTCTGGGAGCCTACAGGCTTTACACACTGCTCAAGGGGTTTGTTGATTGCAGGCAACCAGGGTTGGCAGCAAGGGGAGTGGGGGCTCCCACCCCCATTTTTGTGATGTGTGGCATGGGTTCTGGATCTAGTTTCCTTCCCCCCCAGTGGTGGGGGGGCATCTGGTGGTTCCCAGGGCGTGGCTAGTAACGCAGCCTGGTATTGTGCCAGTGGAACCCTGACATGTATTGCAGTATTGGTCAGCAGCAGGCTGACTGATCGTGATCTAGAACCCATGCCTGGCAGCCAAGCCCATTGTTCCTGTAATCAATAAACAAGTTGTGGCCATTCTCTTCCCAACTCGGTGTTCGTGTCATCTTTGGTTCTGTCAGCAGGAGGGGTGTCGCTCATTCATGCACAAATACATTGCCCGACTTACCGGGAAAGACCTGTTGCGGCGGGTGGAGGTGGGGGTGCTCTCTCACCAGCTATGCTGGATGCAGGGGGCTTCTTATTCCCAGTTTTCCTGCCACTTGGCCAGCTGGCCAATCCTCGGATTGGCCACGGCTGTCCACCTCCTTTACCCAGCAGCCCTTATAGAGCTGCCCTGGCCCTTTGCAGGCACCATGCCTGCTTCTGCTTGTCCATCTCACCCACCCTGCATGCCTGTTTGGTGATTTGATATTTTTAAAAACCACTATATTGTATGGCAGTATATGCTCAAAAGCAGAACAATATTACAAACAGTACAATGTAATGCAAATAATCAATCATGTGATTAATACACAGTATGAGCATGAATCACAAGCCCATATACATGGTTGGGCGAAGGAGTATTCCACTTGGCACTGAGTAACCCTTAGTGAAGTCCTGGGTGTAGTGACCCATGGACCTGCGACTGAGTCAATAGGGGAACCTTGGTAGGTGGCAGAGCTGGTGGCTGCTATGGTGGGCAGGCGCCAACGGCTGGAGGTAAGCTGACGATGCCAAGATGGCCGTTTTGCGTAACCGCTTCCTCAGGGTGCTGATCACTTCTGACCGCTCCTCCCCAGTATTGTAGTAGACCAATTTAGACTCAAAGTCGAAACGAGAGATTTCTAGGCATGGAATAGCATACAGTGAATACATGACATAGGTGGCAACGCATATAATACAATATACAGGTACATAATAACAGTAAAACATAATAGCATGCAGAGAGTACATACATACCGCGTTTCCGCGTTTCAATACAGATCGCTCTTGTGAGTTATCTCCGGGCTGCAATCAGCACCGGGTTACAGGAGTAGCTAGCTTATATAGCCAAATTCAACACAGGTGAATTCACAGTAACAGGGTTTGCACTGAGAGGGTCTCATTGAGCCCAAAGGGGGGGCTCGCTAGATACCAATAAAATCCATTTTCTTTCAGCTTTTAGCAAGATGTTCTGTTTGTCACAATGAGGGGGGAAACGCACCTTTTCTAAACCTGTCACCTTTAGCATGTTTGTATCAATTTTCTTTTCTGCACAATGCTGGTAAAACCCAGAGTCAAGGGACCCACATCTAATTCTAGAAAGGTGTTCCATAATCCTTGTTCTAAGACACCTGGAGGTCATCCCAGTATAATGGCGATTGCAGCCACAGCAGCATTGGATAGCGTAAATGACTCCAGCAGCAGGAAGTGACAGGTAATTTCATCCCTCAGGTATAGTAGTCTACCTGTTTGGTTGTTTCGAATGCTAGTGTTGTGCGAGATGAGAGGGCATACCGAACAAGAACCACACGTTTTGGTGCCCGGGCGCGGGGAGGTGGTTTTAAGGTAGATGACATGGTTACTATGGACAAGATACTCTCTCTGATTCTTAGAGCGTTTATAGGCAATCTGGGGGGGGGGGGGACTCCAGGCCCGGTATAGTTGATACCAGGGGCCAAAACTTGTTGACAATGCTTTGTATTTGGCGCGAATGCGGGGTAAGGGTAAGCGGCCATACAATTCTAGAGGAGGGGTTCTTGGTGCCTTTCTGAAGTAATTGAGCCCTAGGTATGGAATCCGCTCTGCTCTTAGCGGTTTTGACAATGGAGTTGGGTTACCCTCTGTGGGCGAGATTGAGAGAAAGGGTGTGTGCGTCTCGTTCAAAATGCTCAGGGAACGATGAGTTTCTTTTGAGGCGTAGAAGCTGCGAATACGGCAGGCTTCTCTTGAGGGAAGTGGCATGGAAGCTATCATAATGCAAAAGGGCATTTCTATCTGTAGGCTTCCTATAGTTTTGCACTTTGAGGCAGCCTTGATGGAGAAATACATTGAGGTCCAAAACGTTGAACAGAATGTATTAGTAGTTAATCTTTCTGACTATAATTTCACCAAACAAGAATTAGATGTACTTAATAAGGGTCTTTCCTTCGTGGGTACACCACAATGTTCCACATTGGACATTAGACGAGATTTATCCCTATTATTTCAAAATATCAGATTAAAGGATTTCTTCAAAGACAAATCTGATCTAGCACAAGAACCACAAGCACAACCCAAATTTTATATTAAAAGCACCTTCACACCCCCTGCCCTTGCTAATAATGTGAAAACATTTGAGCAGATAGTCATTCAAGAGGTATCCAAAATTAATCATGCCAATGAGGAAAGAGCCTCTAATCTCAATAGAGAAGAGCGCCTCATTCTTGAACGCCTAGGCAGCCATCCCGATATAGTGTTCCGGAAAGCGGATAAAGGAGGGGCCACAGTGGTACTTACTAAACTAGATTGCATCACTGAGGCATATTCTCAGCTCAATAACACCCGGGTTTACAAACCCCTCTCCCAGGACCCCACCAGTAGATATTCCCGCACTATTCGAGATATAGTGCACCATGCGGAAGTCTCTGGGTTCATTGAGGCTAAACTCGCCAAATTCCTATTCAATCCTACCCCCGCATCCCTTTGTTCTATCACACACCCAAGATTCATAAATCCCATAGGCCCCCAAATGGGAGACCAATTATTTCGGCCAGCGCCAGTCTCCTTGAACCAATATGCAAATACTTGGACTCTTTACTCCAACCCCATGTGGTGCATATCAAATCTTACATCAAAGATAGCACCCACTTCATTAACATTATTGAGAATAGGCCTATGTCTGAAGGGAACTGGATAGTTACCGCGGATGTGGAATCTTTATATACGCACATCCCCACGGGGGAGTCAAGAGAGATCATAGAGCATATCTTTGAATCCCGACCTCAACCCCACCACCCCCCGTCCGGCTTCTTAATGGAACTGTTTGACTGCACTACCGACTACAACTATTTTTCTTTTGAAAACCAATATTTTTTGCAGATTTCCGGTGTAAGCATGGGGGCAGCGACTGCCCCCAGCATCGCCAATCTGTTTATGAATAATCTAGAGACTAAACACTTGACCAGTAGTGCAGACAACAGGATGGCGGACCACATCCTAGGGTATCATCGCTATATCGATGATATTTTCCTAATTTTGGACAAAAATGTACATGTGGACATGTTTAAAACATGGGTGAACTCTTGGCACGAGAGTATCAGGTTTTCGTTTAAATTCAGTAAAACTTCGGTCAACGTTTTGGACCTCAATGTATTTCTCCATCAAGGCTGCCTCAAAGTGCAAAACTATAGGAAGCCTACAGATAGAAATGCCCTTTTGCATTATGATAGCTTCCATGCCACTTCCCTCAAGAGAAGCCTGCCGTATTGCAGCTTCTACGCCTCAAAAGAAACTCATCGTTCCTGAGCATTTGGAACGAGACGCACACACCCTTTCTCTCAATCTCGCCCACAGAGGGTACCCCAACTCCATTGTCAAAACCGCTAAGAGCAGAGCGGATTCCATACCTAGGGCTCAATTACTTCAGAAAGGCACCAAGAACCCCTCCTCTAGAATTGTATGGCCGCTTACCCTTACCCCGCATTCGCGCCAAATACAAAGCATTGTCAACAAGTTTTGGCCCCTGGTATCAACTATACCGGGCCTGGAGTCTCCCCCCCCCCCCCCAGATTGCCTATAAACGCTCTAAGAATCAGAGAGAGTATCTTGTCCATAGTAACCATGTCATCTACCTTAAAACCACCTCCCCGCGCCCGGGCACCAAAACGTGTGGTTCTTGTTCGGTATGCCCTCTCATCTCGCCCAACACTAGCATTCGAAACAACCAAACAGGTAGAATACTATACCTTAGGGATGAAATTACCTGCACTTCCTCGGGAGTCATTTACGCTATCCAATGCTGCTGTGGCTGCAATCGCCATTATACTGGGATGACCTCCAGGTGTCTTAGAACAAGGATTATGGAACACCTTTCTAGAATTAGATGTGGGTCCCTTGACTCTGGGTTTTACCAGCATTGTGCAGAAAAGAAAATTGATACAAACATGCTAAAGGTGACAGGTTTAGAAAAAGTGAGTTTCCCCAATCATAGTGACAAACAGAACATCTTGCTAAAAGCTGAAAGAAAATGGATTTTATTGGTATCTAGCGAGCCCCCCTTTGGGCTCAATGAGACCCTCTCAGTGCAAACCCTGTTACTGTGAATTCACCTGTGTTGAATTTGGCTATATAAGCTAGCTACTCCTGTAACTGATTGCAGCCCGGAGATAACTCACAAGAGCGATCTGTATTGAAACGCAAACGCGTATGTATGTACTCTCTGCATGCTATTATGTTTTACTGTTATTATGTACCTGTATATTGTATTATATGCGTTGCCACCTATGTCATGTATTCACTGTATGCTATTCCATGCCTAGAAATCTCTCGTTTCGACTTTGAGTCTAAATTGGTCTACTACAATACTGGGGAGGAGCGGTCAGAAGTGATCAGCACCCTGAGGAAGCGGTTACGCGAAACGGCCATCTTGGCGTCGTCAGCTTACCTCCAGCCGTTGGCGCCTGCCCACCATAGCAGCCACCAGCTCTGCCACCTACCAAGGTTCCCCTATTGACTCAGTCGCAGGTCCATGGGTCACTACACCCAGGACTTCACTAAGGGTTACTCAGTGCCAAGTGGAATACTCCTTCTCCCAACCATGTATATGGGCTTGTGATTCATGCTCATACTGTGTATTAATCACATGATTGATTATTTGCATTACATTGTACTGTTTGTAATATTGTTCTGCTATTGAGCATATACTGCCATACGATATAGTGGTTTTTACCTATATATGCTATGTCTTGGTATTCCTTTGACACTGCCCCTTTAAACATTGTGGTTTAGCAGTGTGTATAGAAGTTGCAATGGTGATTACTTTGTCGTGTATTGAAGATTTGATATTTTTGTCATAGGTTTGGTTATTGTTAAGTCGTCACAACTTTGGTTGGCATGTGGCGCGGGCCCTGGATCTGGTTTCCTTCTCCCCCTAGCGGTGGGGGGGGGGGGGAGAGTCTGGTGGTTCCTAGTGGGAGCCAAGTAATGCAGCCTGGTATTGTGCCAGTGGCACCCTGATGTATATTACGGTATTGGTCAGCAGCGGGCTGACCAATTATGATCTAGAACCCATGCCCGGCAGCCAACCCCTTTGTTCCTGTAATCAATAAACAAGTTGTGACCATTCTCTTCCCAACTTGGTTGTCTTTGGTTCTGTTGGCGGGAGGGGTGTCACCCATCCATGCACAAAGCAAAATGGGCAAGTTTGCCTGCATAGGCAGCACATAACAAACCTTGCTTTGAATCCTATGGTACAATAAATAAGAGCTTACATTGTAGATACAATTTCATCTTTTCCATTGAATTTGTCCAGTCTAGATGATCAAAAATTTGTTTTGTTTTGTTTTTGTTGAGAACATGCCAAATTCTGCAAATCTGTGTCTTAATGGACTTGACAGTTCTTGACACTTAATAAATTTAAATGTGGGAGAAAGCAGAGGTGAAGTTTTAGTTGTTGTTATATTATCAGATCTTCAAGTGTAAAGATATAGCATTTAAAACCAAAGTCAGGATCATCTATATCATAATCTTTTGACTTGGGTATATAACACTATAAAAGCAGTTCATTTAAAATGTGGTGATAGAGACTAGTTCTGTGCATATGATGGACCACCAAAAACCAAATATGGAGCAAATTAAGGATGAACTCTCACTAGAAGCCAGAATGACAAAACTGAGTCTATTTTCCTTCAGACATATCTTGAAACAACCGGATACTTCAGAAGAGACAATAATGAACTAATGATGAAGGCAGTAGGAAAAAGGAACACAGGTGGATTGACTCAAACAAGAAAGTTTTAACCCTAAATTAACAAGACTTGACCACAATTGTTAATAATAGAAGTGTTCTTATTCAAAGGCTCATAAATCAGAGCTGACTTGTTGGCAGTTAACAGCAACACTCATGACTGCTATTAGCCCTGGAAAAAAGGCTTGCTCACTTAGGAGGGAAGTACAGTGTTTCCTTGCTATAGCACAGTTCACATTCTCCCTTTCTCCAGCCTTGAAGAGCCTTGCCTTAACTTTATTTTACGTGTTTACATACTTAAAATAATGTATACCTACTGAAATAATGTATAAGTATTGAAATAAATAGAGCATCCTTACTTCGCAGATTTTCGCTTATAGGATTAAATCCATTCATTCTGAACCTGCCTTTGAATGTTCAATGGGCAGAGTTTTACCCTATGGTTCGGAACCTTGTGATTATTTGGCTCAGTGCCCAAGTAGCCTCTTTCGCACACATGCTGTGTATGGAAATGCTAGTTCAGGTCTAGTAGAGATGGCTCTCCTGTCTTACCATGTCTACATTTTATGCGGAGGTTAGATGGGAATCTTGTGTTTCCTTGTGCCATAGTATAATGGACATTGTTTGATTGTTTCCTTCCAATTCTCCAGAGAGGTACAGGCTTAAATCAAAATACAGACAGCCAAAAGTTGTCGGTCTACTTGGTCATTTAATACAGAGATTCAGAATACCAAAATTCACAAGCCAATGGGTGCCAAATAAATTTGGAACACGAAGCAGGGAAATCAGGCACTTTTTATAGCTTAGTCTTTCATGTATTCCTTAAGACAGTGTTTCTCAACCTGGGGTTCGGGACATACTTCTGATGGTTTTAGGAACCCTTTTTGCCAGAGAAGGTTGAAGATTTCTCCACCTGTCCTTCTCTTCCTTTTTAGTGTTGGGGAACTACAACTCCCAGAATTCAAAAACCAAACCCACTAATATTCAATGTTGGCCATGTAGGTAGTGTGCCAAGTTTGGTGCATATGGGCTGGATTATTTATTTATTTACAGTATTTATATTCCACCCTTCTCACCCTGCAGGGGACTCAGGGCAGATTACAATGCACACATACATGGCAAACATTCAATGCCATAGACACACAACACATATAGCCAAACAGTCAGAGGCTATTTAACTTTTTTTGGCCACCAGGGGAGCTGTCGCTTCACCATCCATCTGTGACACTGATGAAGTCCTTTCTGCATTCCCCGCATGTTTTTTGCTGGAGATTTTTATGGCCTCGTAAATTTGTTAAATTAGCCTCCCCACACATAGGTGGTACCTAAATTTCGTACTTGACAGATGCAACTGTATTTCAGGTTGCAAAGGCCGACAACAAGCTACACAAAATTGGCCGGAAGCTCACTCCGACCTGGGCTGACTTACAACGCAAGTAGTCAGTCAGTAGTGATCTTAATGCAGCTGACACCCAGCCAGCTGCGCCACAGTCCCAGAGTGCTCTTTGATTGTAGGTGAACTATAAATCCCAGAAACTGCAACTCCCAAATGCCAAGGTCTATTTCCACCCAAACTTCACCAGTGTTCATATTTGGGTGTACTGAGTATTTGTGCCAAGTTTGGTCCAGATCCATCACAGTTTGAGTCCACAGTGCTCTTTGGAGGTAGGTGAACTACAGCTCCAAAGCCCAAGGTCAATTCACACCAAACCCTACCAGTATTTTCTGTTGGTCATGGGAGTTCTATGTGCCAAGTTTGGTCCAGTAAATGAAAATACATCCTGACAAAATCAGATGTCTCAAATTTGTCTATCTCTGGCCAGTTAAAATACATCCTGATATCAGATGTTTCTTCTGAAGCATTACTTTGTCATCCCACGCTTTTTACAAGCGCATTGATGACTAAAAAGGCCAATCCGAGATAGGTAAGCCCGGTTGCAGAAAGCACAGTAGAAAGTCTCCTTGGGTGATGTTTCCAAGTTGCGGTTCTTTCTGCATTGTCATTTCTCTTAGAGACCAGTTCGGCGTGTCTTCTCGAAAGAGGCCGCAGCATTATGGATAGTGCATCTCCATGCTTCCCGATGTGAGGCCAGGGTGGACCATTGTTGGTGATCAGTCTGGCCAAGTCTGAGATGTTGTTTCAGGGAGTCCTTATATCTCTTTTTGGGGGAGCCCCTCTTGTGCTAACTCATGGCAAGTTCACCATAGAGTAGTATCTTTGGGAGGTGGTGGTCCTCCATCCTACAGACGTGCCCTGCCCAGCACAGCTGTGTTCTCAATAGCATGGCCTCAATGCTGGTGATCCCTGCTTGCTTAAGGACAGCAACGTTCGTCACATAGTCAGTCCAGTGTATATTTAGGATTATGCGAAGACAGTGCTGATGAAAGCATTTGAGGAGTTGTAGGTGTTGGCGATAGGTGACCCATGTTTCAGACCCATATAGAAGAATAGACAGTATGATAGCTCTGTACACACTGATTTTGGTGCTTTGCCTCAGGTGTTTGTTACTCCAGACTCTTTTGTGAAGCCTTCCGAATGCACTATATGCCTTTGCTAATCTGTGATCTATCTCTTTATCAATTTTGGCATCTGAAGATTTTATGCTCCTAGGTAGGTGAACTGCTGAACGGACTTAAGCACATATTTGCCTATGCTGACGTGGGGATGGTGGTGTTCTTCCTGTGGTGCGGGCTGGTAGAGAACTTCTGTTTTCTTCAGGCTGGTCATGGGAGTTCTATGTGCCAAGTTTGGTTCAATTCCATCATTGGTGGAATTCAGAATGCTCTTTGATTGTAGGTGAGCTATAAATCCCAGCAACTACAACTCCCAAATGACAAAATCAATCCCCTCCAACCCCATCAGTATTCAAATTTGGATGTATTGGATATTTCTGCCAAATTTGGTCCAGTAAATGAAAGTACATCCTGCATATCAGATATTTACATTACAATTCATAATAGTAGCAAAATTACAGTTATGGAGCAGCAATGAAAATAATTTTATTGTCGGGGGTCACCAACAACATGAGGAACTATACTAAGGAATCACGGCATTAGGAAGGTTGAGAACTACTACCTTAAGATGAGATGATACATAGTCCAATTGAAAACAGCCACCCTGGAGGATGAACACAAGCCTCTTGCATGTAACCAGTTAACAGTGGAGTTACCTAATATTGCAAGAACTAGAAGGGGAAGCATAGTTTCGTAACAGCCATTCCATTAAAAGTAGATGTGTCTTTATCCCTTGGATGAGAAGGCTGACAAGGCAGCCCATCATTTTTAGTCTTAGAAACTTTTTCATATATATTTCGGTTTTACCATTGTCATTTTAGCATTTAAATGTTTTATACCATTTTAACTATCTTATTTAATATTGGGTTTTAAACTTTGCCTGACGTTTGTACATTTGTGTATATGTGTTTGTACATGTATGTGTACCCTGATGTTCATACATTTTTTTATGCTGGTCATTGACCGTAATAAATCTTGTCTTTGTAAACTGCCCCGAGCCTCTGGGAGTGGCGGTGTACTAGTCGAATGAAATAAAATAATAAAGTATAGATACCAGAGAGGATGATATGGCTTCTAAACTCCATCTTACACTCTTGCTCTCAGATTATTGCAATGATATAAAAAGGATACTGCTTGTGAATTGAATTTTCAGTTACTTGAAAGGGGAGAATGAGAAACAGATGTGGTAAATACATTACTCAGACATGGGATCATTATACAATACAGGACACAGAAAGTACGTTTCCAAAATTCTGATTGTATTGATTGTAAATTAATGAAATAATGTCTCAAAGCCTAGAATTTAGAGTAAAAAAAATCCTCCCATCACCTTGAAGCTCTAGATTCAAAAAAATTACATATATGGCTGTGCATTGTGAAAATGACATGGGATAGTTAGAGGTACTTTTTTCTTACAGCTGTTATGTCAAGAAGCCAAGAAGGGCCTGGAGAGATGGGGAAGGCAGTCGTCATACCTAAGGATGATCAGGAAAAAATGAAGGAACTGTTTAAAATAAACCAATTTAACCTTATGGCCAGTGATATGATTGCACTGAACAGAAGTTTGCCCGATGTAAGATTAGAGGGGTGAGTATGCATATTTATTTTGTCTCTGCAATTTGTCGCATCAATTTCTAATATTTTCATATAGTGTTTGAATTAATATCAAAACAATGGATAGCTCATGCTATTTTGCATCCCTGCATGTATTGTCATAGGTAATTGTGTTTTGTAATATAAAAAGGATGTGCATTTTAGTGGTACATTTAACAGTGGCTCATTTACTTTTGTGGGAGCTTAGCATGAGCTACTGTATTTCATTGTATAATAGTCACCACCGCCTAATAGTTGCTCCTCCCTTTTGGGGAAGGCAACAATGGCATTTGGCCTTTCCCCCTGTAATAGTAACTCACTCAGGCAAGTGAATTAAGTGTGTGACGGCTCTTGCGTTGGCAAGGGAAGGCTCTGTTGCTATCTCACTAGCCTCTCCCTTCTGAGCTATTGCCTGTAGCGAACTCACCCAAAATGCAACAATTTATTGAAAAGTATTTCCACATTTTGTCCACTAGAGAGAAAACTTTTGAATCTAAGACAAGTCACTTAACCAAGCAGAGATTTGTATTCCAATATCTATATCTTATATTGTATTAACAGTGTACTGCAACTTAAAATGACAAGAACATGTTTTTAAGTTTCGATGGGATGCTGGTGATGAGGAGTGGAGATAAAAATGACTCAATGTATTGCAGCTGTCACTCTAGTGACAATGTCTCTTTTTTCCACCTCCATTCAGATGCCATCATTTGTCCCATCTATGAGATAGGAAACATTTTGCACATTTTGCTGTTAAAAATTAGTCATTCTGCTGTGGATTCTGTTTCTGCACAGAGATAATTTTCCTATTTAGTAGACATAAGTTGTGTGTCAGAGAAACATTCTTTCTCATAGGATACATACTGAGATGACAGTATGACTAGCACAGACAAAGAAGGGGGTGGACTTTGAAAGATAACCAAGTCATACCATGGAATACCAATTGTAATCTGTTGTGTCAGCATGTATTCTAAAGCATCACACCAGTAAATCAGGTTTTCAAGGAAGAAATTACACACTTTGTTCCCGTCAGGTGTTGCTTTGTCAGTGTCAAAGCAGTTGTTGCCTTGCATACCTCTTATGCCCTGCAAATGGCTAGATTGGACAACAGACAAATTGATACAAATTCAGATCCTTTTGATAAGAGGCGTTTTATTCAGTTGCTCCTCATTCCTGGAGTTGCTGCTGTTCTGCTCTTGTTGCCACTCCTCTTCACTTTTATCACACTTTCAACCTAATTTGATAGCAGGGTGCTTAATCACAGAGGAGTGAGAAAGAAGGAAATAGTTGAATAGTTGCCTAGTAACCATCCCTACATCACTTGTTGCTTTCTGGCTACAACAGGAATTTGATGGTTTCCCATAGTTGATAGCATAACTATAGTTGATAGGATAACTTATGTTTGTGTCTCCACATCCAAAATTGAGGTTTCTATGTCCAGCTGTCATTATAGTAATTATATAAATGTGGATGGCACCTGATCATCTCAATTGAGTATACGGAGAGAAGGAGGATTACACATTGAGAGATTACTAGCGGACTTCTGGTAGAAAACTATTCTGTACTCTGACTTCTCTAGTCTATGTTAGCCCAGATACCATCACTGGGTATACAACCACTCTGGCCACAAAACCAACCTGCACAATTTCGTGAATGATAGTTGGCTTTGTAAATTAATGTGAATGTTTTACATTCAGATTTTACATCATTGTATAATTCTGGTTTGTTTATGATTGGTTTAATTTATTGATGTTAGGTTCTAATGTTGTTTTAATATGTGGGGCTTTTCTGGGGTTATCACGTTCGCACTTGTTTGCTTTATGGAGGCACTGAATGTTTGTCGTTGTATGTTGGAATCTGCCTTCAGTCCCCCTGGGGAGACAGGGCGGGATACAAATAAAGGTTTTCATGGCTGGAATCACTGGGTTGTTGTAGGTTTTTCAGGCTATACGGCCATATTCTAGAAGCATTCCTTCCTGATGTTTCGCCTACATCTGTGGCAAGCATTCTCACAGCCTCTGAGGATGCTTACCATAGATAGAGGTGAAATGTCAGGAGAGAATGCTTCTAGAACATGGCCATATAGCCCGAAAAATAGGCATGGTTTAGAACCCAAAAATAGCGATTCGAAAATCTAATGGGGGGGGGGGTTGATTAGTAATAGAAAGACTTACAAAAAAATTTCCAAAAATTTCTAAAATGCAACGTAATTACTAACGAAATTTGTTAGTAGTTCGTATGCCAGCGCATGCGCATTCCAGATGGTTTTGGCCTACAACTCCCAGAAATCCAAACAGCTGGTAAACTGAAGGAGGGGAGGGAGGGAGGGGGGGGTTCTATTCCTGGAAGCAGCAAAAAAAGGAGGAGGAGCCCCCCCTCGCTCCTCACTGCCTCTCTCTTGCCCCGATCCTGAAGGAGTGAGGGCCCAAGTTTGCCCAGGCTGAGGGGAAAGGAAGAGGCCTGAGGCTGTGAGGAATGGTGAGAGTTGAAGTCCAAAACACCTGGAGGGCTGAAGTTGGCCAGTCATGAAGCCTCTTCAAGGCTTGGCACGCTTTAGATCCTGGCAGGCAGGAAGGGCAGGGAGGGCCCCGTCCGCTCCTCCTCTGCCAGGATCTAAAGCGCATTAAGCCTTGATGCGCTTTAGATCCTGGCAGGGAGTAAGGGCAGGGAGGGGCCCCGTCCGCTCCTCCTCCTCTGCCAGGATCTAAAGCGCATAAGCTTGATGCGCTTTAGATCCTGGCAGGGAGTAAGGGCAGGGAGGGCCCCGTCTGCCTCCTCCTCTGCCAGGATCTAAAGCGCATTGCTGATGCGCTTTAGATCCTGGCAGGGAGTAAGGGCAGGGAGGGCCCCGTCTGCTCCTCCTCCTCTGCCAGGATCTAAAGCGCATCAAGGCTTGATGTGCTTTAGATCCTGGCAGAGGAGGAGGAGCAGACGGGGCCCTCCCTGCCCTTACTCCCTGCCAGGACCTAAAGCGCATTCCTTTCCCTGCCAATAAATCGGAGTATTGGCAAGGAAAGGAGGGGAAGGAGGCGAGTCGCTCCCCCTTCCTTGCCAATACCCGGTTTATTGACAGGGAAAGGAGGGGGGCATTCAGTTCTCCTTTCCCTGCCAATAAACCAGAGTATTGGCAAGGAAAGGAGGGGGAGGAGGAGGCGATTCGCTTCCCCCCTTTCCTTGCCAATACTCTGGTTTATTGGCAGGGAAAGGAGGGGGGGGCGGCGAGAGAGGAGGAAGATGCCCCCCGTGTCCCTCGCTGTCTCTCTCTAGCTTTGATCCATGGATCCATGGATGGGGCTAGAGAGAGGCAGCGAGGGGCGCTGGGGGATCCTCCTCCTCTTGCTGCCCTGCCATAGGCGGGAGAGGAGGAGGAGGCCCTCGCTCGCTGATTGGCTAAAGGAAAGAAGGTGGTTTTATGGTAACACCTAGTCTCCATTAGCCAATCAGAAACCACGTCGAGAAAGGGCAAAGAAGCCATCCGACGTCCTTACGACACTTACGCACCAGATACAAAAATGGCACCGCAAAGAGTGTCGTAAAAGAAAGGGTACTTCCGGGATCGCAGCGGCGATGCTTATAAACTAGAAAGTCCCATTACATACAAATCCCTTCCGATTTCATTTAATTTTCATAACTTTTTTCTCATGCCTACCGAAAAACCTACAACAATCCAAAATATTAATTGTTGTTTTTGTTGTTGTTATTAGTATTAGTATTATTGAGAAAAAGAGGGTTTATCTGAGGAGGAGTGCTAGCCAGCAACTTTGGCCTGAAGGCAAATTTGACGAAGGCATTCATAGCTGGAATCACTGGGTTTTTGTACTGGGAGGGCCTTTACCATTACGTGCTTCTGAAGGTACTGAAGGTACCGAAGGAAAACAGATCTGCGCACAGGTCTAATATATGCATGACTAACATACTATAGTGATAATGCTAATTGAATGGAATTTGAGCACATGGTGACAGTCATGGTGTGCTCCTCTGTAGCTTACATTTTACCCCCCATAGCATCATTTCAAATGGGAGCTCCTGGTGGCGCATTGGGTTAAACACTTGTGCCGGCAGGACTGAAGACCAACAGGTCACAGGTTCTAATCCGGGGAGAGCGCAGATGCGCTCCCTCTATCAGCTCCAGCTCCTCATGCAGGGACATGAGAGAAGTCCCCCACAAGGATGGTAAGACATCAAAACATCCAGGCGTCCCCTGGGCAACGTCCTTGCAGATGGCCAATTCTCTCACACCAGAAGCGACTTGCAATTCCTCAAGTCGCTCCTGACACGACAAAAATTTTTTCAAATAGCAGCATTCTGTAAAGATAGATTTAGTTGTGAGTTCATTGTGACATAAACAATTGCTTGATTCACAGATCCATTTGATTCACACATCTTTCTAAGCTATTTCCCGAATGGAGTGGTTAGCATTGTGACTGTAGTTTCCACAGGGCTTTGTTTTGGGCAAAGGTTCACACATCTACATTGCTGTGAGTTTTCTGGGTTATATGTTTCAGAAGCATTCTCTTCTGATGTTTCTTCCACATCTATGACAGGCATCCTCAGAGGTTGTGAGGTCTGTTGGAAACTAGGCAAGTGAGGTTTATATATCTGTGGAATAATGTCCAGGGTGGGAGAAAGAACACTGTTGGAGGCAAGTGTGAATGTTGCAATTGGTTGGCTTGATTAGCATTGAATGGCCTTGCAGCTTAAAATCCTGGCTGGTTGCTGCCTGTGGGAACATTTGTTTGGAGGTATTAGCTGGCCCTGTTTGATTTTTGCATGAAATTCCTGTTTTTTGAGTATTGCTCTTTATTTACTTTACTGATTTTAGAGGTTTTTAAAATACTGGTAGCCAGATTTTGTTTATTTTCTTGGTTTCCTCCTTTCTGTTGAAATTGTCCACATGCTTGTGGATTTCAATGGCTTCTTTGTGTAGCCTGACATGGTGGTTGTTAGAGTGGTCCAACATTTCTGTGTTCTCAAATAATATGCTGTGTTCATGTTGGTTCCTCAGGTGCTCTGCTATGGCTGCCTTCTCAGGTTGAAATAGTCCATTTCATGTTCCTTGATTCATGTTTTAACACTGTGTTTGGTGATCCCCATGTAGACTTGTCCACAGCTGTATGGTATACAGTAGACTCCTGCAGAGGTGAGAGAATCCCTCCTGTCTTTTGCTGAACGTAGCATTTGTTGGATTTTCTTAGTGGATCTGTAGGTAGTTTGTTCTTTGTGTTTCTTCATGAGCTTCCCTATGCAGTCAGTGGTTCCCTTGATATATGTTAAGAACACTTTTCCTCTGGGTGGATCTTTGCCTTTATTTTCATGGCTTGTTTTTTGCAGTTCTTCTGGTATCTGTGATGGAGTATCCGTTGGTCTATATAGCCCAGTTTAGGTGGTTAGGTGGAGGAAGTGGTGTTTACTGAATTGATGTCTCTTGAAATAAGCAGTGTTTTCAAAATATATAATACAATAATTTTAATAATTAATGAATACCCAGCCCTAATTTACTGATAAGGTTATATTCAGCACTTTACCCCCAGCCCTATTGTTTGCTTTTTGCACAAGCCCATGCCCTGCCCTCTCTAATCTAATCATGCCCACCATATTTGTGGTTACTGTTTTTTGAGGTTGGTTTGATACACTTATGATGTTTTTATACTTTGCTGTTCTTAATTGTTTTGATTAGATTGTTTATGTTATATCATATGTTTAGGTTTTTAACTGTGTTTTAACTGGTAAATTTTGTTGCATTCTGGACTTGGTCCCTGTGTAAGCCGCCCCGTATCCCTTCGGGGAGATGGTGGTAGGGTATAAAAATAAAGTAATAGTAATAATAATAAAATAAATATTAATAATAATATTTCTTACCTGCCTATCCCCACAGCTCGAGGCAGGTCACAGCACAATAAAAAAAACATACAAGTACTATAAAAATTCTACAAACACATATTAAAATGCAGTTCCATAAAAGATACACATAAAAACATGATAAATATTCTTATGAGGAAGGTCAGGTGTACATATTATTTTACCTGACTTTTCTTTCCTTATCCCATTGCTAACATTTCAGGTGATCTTTGTTTGCACCTTTGCACTTGCTCCTTGTCAGCTATAATATATAAGATGGTATTCAGCTTTTCACAAGGAACTAGATGATGCCAACTTTCATACCGAAAGCAGTCAGTTTCAGCAAAGAAAGAATTAGCAACATGGTCTGGTGGCAGATGTAATCTTCCGAATGTGCTTCTCAACTGCACACCCAAGACACCTGAGTCTAGAAAGGACCAGCCTGGCCAGCTGAGTGAGGAGCATGCTTGCCTAAGGATGCTTTGACAGCAAAGGACAGCCTCTCTCTGGGGGGCAGGCAGGCACCTGGAAGGTAAACAACAGTGAAGTGCTCCATATGTTCCTTCCATTTTTATTTTAAAAATATTTTCTGCATGCCACCTGGTCTGTTTGAACCAGTGAGTGAATGCACTAAAAGTGTTTAGTACTGTAATAGTAGGCAGGGTCGCATTTTAAAATCTGATAATTTTGTGTCTATTTAACAATACATCGTTTCAATCCTACATGTAACTAATTTTGGAGTAAATACTGTTTCTATTGGGGATATAAAATTTCACTTTTTGTTATTCTTGCATTTAAGAAGGTATATGGTGAAAAAAATGTTTCCTCTGGGTGAAAACAAGAGTTTTCACAGATTCCCCCTATTTGAAGCTTTTCTGGGTTAAGGTTTTTTAAAGCATAAATTGACTATTTACTCGTTCTGAGGTTTCACTCTGTTGTTATATTCGTTCACATGAAGAACAATTCGATTTTTGATCATTTCTTGTGACCTTGTTTTGTATCATCTGATATACACACACAGATACACACACACACAAAACCAAAGCCTTTTTCAGAATCTCTTCAAAAATGGGTATCAAAACTCCCACTCTGCCTTAGATTTTAAAAGAACAACTCTTAACTCATGGATGTGGCAATTCTAGTAGTCGTCACAGTAACTTGTTAATGCTTGGACCATAATCAACCACATAACAAAAAACAAAAATTGGTATAATAAAGAGTATAGAGGTAGAGCATGTACTATATTGCCTGTAGATTTGGGATAATTTCCAATTCAACAAGATTAGAAATATCATAAGTGAAGACAATGCAGTGAAGAGATAAAAATATCCCTGGAGCAATAAACTGTGATTTCAGCAATAACCTGGTCTGAATTTTTATTGATGCCAAAGAGAAATTTAACAAGCCACTAATATCACACATTTTTTTTTAAAAAAAAGGTTCTGAAACAGTATGAGAATACAGACAAGACAGAATTGACCTCTAAAATTAGTTTCTGGTTCACAATATAAAAAACCAAAGAGCAAATAATCCTCAGTTTCTGTAGCCACACATGGATATACAGTAAATGGAGAATGACAATATTTGCTATTGATTGGGGCAGTAGTAGACATAGTTTGAAAATTAAGGAGTTTGAAAACTTGCATACATTTTGGGAATGTAAGCAGATTGTGGCATTTCTAGCAGTTTCAGCTTGCCTTCTCTCCTTTTTCTATCAGTGGCTTTATTCCTTTTTGTCCAAATTCACAGCACCATTCTATCCTTTCTCCCATATATACACATCCTATGAAGCACAAATTCCTGGCACCATTCCCTGTAGTTACATTTCTTATTAGTGAAGAGATCTTCAGACACTATCTCACACTTAGGAAAAATGTCAACCACAACTCTGAGTAATACCAAATCATTTTAACACTAGTGATCCCATAAATGGATTCTGCCTATTATATAGGAATAGTAATATCAATTGCTACATAGGGTTATTGGAAATATTACTAAGACAACAGAGGATATTTTGAACATTTAGAAATACCTCTAATTACTTTTTAGTGGATCCGGGCTTCATTGGGTTCAGAGTAGGCACATTCAACCAATGGGAGTTAAGCTAGTTATTATGTATTCACCCTATTAGCTCTATTCTAAGCATACCTATTTTCATTTTAGGGTCAGCATTATGACATATAGGACATGATGAGTTGTCAATACCAGTGGGTTATTTAGAAAGCTTTTGAAATGGTAATGTTGGGACAGGATATGTTTGTATCATACTCCACCTGACTTCGTTCAAAGCTCTCTGTATGCATGGAGGAAGTTGATAGTAATCGTCATTGGTAGGATAATTCTGCTTGCAAGCTGATTGTAACTATTTTCTGACTTAATGGTACAAGGCTGCTCAACCATGAAATTGCTTCCTTCATGTAGTGCACTACACTTTTTGTCTGAATTGTCACAGCTTAGAAAACCTGACAGTGACAATGAACACAGCAACTGGGACAACCAAATCATGCTAGGAACAGAAACAGGTATTCATATGTGATACTTTTCCTCAGCCACATTTTGACTTTTGGATCAGAGAAACAAAAGTTTATGGGAAGCATAAACTTTTAAACATATACAACATATTCTAATAGCCTTGGCTCCTTTATTTGTATCACACCTAAATCATCCTCCTCCTAGTTCTTACATTCTCCCATCAAACTGATGGAGCTCTAAGAAATATATTGAACATTTTTTCCATTGTGCCAGCTCATTGAACCATTCAATAAAATAAGATTGTGAACACTGATGGACAGTAGATCTCAAGGATTTTTAGGTGTGATTATTTCCTATTTCCACCAGTTCTCAGATGGTCTTTCATCCAAGTACTAACTACTTAGATTTAGAAATAATATATGATAAGTGTGTTCAGAATGATATGTGGTATTCTTTACCATGATCATGCCATTCCTATTTTCTGTAACATGGATGAGAAAGAGGGATGACCAATTAAATGGGACCAAGCCTTTGGGCAGTAAGCAATACAAGGAATGATCAGGGATTATGTGTAATTGATATTTAACAATTGGAGCAGCTTTGGTCCATGATTTCTGGATTATGTGATTTTAATATTTATATTAATATATTTTTAATTCCACATTTTACTTGTCTAAGTGTTGTTACATTTTTATGATCTACTAGCTGCTGTGGTGTAGTCTTCCTTCCTTCCTTCCTTCCATCCTTCCATCCTTCTATCCTTCCTTCCTTTTCTCTTCGCTCCTTCTTGGTATCCTTCCTTTTTCCTCCCCTCCTTCCTTCCTTTCCCCCATCCTTCATGCCTTCTACCTTTACTTTCCCCTCACCTCATCTCCTTCATACTCTTATCCTTACTTTGTCCTTCTTTTCCCCTCCCCACTTTCCTTCCTTTCTTACATCCTTCATTCAGTCTCAGGCCCCTCCCAAAGGCCTGGACAAACTTGGTCCTTTCAGGTGTTTTGGACTTCGACTCCCACAATTCCTCACAGCCCCAGGCCCCTTCCAAAGGCCCCTTCCAAAGGCCTGGGCAAACGTGGGCCTTTCAGATGTTTTGGACTTAAACTCCCACAATTCCACACAACCCCAGGCCCCTTCCAGAGGCCCCTTCCAGAGGCCCCTTCCAAAGGCCTGGGCAAACTTGGGCCTTTTAGGGGTTGTGGACTTCAACTCCCACATTTCCTCACAGCCCCAGGCCCCTTCCAAAGGCCTGGGCTAACTTGGGCCTTTCAGGGGTTTTTGGACTTCAACTCCCACAGGCCCAAGTTTGCCCAGTTGTGGGAGTTGAAGTCCAAAACCCCCTGATAGGCCCAATTTAGCCCAGGCCTTTGGAAGGGGCCTGAGGCTGAATGAAAGATAAAGTGTGTGTGTGGGGGTGCTCCTTTCCTGAAGTGGCTGCACCAAACCGGCAGCACCAAACCGTCAAGAGGGGGCTGAGGGAGAGCAGCAGCGGCTTCTTAGCAGGCGGCGGCTGGCGAGGGATGGAGGAGAGGATGCCGCTGGGCGCCTGCTTCCGCCTTTGCCGTCGTCACCTTCCCCGCTTGTCATGCGGCTCCAGGCGAGGAGGTAGGAGCTGCTGCCACCTCCCCTTGGCAGCCGGCTCACGGTTGGCGGGAGGACGGGCCTCTGGTGCCGCCCCCCCGCTGCCATTGCCCTCTGTGCCAATGGGAGGGGGAAGGGGAGTGTGCTGGCTGGAGGACTCTCTCAGCTTGGCGAGCATGCACAGTGGGGGGTTTTGGATAGCGCCGTTTTTTCCTGGCGCAGGGGTTTATGGGGGTTGTAGGGTTTTTTGTTTTTCGGGGCTCTGGCAGCTACTGAAAATTTTTTGCGGGTTTTTTTGTGTGTTGTGCATACCTCTTGTGTGTGTCATGGGATGTGGCCTGGTTTGGTGTGTCTGCCTTGTGTAGTTTCTTTGTTTACTGGCTACTTCCCATGACAGCTCTCTTTTTATATATATAGATCTGATAGTGATATGTTATGGTTGCTCTGTGTTAGGTTTTATATGTATGTGAGGCATTCAGTTTTGCCATAATTTAGCCATAAATATGTTGGAAACTGCTTTGAGCCCCCCGGGTGTGTGTGTGTGTGTGTGTGTGTGTGTGTGTGTGTGAGAGAGAGAGAGAGAGAGAGAGAGAGAGAGACAAGTGAAGTAAATGTTTGCATTTGCATTCAAAAGACTTTTGTATCAGTTATAAGCAAGGGCTGCAAGCCCTGGTATTTTTCATGCTGAACTGTGAAGCCTTGATATCATTTCATGCTGCCATGCAAAGTTATTGTGTCATTTCATGCTGTTCTGTGAACAGCTGGACGAACTCAGGCTTGAGACATACAATTCCCAGAAGAACTGTATTCTACTAAATTTCAGGAAGATGAGTAGGCTTAAAGGTTTTCATTTGTACATCTGTTTGTTTGCCTTCTTGCAAATTTCCATGGTATTCTCTCCTTCTCCTTTGCTGCAGCTACAGGTGAAAAAAGAATAGAAAGGCATATAAATTTGCTTTAAAATATGTTCACCCTCTTAATCATCTAGGAGACTCTTAATGAAAAAAATGCCCTACCTTCCCACAATTATTTGTTATTTTCTTTTTCAAATAAATGTATGCAACTAAAGATATGTACTCTTCAGTCTGTGGGTAAAGTGTGTGTATTATGAAAAGAACACAACTGAATGCATGCAGAACTCAATGCAGGAAGAAAAAACAAAGTTATATAACATGACCCACATAAAAAAGACATAAGGAAAATGGGTGGAATTTGGAGAAGTGTAACTAAGGACCCTTCCAAATGGGCCCAAATCCCAATTTTCTTTGTGAATTAGACCACTCATTAGGACCAAATCCCAGGTTTCCCCGTGGGTGTATATGTGTGTATATGTGGTTATGTGTCCTTCTGGATAGTTTTATTTGAGGGGCATGAGGACACAGCCAGACACCTCTAATACATAAATTTATATGAGAAACGGGCGACTGGAAAGTGTGGGTGGGTGTGCCATCCTGATCCTTCGAGCTCTTAGAGCCTGAAGAACTGATATGGCAATTGGGGTTGGCCCCTAAGTTCACCAAAGGCAGTCCCAAGTGTCAATTCCCACAGAGCTAGCACCTGAAAAGGTCGACCTTGCAGTAAGCTAAGGTGTTGTTTTGACATCTCAGGTTAATCCAAAAGCCACCATGGGTTTTGGACCTGTGTGGCCTAAATCAAAACAGAGGGTTTTTTCCATCCTTAGTTGGAGCAAATTTAAGAAATCCATAGCTGGGCATTATTTTTATTAGGATCAATCACAATGGCATAAGAGAGTATTTAAATTTTTGAATTCTACTTTCTGTTAGGACCAGGGAAGGAAGGGAGTTGTAATAGACCATCTTGAATCCCCAATGATGGTGTATAAATAAAGTAAATCAATTAATTAATACACATTAACTTTGCAGTACAGCTGTTTCCATAACCATTCCCATTCTACATCCAGAACACATCTCAAACTCCCCAAATGTTTCTGTTTTCTCTTGGAAATTATTCTCCCATTTCATTCACCAAACAGCAATTTATTTCCTCCCTGTCCTTTGTTAATACTGCTGCCAGATAGGCTGCAACATGGAAGAATTGGGGTTTCTGTTGCAGATAAAGGGAAATTCTGTAGTTATATGGCTACTCATTTCTTCCTTCAGGAGACCAAGAAAAGGCAAAAGAAACAACATTTTACATCACAGTGTACAAAAAGGACATCTAAGAGTTCTGTTTTATTCAAATTTAAATTTATTCAAACGGAAGCATACAAATATTATTAAAGTCCTACGCATCTCTTGAATTTGTCATAATGGCTTTTAGTATAGGTGTATTATTGCATTTGGAATTTTTCCACTAGTCTATCCCCTTGCATTCCCCACTTTGGAACATAAGGCAAAACAAATGTGAACTGTTAACTACTTTGATAATAAGTCTTATCAATTATGTCAACACAAGGTGTTCTTGTTAGCTCCAACTGTCAAGTTATTTGGATCCGCAGCAACAAATGAAAACATAACATATGGTAGGGTCATTTAGAATAGAAGCTAAATCAGAGATCTTGCACATGCATTTGAAATAAGATTGCAATGCTTTTCTATAGCAAGTGGTCATTTAGACCTGCACGATAGACTAGTTGAGAGCTTGTGTCAGGTAGCGCTCTAAGTATTGGATTGTGGCCCTGGAGACCAGAGAAATCCACTGAGTGACCTTGGGTCTCAGAGGAAGGCAAAGACAAATGGTCTCTGAATAAATTTTCACAAGTAAACCCATCATAAGTTGGAAATTGCTTGAATGCATACAACAACAACAACAACATATCGATTTAGATATGTGAAGGAATAGAAAACAAATCAGATGCAGAGAACAGAAGTTTCAGAGAAATTGAAGAGAGAAAATATTAGAAGTGTTTGAATTCAGATTGTTTTATTAGGATGCCTTTAGAATGAGTCAATGTCAAGAGTGATGTTCACAATCAGATACAGGTAAGAATGATATAGATCAGTTCCAAGCATCTTTCCTCCCAATATTTTGTTTTACATTGTGATTTTATTGATTGTGTGATATTCTATTGTATAATATTTTTGCCCTATAATCCAAAATGTTATCAAAATGGTGGAATATATTTACATTAAACAAATACATTCAAGAGATTGAACTTGGAAAATTCCTCTTGTAAGAAGGTAGTAGTCATTTGGAGATTTTGTGCTAGATACTTTGTCCCCATATTTGGTGCTTTGAATATTAGTACTTTAATGAGATGAAGCCTTCAATCACATTTTGTTACCAATTGGAAATCTGTAGAATGATGTTGTACTTGATCAGAAACGTACAGAAATGTGCACAGAATCAGAGTATTTTCAAATACACCCAGAGATGTATTGTCACTTAAGTTTGGGGGGCACTACCCTGCAGGAGCTTAATTTGGCAACCCAGCATTATTTCCAATAATGGGAAGACTCCTGGTTTTCCCTAAATACATTTTGCTCTTTGCAAAGCCTGTTGGACTATGATAAGAGAGAAAACATGTTTTGAAATGCCATTTAATTCATGTTTGAAAATTGTATTATTGATTCTCTTATGCCAAATGCGTGAGAAATGTAATTGTAATACAGATACTCCTTGTCCTTATACTTATCAAAGTATAATTGTATAATTTTGGTTGTACATTTTAAACAGAATGCTGAATAATTCAGCTGAAGATATTTAGTGTCAGGTGACTTTGGTAAATAACCGACTCGCAAAAAATGTATTCATCTTATTGTTAGTCTAGTCCTCCTGGTTTTTAAGAGATATAGCACTCATTGGTATACAATATGTTAACTGTACCCATTAAGAGAATGTAAAATCAATAGGTAAGCACTCTGAACGAAAGCATATGGCCATGTTTAAAAGCCTCAGTTTTTTCACAGACTGAAAATCTCACTTGTCACTGGAGTTTTGTTTGATTCTTGTTTTTTCCCCATGACAGAAATCCAATTTCTGGAGGAAGCTCTGAGACCAACACATCTGTTACCTGCTTTGTGAAGTGCAACACTGAGTCTGCCTTAAACCTATAACTAGATTTGGGGGCGGGGAGATGCCAGTGCTAAGAAAAGAAAGCATCTTCCTATGCTTTATTTAGAATGGCACAGATTTTGCTCATTAGCTAATTGTTTCTAATCTAGCATTTGAACTTGATTTGAATGGTAGAAACCGTTCATATGTGATCACAAAGGCAGCATATGAAAACAAACAGCCACATAGAATTTAGTTAAGTAAACCTTTCCATCATACAGGAAGTGGGATTAGATTCAGCAGGAGGAGGTATGTTAGAAAAAGGAATTTCAATAATTTAAGATGAATCATTGATACCATATTCGTAGCAGAATGCAGCAAAGATCTTTTACTGATAATAGTAAAGGAAGAAAATGGACAAATATAGTTAAAAATTAACGGGAAAATGAAGTATTACTTAACTTTACAATGATTAATGAACTTGTAGTTTGGTGAGGACCTTATAAAACCACAATCCTCTTGATCCCAATACATTGAGCCATGTTAGTTAGTGGTGTCAACTGCATTATTTCTACAGTGTAGAGGCACCCCAAGACATGGAAGGACTATAGTCCTTTGAACATATCATTAGGCACTATAATATTAGAAAAGCTGATGATATTGGTAAAGTGAGAGAGAGCAGGAAAAGCTGATGACTATACAACAGATGGATAGATTCCAACAAAGAGGCCACAACTTTGAGTCTTAGCAGGCTGACTTGGGGTGCTTCCAGACTTCACATAAATGCTGCAGAGTGGGTTAAAACCCCCACTTTGGCACTCCTTTCTGTCCTGACACCTCCCCCAAAACCCGGGCTTTCCCAGATGGCTGTTCCTATGCCATAACGGTAAGTATGACAATGGCACGGGGCCACCCCTCCCCCAAACCACCCTTAAAATAAGACAAAAAACTTATTGGGTTGCCTTGATGCCTCTCTGGAGGTCTCCTAGCACATAGAAATTACATGCCAGGAGGTGGGGGGGGGGGTCAGGAGTTACTTGTTGTTCCTCCTGCCTCCTGGCACATCAAGATGGCCTAGTATTTTGTATTTTATTTTAGGGGCTTTTGTGGGGAGGTTGGAGAGAGAGGGTGCCCTCCTTGCTTTTCTGGGCTCATTGGGTCCGAAGAACTGAGATGGGCTGTAGGGACTGACCCTGGGTAGTTGTGAGATTACCCAATAGTCAGTCCCCACCCGGGCCTTTCAGAAAGACCTGGATCTAACGGGTATCAAATTAATTCAGGAGAAAGCAGGGCTTACCTGCTTTGTCCTGAATTAATCCTCTTTTTCTGGAGGTGTCGTTTGGATGCTTCCAGTAAAAGTCCACCAGGGCCAACATTTTGGGCCCTGCCTGGAAGCATCCTTGTAGTCTCCCACCCATAAGAGAAAGCTGATTTGACAGCAGTCAACAATGACAAACATAACCACTTCTTAGCATTCTTTAAAATATTTTCTGAGTGAAACCTATATGCAATCACTGCTCAACTTGTGGTTAAGCCTTTTATTATATTATATTATTGTTTTATTCATTTCTATCATTCCTTTCTTTCAAAGTGGGACTTAAAGTGGCTAAGAGTGTATTAAAAAATTAAAACTATACAAACGCATTAATAAAATATAATTATGAGAATTATTGGTACATTAAACATTAAAATTTACTAGATTCACAAGGTTATTTACAACATTTAAGAAGGCACTGAACAGCAATAACCCCACCCCCCATCAATTCCTAAAAGCTTGCTGGCATAAACATGTTCTGACTTGCTGATAGAACAAGAGCCTCTTTAGGGAGGAATCTCCAAACTCTGGGAGGAAGCACCAAAAAGGCCTTGTTTCCACTAAATAAACTAGAGAAAGTCCTCTTGAGAAGAACTTAGAGCTCCAATTTGTCTATAAAGGGAAACACAGCCCTTCAGGTAACCTGAACCAATGTTGTGCATGCTTGGATCGCACAAAGGAAGGCGCTAAGATTGTCAAAATGTCACAACAAGATCTTCGCCATTCCTATCACACGTGGGCCTCATCACACTAGAGAGAGAAACCCACTTAAAATGCAGTTTCCACTTCTTGCAGCATTCTGGGGTTTGTAGTTTAGTGAGGAAGTGGTTCAAAGATACATACATCTGTCTCAAGTTTATATAGCAATATGGATTGAACTAGAAATTACAAAGAGCCTATGACGAAGTGGAAACTATCTGATAATACAGGTCTGGTCAATGATACCTTATCAGTGATATCTACTGTAGTTGTCAGTGATACCTTAGCAGTTCCATTGGACACAATTAATAAGAATATAAACAGATGCCTCCAAAACTAATAGGTACTTCCCAAACTATCTTCTGCTAGGATTCTTCAAGTTAGCTATTTTTTGAGTGATGAGAATTTTTCTTCTCCACAGCAAAAATCCCAGATTGAAATCCTTCTCTTTTATCTCTTGTACAAGCCAGTGGTTTTCCCTTTGCTTTATGGCACACACACTAGCAATGAAGCAGGAAGGTGTATCTTTAGTCATTTATTTGCCTGAAACTTTATCATATATATGTTTTTTCTCTTTGTTTCCCCCAGTTTTTATCCTGCCATCTTCCTTTATCTTTTCAAGCATCTTTGTGTGCTCTATTTCTTTTTGACGAATCGAAGGGTCTTTCTGTTTCTAAGCTTTTGAAATCAAGAGCTAATTTTTATTTTATGGTGCAGCATGATTAGGAAAGTGTGGAAAGAATCTTCAAATTATCTCCTCCAGTTCTGTCAGAAATGGAGGAAATGATTATCCTCTTAAAGACCAATACTTTTTCTATGTTGTTTTAAATTGGAAATACTCCTTCATCTGTTACTTTGTTCATATTCTGGCACAAAAGCTTTTTGAGCTTTTAAGTAAATGAAATTCTTGCACAGACCAACTTCTGAAAAATTAATGCTGCATTTAGAGTCAAAAAATCCCTAAGGAAAGCTTGATATTCAAACTCACATTTGGAGGATGTCATTGTTATGAATAGTGACAGCTGAAGGTGTGAGTGAAGTCTTTTTGTTCTTTCAAACTGCAGACCTATTTATACTGAAGACGAGAACACAAGAGAGCGATTTTCATGACACATTTCCCCATCTATCATCTGCTAGATATAAAAATTTATTGGCTATTGCATATTTTGGTTCAACAAAACCCAACAAGTCAATATTGATAGACTCATCTTAAATGTCCCTTTTGGCTAAATGGGGAAGAGGGAATGGTGATACTAAATTACTTTAGATTTCCTTTCTGCTCATGTGTGCAAATCATCGTGTGAAATACAAATGGTTTCAATTTGAACAGTTCATGAAGTTTGAATAAATTTATTGAACAGTATACATGTTAACCTTTCATTGCTGAAATATGCAACAACTTTCTGTTATATAGTAAATGTTACTCATTTTTTGCTTTGGGTACCATGCTTGAAATAGATGAATATTTCTATAGTAATGTCATAAGAAATGTACAAGCATGCCAAAGGGCCTTCAATGTTGCATTCAAATGTAAAGGAAGTAATAAATATAATTTTCCAAAAGGAAGTTTGCTGGATTCAGAAACTGCTGTAAACAAACTGCAGAGGGAATATCCATGGTTTGTTCAGCTGCTCTGCTTATACGTATTCAGAATGATGGAGAAGTATCTACTTACCTTATACCCAAATTCTTCAGAATCATGGGTTGTCATGTGAAATGTTGAATGCATTGGCTCTTTTGTTATTGCTTCATTAATTTGGCACTGGAAATGGGTTCTGGTACCTTGAAACTTATGAAGGTACTGTATTTTCTGGCATATAAGACTACTTTTTAACCCAAGAAAATCTTCTCAAAAGTCAGGGGTCGTCTTATACGTGGGAGTAGCCTTATATGCCAGGGTCGTCTTATACGCTGGGGGTCATCTTATAGAGTGGGTGCTGAAACTTCCAATCTGGATTGGAGAATCCGTGGTTGCTGCATATGATGGGGGGAGCTCAAAAATGGCAGAGGCCATGTCCCTGCAGTATGCAGTGACTGTATAAAAGCATTAAGGGCGACGCTGTACATGTATGGTAGAAGAAAATCCATTCATCGGGATTCGTGGACTTAATGCGGTCCCAATGATGAGGTGAAGGGGTGCCTCACCAGGAAGGTGTAAGTGAAGGGCAGAGCAAGCTGCAGGCGTCCGGGGCGCCCGGGGTATGGAAAAAAAGAGATAGAGTGGCTCTGGGCCCAGAAAAACACACCTCTTTTACCTGTCTGGCCCACCCTTGTATCTTATTACCATACCTCCTCTTTTGACTCTCAGAACTCGCTCCTGAAGATTGCAGTGAAGCGGTGCAGGTGTGCATGTGTGAGATCTAAGAGGCAGAGAAGGAAGTACAGTAATAGGAAAATTACCATCTGATGCTTTTTAAATTTGTATTTGGTTTGTGTTGGAAGAGGGGTAGTCTCATACGGCGAGTATATCCCAAACTCTATATTTTAACTGGAAAAGTTGGGGTCGTCTTATATGCCAAGTCATCTCAAATGCCGGAAAATACGGTAATTATATTACATTCCTTGATTAATGTCTGTAAAAGACAGATGTGTTTAGTCAAATTAGTTACTTTGAAATACATTTGAAGAACATTTTAAATACCCAATCTGACTCATGCTTGGCATTATTAATGAATTCTATTTCATTGGTATGTCACAGACCAGAATCTTGTTATGGAAATACTTATACTTTCAGAGAGGTATGTAAGGGTAGTGTCCTGTCAGAGGCCCCATCTGCACAGCCCACTTAGGTCAGTGTGGATGGGTTGTTTCACCATATAAGTCAATGGGGAGTCAGATCAGCCCTGCAGCAGCTAAATACCACACAGGATGATCAAAATTAACCCAACTCAGGGAAGGGGGCAACACTGTACCAGCAGTTGGATCCTCCCCCAAGTTAAAATAGTTAAGACATCTGCAGCTGGTTCTTAAACAGAATCCCCCCACCTCCAGAGGTGTCTCTGGGTGACCCTATCTTGCTACAATGTATGCTAGAACCAGCATTTTGCAGGTTGTTCTCCGCCTGTGTTATGTGTCTATGTAAAACTAGCCAAAGAGTAGAGTGGTGGAAGATGAGAGCTTAGTCTATATTATGGGAGAACCTAAAAGAAGCATCAATTCCTTCTACTCTCTCTTTAACACGGCTGGCTTTTTTGAAGGCCTGGACAGGGAAATGGCAGTGGCAACTTGGTTGGGTGATCCCTTGAGGTGACATTGGTGCTTTCCCTCTGTGTGGAATGACCTTCAACCTATCCATGAGTCATATCAAATTCCATAATTTGGGTCCCCAAATCTGCCCATGGCTTATACATGGATATGTATGGTAATAGATTAGCAGTATATATGCAGCAGAAGTCAGGATAGAATGGCCCTTTCATGTTATGCTGCATGCTATTATTCTACTTTAATTGGCTTCATCCTTCAGAGTTTTGGGTTTGCAATTATTTATTTATTTATTATTTACAGCATTTCTACCCCGCCCTTCTCAACCCCTTCCCCCCAGGGGGACGACGACTCAGCAGCTAACAAAGGCAGCAATTTGAAGCCTAAATAATACACAAAATATCCATAAAAACATACAAAATTGAAACAGTAGCAATTAATTAAAACCAAATTATCCAACAGTCCATTAAAATAGCATTAAAAACAATGTGCAATCTACACATCCAAGTGCTAGAGCAGTAAAACCACGTCCTTATCTCTGTCGTCAAGACAGTCCATTCCAGTTTAAGTGCTGCTATGTCATTGTGCAAAGGCCTGGCCCCACAACCAAGATTTTACCTTTCTCCTGAATGCTAGGAGGGATGGGATCGATCGTATCTCGCTTGACAGCGCATTCCACAGGTGAGGGGCCACAACCGAGAAGGCCCTGTTTCTCGTCCCCACCAGCCACATTTGAGATGCTGGCAGGAGCAAGAGCAGGGCTTTGCCGGATGATCTTAAGCTGCGAGGTGGGATGTAGAGGCAGATGCATTCAGACAAGTAAGCTGGGCCAGAACCGTATAGAGTTTTATAGGTCAAAACTAGCACTTATGGGAAGTATTTGGTGTCCTCAATCAAGGAGCCCATCTGGTGACTCCAATCAAAACCAGAAACCCTTGGATTCGATAGGATGCAGCCATGGCAGTCGAAGTGGAATCATAGTGCTGTGTTTCTGTAGTGTCAGGAGTGTCCAAAGAAAGAGCTATTAACTCTCCTTTTAGATATGGAACCTAACAGTTGAGAAATCTGGGAAATAACTACCATTTTCTAAGGTACATTCAATCCATTATTGACTAAATAGTAGATTGTAAGTAGTAAATTATAAAGGACACCCAAAGAATGAGTACGTCAGATCATTTACTTGTTGCCCTGCTTCCAATTTGGTGCTGTTAACTTCTAGAGTACTGAAATACTGAGAGGTAAATTATCTTGTTACAGTCCAACAAGTCACCTCAACCACTGTGTTCAGTTTAGGTCAAAAATTATATTAGTTGCTACTTAAATTGCCTATCGTCTCTGAAGTTTCTCATTTCTCCAACATGTTTGCTTCTCTTCGTGTGATGTATTATCTAGCCTTGCATTGCTGAAAAACATCAATAAAATTCTGAAAGGAATAAAATCACAATGGAACAGTTTATGGTCACATAATTTGTACATAGCCAAAGGGAACAATAGTAAATAGGTATGTAGTGCACTCTGTTTTCATGTTATTGATTGTGGAAAATGTGCTTGCCTCACACTTAAACAGCTGTAGTTACTTCATGTGTATTCATAAATCTACATCTGACAAATGCATGATTTCCATAGGAAAATACTTCTATCAGTAGAAAATTGCTTCCAATCAAAATCCATTGTTATGTCCCGAGGAAGACAAAATAATATTTTCTCTTGTTTGTTTGTTCCTTTGTTTTATAGCTACTGCTAGTTACACGCTGATAATAAGTCATCTTTCTTCTAATGTGACACTGTTTTAAACAGGAAAGATAAATCATTTTGATATTTTAATTAATACAAGTTAAAAAGATGTTTTTTCCATCTCTATTAATAAAGAAATGCAGTTACGGAGACATTTATGAATTCACCCATTTTGGACCTTTAGGTACAAGCTACTGTAGTATTAAAAAGATATTCTAGAAATATACCTAGCTGTTATTGGCATGATTGAGTCATTGGAGTTTTTGGGTTCTTTGTGGTATTGTTGCTCTCAGTGTTGTACATCCTTTACAGCAGTGGTTCTCAACCTTCCTAATGCCGTGACCTCTTTATACAGTTTGTCATGTTGTGGTGACCCCCAACCATAAAATTGTTTCTGTTGCTAATTCACAACTGTTATTTTGCTATTGTCTCTTTTAAATGGTCTTTTAGCTTATGTTAGTTAATGTTTTAGTTAACGTTTAACTGTCTTTTTTATTATTATAGTTGGCTATAAGCCTCCCTGAGTCCCCATCCAGGGGTGAGAAGGAGACGATATAAATGTCTGAAATAAATAAATAAATAAATACTGTTCTGAATCATAATGTATATCTGATATGCAGGGAGTATTTTCATTGTTACAAATTGAGTATGGACAACAAATGATGGGATTTGCGGTACCTTCAACCGATTCAGTTCTGACTTCCACAGATCACTGAGACCCCCACAAATGATAGACCTGGACCACACTTGGCACACAGAATGCCCATGACAAACAGGGAATACTGAAGGGGTTTGGGAGGAAAAGATAGTGATTTAAGGGAGATATAGTTCACCTACATCCGGAGAGCACTATGAACCCAAAACACTATGGATCTGGACCAAACTTGGCACAAGTACTCAATATGCCCAAATTTGAACACTGGTGGAGTTTGGGGAAAATAGACCTTGACATTTGGGAGTTGTATTGCTTGGATTGATAGTTCGCCTACAATCAGAGCATTCAGAACTCCATCAATGGTGGAGTTGAACCAAACTTGGCACACAGAACACACACATCCAACAAAAAATACTGGAAGAGTTTTATTGCTCCTGCAGTCACTCCAGAAGACTATTATTGTTGTTGCTGTTATGATGATGATGATGATGATTATTATTATTATAAGACTCAGTTGGAAGGCACCCCCAAAGGCCATCTAGTTCAGTCCCCTTCTTTCTGCCAGAGAGGAAGATAGAATTACTATTCTTTTATTGTGCATTATTATTATTATTATTATTATTGCAAGAGTCAGACAGTTGGAAGGGAACCCCAAAGGCCATCTAGTCCAGCCCCCTTCTTTCTGCCAGGCAGGAAGATAGAATTCCTGTTCTATTATTGTACATTATTGTTGTTGTTGTAAGACTCAGACAGTTGGAAGGGAACCCCAAAGGCCATCTAGTCCAGCCTTCTTCTTTCTGCAGGCAGGAAGATATAATTACTATTCTATTATTATACATTATTATTATTAAACTCAAACAGTTGGAAGGGAATACTAATACTAATACTACTTAATAAGTCAATCTTATGGCAGATTCTCCCATCCTTTCTGCTCCATATACTACTACTACTACTACTACTACTACTAATAGTCCAGTTTATCACAGGTTCTCCCATTCTTTCTGATCCTAATAACAACAACAATAAGTCAAGCTTATGGCAGGTTCTCCCATCCTTTCTTCCCCATATACTACTACTACTACTAATAATAACAATAACAACAGTAAATCAATCTTATGGCAGGTTCTCCTATCCTTTATGCCCCATCTAATAATACTAATAATAATAGTCTCCTGAATTCACTGGAAGGGTTTGGTGGGCATTGACCTTGAGTTTGAGAGTTGTAGTTCACTTACATGCAGAGAGAACTGTGGACTCAAACAATGAGGGATCTGGACCAAATTTGACATAAATACCTGATACCCCAAAATCTGAATACTGGTGGGGTCAGGAAGCTCCTGGAGGCAGAGGAGAAGAGAGCCCTGTTGCTGCTGCTCTCCCTCCCTGTCAGTGAAGAAGGTGAGTGAGGAAGAGGAGGTCTGCATGGAGGGAGGTTATGGCCAGGCGCTCAGGCGCTCAGGCCGCAGGGAGGGAGGGAGGAAAAGAAGGAAGAGGCAGGCAGTTCCTGCAGAGAGGCGCCTCCACACAGGGCCGTAGCCAGGATTTTGATTCGGGGGGGGGGCTGAGTTTGATTCGGGGACGGGGGCTGAATCTGAGTGAGAGAGGGTCTACCCTAGCAAACCTTTTGTATTGTTATCCCAATACCCCCATGCATATGGGATGTACTGAGCATGGTGATCAGATCATGATATAAATACACATAGCAGTTTAAATAATGTACCAGTAAGGCCTTATCGCAGACCACCCTGAGAACTTGGGGGGGGGGCTGAAGCCCCCAAGCCCCCCCTGGCTACATGCCTGCCTCCATGGATAGTCTTTCAAATGCTGCTGGCTGAGAGGAGGAGAAAGAAGAGGGAGGGGAAGGAAGAAGAGAATGAATTGGATGAATAGCTGTTTTGGTGTGGCTCTTTTGACCCGAGACTCCAGAAAAGCCAGGTAGCCATTCCAGGAGGAAGGGGGGAGGGGAGGGGCCAAATAAGGAGGCAGCGAACCCTCAGAAATGGCCGAACGACCCCCCTGGGGGTCGAGACCCCCAGGTTGAGAAACATTGCTTTACAGTGCCAGGCACAGCATAATCCTAAGTGAAAGGAAAGGCCAGAACCCAAAGGGGAGGAATTTCCAAATATCAAACTATGCTGTTAGGGCAGAAATGGTTGTAGTTGTTGTTTCCTTCCTGTTTCTCTTGAATAGCTTATTTCCTCCAGATATTGCAAGACATGGAGCACAGGGCTAGTATACTGTGCTGCCCCACAGTATACTAGCCCTGTATACTAGGCTTGCAAAAGTTCTGGTCAATCTCAAGCCTTCATAGTCTCTCTGAAAGTGCTGTCTTGATCTGCTCCATTCTTGGATCAGGAAAGGATTTCTAGTTATGGGAAGACCTGTAAGGATGCATATTCTTCTCCCTCAACACCCATATATTGTTATAGACATTGCTCCATTGCAGTGTTTCTCAACCTTTTTTGAGCCGAGGCACATTTTTTACATTTACAAAATCCTGGGGCACACCACCAACCAAAATGACACAAAATGTTTTATGGCGTTTTGGCACCTCTTTTACACAACAGGCTGCATATGCAGGGGACAAAGAGTAGGCAAAATAATAATAATATAGTGAAACTAGCAATATGCACAATTACAAAAGTTTTATAAAGTTAATGTATCAATATAGTGAATTTGAAAACGGAGTACAGTTTGGCACCCACATGATGTTGGCACCTCCATGGGACAAAAAGGAAAAATCTTCCCTTACCGCGTTGGATTAGGCTCTGTACTGGATAATCTGCAATATGTAGAAGTTCAATATATAGGAGTTATCCACAAACAGAGGGCAGCATGTGAAGCAGGAGAGGAGCGCAAGTGGGCAGTTCCAAAAGTTACCCACAAGTGGGCGGCTCCAAAATGACACGGCGTCATTTTGGAGCCGCTCATTGGGCTCCTCTGCTCCTTTGCATGCTGCCGTGTTCTGGGAGAGGAGCCCAGTGGGCAGTTCCAAAATGACGCGGCATCATTTTGGAGCCGCCCATTGGGCTCCTCTCCTCCTTTGCATGCTGCGTAACGCTTTTCCCTCGCAGCAGGGGGTGTCTGCGGACAGAGCCTATTACCAACGTGGTAAGGGAAGATTTTTTCTCCCATGGAGGACGACAAAATAATAGCAGCAAAAAAGGGAGGGGAAGGAAGGGGGGCAAAAAGTTTTTCTGGAGGCACACCTGGAGCTCTGCAAAGGCACAGGAGTGTGCCTAGGCACACTGGTTGAAAAAGACTGCTCCATGGTATACAGCTACTCGGGACAATTTTCTACTTTTGAAAAAAGTGAAAAGGCATGGAAGCAAAATAAGAAAGCGCCCACTGCCCTTGCTCCAGATTTGGGTATTGCAAAAAAACATGGTTTATCACAAAGAGGAACATGCGTATTTATTGTGGGGGAACATGCCTAGTGCATCTGGCCCACAACCCCTTCCTCCCTCTCCCCCTCCTCTTCTCCTTCTCCTCCTTTTCGTTCAATTTGGTCAAAAGGAAGAGTTTTAAAAGCTTTCAGGTCCTTTTTTTCACTTACCTGTAATTCAATATTTTGTCTAGAGCAGTGGTTCCCAAACTTTTTTGGCCTACTGCCCCCCTTCCAAATTTTTTTACTCACCACCCCCCTATAAATCATTTTTAAATTTTTAATAGCAATTAAACAGAAATATATATGTATTAATGCAGTGGTTCTCAACCTTTCTAATGCCATGACCCCTAAATAAGGTTCTTCATGTTGTGGTGACCCCCAACCATATTTTCGTTGCTACTTCATAAATAATTTTGCTACTCTTACGAATTCTAATCCAAATATGTAATATGCTTGTAAAGCGAAGGGGGTGGGGCGAAAGAAGAGGGCCGTGCGACCCCTCCTAAATGACCAATTGTTCACTTTTGCCTTAAAGGGATTCACCGCCCCCCAAATTCCCCTAAGCCTCCCACCGCCCCCTTGGATCACTTCACTGCCCACCAGGGGGCGGTACCGCCCACTTTGAGAATCAGTGGTCTAGAGCATAGACCCAATAAATTGTAATGAACCTTAAATAAGTTGTGTTTGAGATATTATGATACTGGTTTCTTTCAAAAATAATAATGAATTCACAATTTTGGTTTGGGTTTTATTAAATTGGTGTTCTTTATAAATGGAAGAAAAGGATTTTCTTTCATATGCCAAGTGGAAATCACTTGAAACCAAGGCTCGTCTGAGCTGCTTCTTGTCATGATAACCATGGTTTTGTTGAGAAATGCAGCCTCTACATGTACAGAACCTATGTGTGAACATGTCACAAACATCTAGCTTCTCTTCTTGCAATTGAAAACTTAGAGTGTCTGTTTCTTTCTTGGAAGACACTCTGATCATGGGCCAAAGACTAGGAAATAACATTTCCCAGGTTCTCTCCAACCTGATACTGTACATAAAAATATTACATACCAGATTTAATGTTTTTTTAGTAGTGGCTTGATGTTTTCAAACTACTGAAACCATGCCACATGCAGATGATTACATGCTGAGGACCGAAGGCTTTCAAAGTGCTCTTATTATACATGTCAAATTAGAATCTGTTTTCTTGCATATCAACTTGTAGCAGTGGATATTTTGGGCATAGTTCAAAGCTATATTTGTCAAACTTCGGGGAAATTAAATCTCAGTGTTGGTAAGGAGGAGAAAAATGCAAAAGTGTTTTGTATTTGTGTGAGAGTTTGCAGGCATATGGTATAAATGAGATTTTCTTAGAAGTATGTATAATTTATTCTCTTTTTTATGTCACTATATTTATTTCAATAATTACTATTATTACATTGAGTATTTGAGATCAATAAAATACCTTATGGGTAAATTTCATGAGGCTTTATGTTCAATATCCAGTGTTCTATAGTACAGTTCCATTTGTTTCTACTCTGGCTCTTCCTTGCAGTTTTGGGAAGATTAATATTCCACTCTCATTCTCCTTTCAGTGCCGCAACCTTGGGTCCTGGCTTCTGGAACCTGATTAACTTGTATGTCATTATTTAGTGCCAGAGAATGAATTTCTGAATAAATTAGCTTCCTCTTTTTTTTATCTTTGACAGATGCAAGACAAAAGTCTACCCTGATGAACTACCAAATACAAGTGTGGTCATAGTATTTCATAATGAAGCCTGGAGCACTTTGCTTCGTACTATTTACAGTGTTATAAATCGGGCTCCGCACTATCTACTTGCTGAGATTATCTTGGTAGATGATGCCAGTGAACGAGGTATGAATGAACACAAATAAAAATCTATCAAGGAGTAAATAATAATAACAGCTGAGTAATATTATGGCAAGGTTCTAGAACTGTAACTGTGTGTGTGAAATAGATAGATAGATAGTTAGATAGACAGTAGCATTCTGAAAACTTTATATTGGTATTGCTATGTGTTTTCTGGGCACAGTGTTTTGAGTGGCAATACAAAGAAAATACCATTTACTTCCCTAGTATATGAGCCACCATTACATCTCTACCAGTGAAAAGTTATTTTTGGATAATATAATTCAGAAAAGCTTTCAGCCATTATGGCCAGTGGCCATATTACCTGGATGATGCAGGGAGTTGAAGACCAAACAATAACTTCTAATGTCTGATGTATTCATGGTTGTCACACCAGAGACTTATTAAAAAATCTTTCCAGGAGGTGACATAAAGACCCTCAGAAGCCTTCTTTGTTTACTAAAGTCATCAAATACTTTCACAGGCAAAATTATTCCACCATGATTTATTTCTGTATAATTTACTGTAAATAGCGCTCTACTTTAATTGCAAAGTACTGTAATTGTTTTCTATGCAAATCAGCCATGTGAAAATTTTGTTCAAAAACCTTTGAAGGTTTTTTAGTAGTGGCTGAATGACTGGCTATCTGACAAAAGTGCTTTGATTGTCAGGAGTGCTTTGATTCGGCATGCGAGAAAGGGGTTGGACTAGGCGGCCATCGTGGTCTCTTTCAATTCTAGGATACTGTGATCTAGATGTTGCTATCATTTCTGCTTGTAAAGTACCTGTTCAGCCTAAAAAGAGATCTGGAGAAGTGAGACTTACTAGAAACATCCACTCTTCTTCCAATGTCTTATTCACCCTATAAGGAAGGATGTATGACAGGACCCTTTTAGAGGGCTGAGTAAAAGTGGAAAATGATCCTCATGTAGGGAGACATTTAACCTAAAAATGGATGACAATATGGAAAGAGTGAGGACTCTTCTGATGTCAGATTGTTGATTGGCATGAGAATGATCATTATTGAGTTAAATTTGAACTGGTTTACTATCAAGCAGATTTTAACACAGAGTTTGGGCATGAGAAAAGTGTGTGTCAAGATGGTTCCAAAAAACCTTATGACTGGCAGAAGGCCAACCAGAGAGATGTGTATGTTGATTTTCTGAACCATCTTGAGAGGGAGCCAGTATTCTTCAGTCATGTGATCACAGGTGATAAATCATGAATTTTCAAGTATGATCTGGAGACCAAACACCAAAGTTGGGAGTAGCACACTACAAACTCTCCCTTTCCCAGGAAAGCTTGAATGAGTAAATCAAAAACAAAATCAATCTTCATTTGTTGTTTTGATAGTAGGAGATCATCCACTTGGAATTTGTGCCTCCAAGACAAAGTGCTAATCAAACTTTTTATTATGAAGTCCCTGAAAGGCCCAGGAAGGAGGTGGCATGTATGTGACCTGATGGTTTTCTTTTGCCACATTATCTGTGCAAAAAGCAAAATTGTTTAGACATAAAACATTTTAAGGCAAAAATGTTATCTCCTTTTCAGAAAAAAGCAGTTTTCTAAGCAGAAAATGTTGTTTCTATGCAAATCAATAATGTGAAAATATTGCATTAAATAAATATTTCATGGCGAAAACCCTATTTTTTCTGTCCAGGAAATAACATTATTTTGTGTAAGAATCCCTTCGGGGAGATATAAATAAAGTTATTATTATTATTATTAAGAAATTATTTCCATGAGGTTTTCTGCAAACAAAAAAAACACACACGAATTTTGAAGTTCTGAACTGCAAATATTCTCATCAGACCAAGATTTTTGTTGTTAAAGTTTCTCAAGACTGGAAAAATTGTTTTTGACATTTTTTCATTTTTATATTTAAATTTAAATGGCTACATCTTTAAAAGATAGACAACCCCCATCACAACCCAGGACAATAGACAAGTTTGGAGGTAAACATTCAGGGGAAATGACTAGAAGGATGCTAGCGTAGATCTAAAACCTGCTCTTGATGCCATTGTTTCATTCTGCCTGGTGTAATAAACAGTCCTATAGTTGTTTCTTCTTCGAGGGCTCTGTGAATGCACATTTATGAAGTTTGCGCGCCAGCGCGGGCTTCCAACGGAAACTTTCCCAGTTTGAAAAGTTTTGGCGGTAGCTCCGCCCAGCCGGCCCGGAGGGCATAAAAGGCGCCTCCATGCGCGCCCACCCCATTCCTTTGTTTTTCGCCACTTGGGCAACATCGGAAATTCGGCTGGTTGTGTGAGCATAGCATGTCCACAACCAGTTTCAAAAGGTGTTCATCCTGCGGTGGCAAGATCCCGGACTGCGACGGTCACTCGAAGTGCCTTCGGTGTCTCGGAGAGGGGCACGTTGTTCCTGTCTGCCGACACTGCCAGGCCTTCTCGTCGCACACCAGAAGAGCGAGAGCCCGGAGGCTTCAGGCCTACCTGACGGAGCGAGCTCTCTGCCCTCCAGAGATGGCGACGGCTGTCCCATCTACCTCCTTGGGGACCGGGACGGCTGCTCCGGCCCCCACCGTGTCGACCGCTCACCCGGCCGGGAAGAAGCGTCCACGGAAGGAGAAGGGCACGAAGTCTGTCTCATTGAAGACTTCGGCGCCGAAGAGGCCCTGCACCATGACGACAGAGACGGTTCAGCTGCCTCCACCCCGCCGGTCGTCGGCGAGCTCAATGGCGTTGGGCCTCTCCCAGAGGTCGGCCATTTCGAGAACTCCCTCCAACAGAGCTATGAAAATAGCGTTCATGAGGTCGAGTGAAGAAGCCCGTAGAGCCCAGACCAGAGGCCTGGTTCCTGTGACTCCGGGCAAGTCTCTGGAGGCCGGAGCCTCGAGACCCCCATCCCCGAAGAGGCGCAGGACTCTGACGTCATCCTCATCGGCGTCGTGCCCTGATTCCCCGCCTGCCCCTGTTCTCGCTGTGGAGACAGGGGTAGAGCAGCAGACCATCTTACCGGGAGACTCGGTACAGACAGTTGTCAGAGTTCCCCCGGGGCAGCCCTCGGTTCGACAACTGTGACGTCGCCCGAGAAAGGCAGGCAGACGACAAGGCTCGCCATGGCCCCAGCTTCAAAGAAGCCTCCCCCTGCATCGACGGTGGTGACCGCAGTCCCATCCACGTCGAGAGCAGCACCGGCGTCTTCACTTCCGGCGGGACCGGAAGTGGTTCGGCCATTGTCGGAGGACGAGGTCGTGGAGGCGAAGCCCCGCGATCAGTGATGTCGGGGTCCATCTTGTCGGTCGCCATGGACCGAACACCCTCCCACAGAGGCTGTGAGATGGAGCCATCCTCGTCACCGACAGACTCCGCAAAAGCCTTCGGTGAACAAGTGGGTCGAATGGCAAGAGCTTTGGGCATACAAACGTATGTGCCTAGAAGATCCAGCGCCTGCCCCGTCTTCAGCAGGGTGCAGGTCGAGGACTCTGCCCAGCCACATCTTCCCATGCTAGAACCCCTGGAAGAGGTGGTGAAGGCGTCGTGGAAGACCCCGTCGTCCATCCCACCCACGTCAGGGCGTATCGAGGCGTGGTATAAGATCGACAAGAGGGAGAAGGAATGGCTTCACGATCATCCGATACCCAACTCGATGATCGTCACCTCCTCCCAGTCTTCAGGCAGAAAATCCACAGCCCCCTCTGACCAAGAGGGGAAGAGATTCGACACGGTCGGTAGAAAGATCTACCGGGCTGGACTTCTTCTGACGAAGATGGCCAATTACGGGCGTGCATGGGAGCCTACCACCAGATCCTGTGGGAAAGGGCCCAACCCTTTTTCCAGGATCTCTCCCAGGAGCAACAGGCTGCACTGACCTCCATCTCTCAGGAGGCTCAAGCGCTAGCACACCACCAGATCCTGATGTCCCGCCACACGGGGGACACCTCGGGAAAGCTGCTGGCCCACGGTGTCGCCATCCGGAGACACGCGTGGCTGAAGTCGTCGGGGTTGTCCTCCAATTCCCGAAAGGTCATCGAGGATTTGCCGTTCGATGCCCAGGGACTTTTCTTTGCGGGCACGGACGACAAGCTGAAGGCCAATCATGACTTCAAGGTCCTGACGGCCAAGTTAGATCTACCACCGGCGCAGCCCAGGACCCGGTACTACCAACGGGCGAAGTTCCAGCCTAGGTCACAGTACCGCCAGTCCCCACGGCCATACTCGGCTCCACAGCAGCAACAGCAGCAGCAGCCGAGACAACAGCAGCAGCAGCAGAACAACCGCCCCCGCCAAGGAAATAAGTCGAGGCCGCGCCAGAACAACGGCAACGGACAGTCGAAGCACCGTGTTTGACGGGGCGAAGGACGACACCGTCTCCTCGCTAGGTACCGCTGCCGCCATCATGCCTCCTCCCAGCCCTCGACCTCCACCATCTCATCCGCCGTTCGGAGACCACCTGACCCGCTTCATCGGTGCTTGGCGACGCATCACCTCAGATGCATGGGTTCTCCGGATTGTCGAAAACGGCTATGCCTTGGAATTCGATGAGCTCCCGCCAACGGGGTTCATCGTCGAGACGGAGCCGTCCGAGGTGATCTTGAGGGAGGTCGACAGCTTGCTTCAAAAGGGAGCAGTATCACCGCTTCCATGGGGCAAGGAAGGAGAGGCATTCTTCTCACGGTACTTCACCGTACCGAAGCCAGACGGTACCCTGCGATCCATCCTGGACCTCAGAGACCTAAACGCGTATGTTTTGCCGAGGAAATTCAGGATGGTGTCAGTGTCGTCCATTCTCCCACTTCTACGGGCAGGTGACCACTTCGCCTCGATCGACCTCCGGGATGCGTACTTCCACGTCTCGATCAGGCCTGCCCATCAATGTTTCCTGAGCTTCAAGGTGGCCGGAAGGGCGTACCATTTCAACGTCCTTCCCTTTGGCCTCGGGACAGCTCCTCGAACATTCTCCAAGTGCATGTCGGTCGTGGCTGCGCACTTGAGGAGGGAGAAAATCCGGATTTTCCCTTACCTGGATGACTGGCTGCTGGCGGCTCAGTCCCCGGAACTGCTGCAACAACAGGTCACAGCGACACTTCAACTACTCTCGTCGTTAGGCCTACGCCTCAATGAGGAGAAGTCGCAGCTTGTCCCGTCCACAGCCATAAAGTTCATCGGGACAATGTTCGACTCCGTCGATCAGCTCGCCTATCTGCCAGAGGTCAGATTTCAGGCGCTTCGGCACGAAGTGAACAGCTGCACCCGGCCTTACATCACGGCGAAGCAGGTCCAAGTCACACTGGGCCATATGGAATCCACAGTGGCCGTCACTCCACTGGCGAGTCTACGCTTCAGACCGCTGCAACGTTGGTTTCTCGACCACTTCGACCCAGTCAGGGAGCACCACTCAAAGAGGCTCTCCCTCCCGGAAAAAGTCAAAGACTCCCTTCGATGGTGGACTTCCAGCACCAACGGTTGCCTGGGGGTACCATTCCACATGGTGACCCCATCCATCACAGTGACGACGGATGTGTCCCTGCTTGCCTGGGGAGGCCACACAGAGCGCCTGTCAATCAACGGCCAATGGTCGGCGGTGGAGAGGCTCCACCACATCAATTACCTCGAGCTCCTGGCCATAGCCAAGACTCTGCGGGCCTTCGCCCCTCTAGTCAGGGGGCACGTAGTACTGGTCAGGACAGACAACATAGTGGCCATGTACTACGTCAACAAGCAAGGCGGAACGGGCTCGAGAAGACTCCTTGCCCTAGCCCAGAGCTTGTGCGAGTGGTGTGTTCGTCACCAGGTGACCCCCAGGGCTGTCCATCTCCCGGGAGTCGAGAACTTGGAGGCGGACTCCCTCAGCAGAACCAGCTGGTCATCCCACGAATGGATGCTGCATCCAGAGGAACTCCACCGTGTCTTCCAGCGATGGGGATTCCCAGACGCAGATCTACTCGCATCGCCGGAAAACAGCCAACTGCCAGTTTTCGGTGCCCGGCTTGCCCCGAATGCTCACCGGGGATGCCTCGGGGACGCGCTCCTGCTCGATTGGACAACGGGATTCTTTTACCTTTTCCCGCCGTTCCCGCTTCTTCTCCGCATCATCGAGAAGATCCAGCTCTCGGGGACCGACTGCATCCTCATCGCTCCCTACTGGCCGAGGCATGTCTGGTTCCCGACCCTACTACACTTGGCCGAGGGGACATACATACATCTCCCTCGCCGACCAGATCTTCTGACTCGGGAGAGGGGGTTGCTTCTACACCTGGACCTTCCATCCCTGCACTTGACGGCATGGAGAATTGTCCAGCGCCGGACATCTCACCGGCCGTAGCGGCGATTTTGGCGGCGGCGCACAAACTGGCAACGTCGAAGGCGTCCTCGGCCTGCCTCACCCGCTTCGGCAAGTTCCAGACCGCCCATTCCAGCGCCGTCTTCCCGCTCTCGATTCCGGCGGTCCTTGACTTCCTGGCCGGTCTGGTCGACAGAGGGCTGTCCATGTCTTCAGTGAAGACCCACCTGGCGGCACTCACATGGCAGAGTCAGCAAAGGGGTGGCCCTTCGCTGTTCCAGTACCCGATGGTCAAAAGATTCCTGAGAGGGGTAAACAACACCCGCCCTCCCATGCATCCACCGACACCCGGCTGGAACCTTGACCTGGTGCTGTCTTGCCTTGCGGCCCCACCGTTCGAGCCGCTGTCGTCCATCGACCGACGCCTCCTTTCTTGGAAGGTGGCTTTCCTGGTCGCCATTGCTTCAGCGCGTCGACCCTCCGAGCTGGCGGCGCTGCGTGTGGACGAGCCCTACCTGCTATTCCTAGCGGACAGGGCCATCTTGCGGACGGACATCACCTTCCTCCCGAAGGTGGTGTCCCCGTTTCATGTGAACACTGACATTGTGCTCCCAGACCTGGTACCCTCTCCGTCTGAGGGGAACGAGTCAACCCTCAGAGCCCTCGATGTGAGGAGAGCCCTCTGGGTCTACAAGGGCAGGTCTGCAGACTACCGACGGTCGACTAGACTTTTCGTCTTTTACGCCACCGACAAGCTGGGCTTGCCGGTGTAGTCTCAGAGGCTGTCGAATTGGGTGGCTTCCCTGGTTGAGTTGTGCTATCAGATAGCCCGTCAACCGTGTCCCCCTAGAGTTAAGGGCCGCTCAACGAGAGCAGTAGCCACGTCAACGGCTTTCCTCCAGGGTATCCCTCTGGATTCAATATGTAGGGCGGCCATCTGGGCCAACCCCTCCACCTTCACGTCCCATTACCGGGTAGACACCCTATTTGGGAGGGAGACGGCCTTTGGTCGAGCGATCCTCACCCCCAAGGGCCCTCAGGGATAGTGTCTAGCATATGGCCCTGTTGTCTCCCATCTACGTAACCGTTAGATCGACAGATCCTGGGTCGATCAGACCTCTCTACCTTTAGAGAGGCTAAGTGTTACCGTGCCCCGGCGCCCGGGGTCACAGTCTACCCGTTAAAGCGCGCTTTACCTAGAATTTTTATGGTTCTATGTTGCACCTGTTGTGCACTAATACTGTGAGGCCTGCGTGCCTGACATGAATGGTGCTTGTTGCACTTACTGTTGTGAGGCCTGTGTGCCTGGCATGAATGGTGCTTGTTGCACTTTATGTTGTGAGGCCTGTGTGCCTGACATGAATGGTGCTTGTTGCACTATGTTTACAAGTGGGAGCATGCCTTCCACTCTTATTATTACATACTTGATAATGTTATTTATTCATATTGCTGGTTGCAATAAACCTGTTTGGTTTTTCAAAAATTGGCTGGTTTGTTCCCACCTCCTTTACCTTAGCTCGGTAAGTCTTCATAAGTGTGCATTCACAGAGCCCTCGAAGAAGAATGGTAGGTTACATACCTGTGACCATCTTTCTTCGAGTGGAGCTCTGTGAATCCACACGAACCCGCCCGGCCGTCCCCTCTATCTCAAACCACCCTTTCTTAGTTGCAATTGTGGCGTAGGAATGGGGTGGGCGCGCATGGAGGCGCCTTTTATACCCTCCGGGCCGGCTGGGCGGAGCTACTGCCAACACTTTTCAAACTGGGAAAGTTTCCGTTGGAAGCCCGCGCTGGCGCGCAAACTTCATAAATGTGGATTCACAGAGCTCCACTCGAAGAAAGATGGTCACAGGTATGTAACCTACCATTATTACAAATGCAACATCCTCCAACAGTTTATATTTGAATAAGAAAATTCTCTAATTCATTGATTTCTCTTTTGGTTCATCATAACATCACGATGCTAGGGGAAGCACTTTGGGCATCCAATAGTTAAATCTCTCTCTTTGCCTATTAAAAAGGGGGTTCTAAAGACATTATGAGTAGGAGTGTGCAAAATGGCAGAAATCTGATCTGTTTTCCTTCTGTTTTCAGGTGTGCCCCCCCCCCAACACCCATTCTGTTTTTGGGAAAATTCTGGATTATAAGGAGGGGGCTTTTCAGATTTGTAATTTGAGATCTGGGAATAATCTTCCTGAAAACAGAACCGGAGGGGGGGGGGCATCCACAATTCAGCAGGAAAACAGAACAGATTTCTGCCATTTCACACACTTCTAGTGGTATGAAGTTCCTCAAATGAGAAGAAAGAAAAAAACACCCCTGCAATCCAGAGTGTGGCAATTGCAGAACAAAGTATTTGTAACCCAAAAAAGGAAAAGCCGAGACCAAGGAAAATTAGTTTCCAGAAGAATGTGTATGAGGAGATGAAACCTTCTGCAGCTGAACAGTGATAGGATGATGCTGTAAGTCCAGGAGTGTCATCCTACTATTGTTCAGTTTTGAATGGCTTCACATTTACATTCATTATAAAAGCAGCTTTCCAAGCTCTCACTCTCTTCTACCATCAGAATTACAACAATTTTTTGAGCTACAAGGAGAACTAGTTATTGTGTTTTAGAGGGACTGCCCAATTAATCTTAGGTTCTCCTACAGACTTCAGGCATTCTATCTACATTACGAAGAATACAAGGAGACTTTTGGATCTGAAGATACTCTAAACTCAAAACTTTAAAAAGAGAGGATGAGGGATAAGAGGAGGTGGAGGAAGAGCTACTGCTGACCTCCTGGTTTTACATTAGTACAACAAGATTCCTTCTTAAGAACTTATACAGTATCACTCCCATATCTGTGGGCAATATGTTCCAATATGACCCACCTGTCTGTCATGGATAATAACAAATCCTATATTCTGACAATACATGGCATGGAGGCATACCACAGAATCACCTAGAGAGGTCCACAAACACTTGGGGGGGGGGGGGGATATCTTTTGGAATGTGGATAAGTGAAACCATGGATATTGAATCTGTGGGTAAAGGAGTCATACTGTATTCAATTCAGCAGTTGCACAGGGCTCTTAGTTTCCATCTTTTTCTGAACCAGCTTTATTTTCTTTCTTATATTCAATCAAATGATAAAACACCTTTCACGTTTTAAAATTTCCTGCCCTCAGAATTGTCTGAACTTTTCATGTACATTTGTCAGTGTGTTGTACGGAGGGTTACCCTTTCAGCAAGCATCTTAGTGATGTAATTCTTTTCTTTATCCTTTTGCCCTGTGCATTTAATTAGAACAAACACTTTGTTGTGTTTCCTTTGCTTAATTGTGTTTGGCAGATTTTCTGAAGGTCCCATTAGAGAATTACGTGAAAACTTTACAAGTGCCAGTAAAAATTATGAGGATGGAACAGCGGTCGGGGCTGATTCGAGCTCGGCTTCGAGGAGCAGCGGCTTCCAAAGGCCAGGTCATCACTTTCCTGGATGCACACTGTGAATGTACCTTGGGCTGGCTGGAACCCCTGCTGGCAAGAATAAAAGAGGACAGGTGAGCAAGAAAAGCTGGTGCTATATGGCACTTTGTGTTATGCCACCATCAACCAGAAGAACCTTGATTAGAAAGACCTATTTATTTTTAAACCACTTATTTTATAGCTGTGAGAAATACCTTCCATACTGAAAATACGCCATGCCTCAGCTCAAGGTCAAACCATCTTTTGATTCTCCTTTGATCTAACCAAAATACAAGCATTAACATTTAGCTCCTTTGGTTAATTTAAAAAACTTTATCCTGCAAATTTCTTCTGAGTGTGTTTTTATTTATTTTAAAAATGTTTACCACTGCCTTATATTTCCATCAGAGTGTACTGTAACAAATATTTCATGAATATGAATATTTCATGAATCCATGAATATTTTTAACACTGTTACTTATAGAAAATGCAAAAGGAATGCTACATGTTAGCAGAAGTCTTTTGACTTTTCTCTCATATAGGAAGGAGATGTCTGCAATGTAAATTTATACAGATCTCAAGGGGAGGTGAAGAATTCCCCCACTGCAGACCTGCTGTTTTATTCACACGCTGTTATGTGCACTTTCACTTTATTAAACCTCATAAGATCCATCAAGAAAGATTTCATTAAAGAGATGACACTCCTAATTTTTAGCAGTGCTAGCAGTAGAATCTAGTGCCCTTGATATGTGCAATTTCCTTCTCTCACTGCTGGCCCCAGGGCACACAGAGAACTGTTCCAGGAGGATAGAAAAACCTCCATAGCCAGTTTTCAGGCCACACAAATTATGTAGGGCAGACTTGCACAACAAATGGCCCACAAGGGACCAAAATTAAAATAGGCTGAACTTCCTCAGACTGCAGATAGGTTCTTAGCACCTCACCAAACTACAACTCCTAGGATTCCATAGCATTGAACCCTGGCAGTTCAAGTAGTGTCAAATTATTATTAATTCCAGTAACCGCTTTCTCAAAACCAACAGGAGCCAATAATGTGTTCATAGCTTTTAAAAATGGTTGTCAGGGGTGATTTGATTTGGATCTTGAGGCGATGGATAACTGTTCCCTGCTTCCTGGCACCACAAAGGGATTACCAGCTGGTGGCAGTAGCGGAAGAAGCTCCACAACTCAGGCAGTCACAATGGCATGCCTGACTCTTTGTACAGGAGGCCAGAATCCTCTCACCTCCCTCTGGGAAGAACGTCATTGGTCAGACCCGAGTTGAGAAAGAGCTCTCATCTCCTATTGGGTGAGGATCCATTCTTTAAAAAAGGATAGGTGTATCTCCATGATTCATGTGGTTGGCCAGTCAGATTCCTTTCTCCCCCTACTCCACAATGGGCAAACATCATAAATTGTGATTTTATATGGAAGAGCTGGTGGGGGCACTGGCAGCAGTGGCATTTTGGGCTGTCCATAACCCTTTGCATGTTGTGGATGTCTGATATAAGGGATAGTGTGAGTGAGAAGTCACTGTCATTTTGTATTTGCCCTTGTTATGATGGTGGCGAGGATAAAGGTAAGAATTGCTGCCTTATTGTCTTATTCAAAGATCACTTCAATTGTATTCCAAACACTATAAACATTTTATTTTGTTTTGTTTTATTTTCTCCAATGTCCCTGCCTTTGTGCCCCCTCCCCCAATAGGAATTAGTTCTTTTTGTCTCTATCAACACAACCCTCTTGTTCCAGCTTCAGTCCCGGTCTATGTGAAATCTACACCCTGACTTTATGAAAGCCACACACAAACTGATTTTTCTGAGGCAGTCTTCTGCCTTCTGATACATTCTGTTCTCCCACAATGACTGGAAGCCTAGATGCCAAGTCTGTCTAGTTCCTCATTTACAGGAGCCAAATGAGCCTTCTGTAGGAAGGAATCCCTCAACTTCATTCCTTTAGGGATCTTAAGGAGCTATGAGAGGAAGGGAGCAGAAAACAAAACCGATGTGTCTAATGGCTAATACATAAGTAATGTCTTTTTCCTTATTGTATGTTGGCTTTCAGCCATTAATTACATTACCAAATTGATAATTTTGTTTTCTGTTTTACAACCTGGATTTTTCATATATAGTTTCCCAAGTTTATGACCATTTGATTTTTTTGTGTGCCAGAAATACATGTCATTGCCTGTAGTGTTGCAGATAGATTTAAGCTGAATTTGAAAAATACTTCTATTTCTATTCAAACTGGGGCTGCTGGATAATACCTTTAGTAGTAAAACGAGCAAGGATTTTGTAGGTACAAGAAACTATTACACAAAGGCAATATTTAACATATCAAAATATATTAGACATCCAGGGATAGTAGCAGTATCACATTAGAACCTTCACACAATAATACAAAACTGCAGAATCTCGGAAAAATCCTCACATGACCCATATGCGAAAATCACAGTTCATAGATGGGGATAATCTGAATTAAATTTCCATAGTCCATAGTCATGTGGATGTGTAGTGTCGAAAGTCCTGTTGTAGTTTAGAAGCTATGTCCCAATTGTCCGTAGGCATTAGCCAGGAAACACGATAGGACAGGAAGGAGGACTGGTTTACTCCCGCGTTGATGTAAATAAGCCTTGGAGGACCTTTGACACTACACAGCCACATGACTATGGACTATGGAAATTTAATTCGGCCTGCTTACCAGTGACTTCATTCAAACAGCCAACAGAGATGAGTAAGCTCACCCAAATTCTTTTTTTTAATATATATATAAAGGTTTTTATTGGATAAAACACATACACATGTGGAATGGGGATAGGAAAGTCAAAGGGGTTAAGGGGGTGAGGGGAGGGGTGGTAAGATTGGGTAGGGTTACACAAAAGATACATGAACAAACAGGTTAAAAACAAACGGTTGACTTGAAAATATTGTCCTACACATGCCTGCTTACCAGTGACTTCATCCAAACAGCCAACAGAGATGAGTAAGCTCACCCAAATTCAACAGTCCAATGTAAGAGAAGCCCAATTCAGAAGTCCTTGGAAGTCAAGCCAGACTATCCATAAGTCAGCAGTACGAAGTACAAATAAACAGAAAATTGTGAGCCAATGCCAAGATCCAAAGTCCAAGAAACTGAAGTCAGAATTCTTTTGCCAGAATAGCAATATAGTCAAGTCCAAGGTCAGAAGCACTAAAAACAAACAAGTGTCCAATAACAACATTGTCCACAGCACGGGAGTGCCGTTACTCATTAGATTTGTAGTCTGGGTCAGGATCTTAGCTGCTGCCTGTGTAATGAGCATTTTTCAGACAACCTTAGAGACCTACAAAACTCCACCCTTTGTAACTGTCACTTTAATGGTAGGCAAAGCTGAAGACGTCCTTGCTTCAGCTTTGCCTACTGGGGCTTGCACAGACTGCTGTGAGATGCTTGCTTCAGTTGTGGGCTCATTTAGCAGTGGATGAGCTAGGCATGACTAGAGATGGGAAGGCCTGGAGGAAAAAAAATGAAAAGACAAGAAAAAATAGGAGGACAGTTTCCCCCTCCCCCCATTTTTTGTGGGGTTTTCGCCCAGGCCTTCCCATCTCTAGACATGACAGACTGCTGCTCTCCTCCATCTCCTCTGCGGGCCTTTCTAGCAACTCATCCTCTTTGCTATCCAAGCTGGGCATGACAGATATGGCTGGGTTTCCCTTCACAGCTCCTCTCTTAACAGATCGTATGGCTCAGACTTGTTGGGCTGCAACTCCTGTTATCCCCAGCCTACCTATCAAAGAGGTAAGGATGTTTGGAGATGTACCCTAGAAAGGAAGAGGCCTGTGCAATCAATAAAAAGTTTCAATACTCATTTTTTTCTAAAGTTTTTCCGAAATTGGATGGGGTCTGGTTCATAACTATAATGATTTAACTACTTTTTCATTACTTTTTGTTAAGTAATTAATTGTGTAATTAGGAAAACTACTGAGGTGCCTTTCTCCCTCATTGTTAGAGCTATTGGCATGAAACTTGCTACAATTATAGAACACATAATTGTAGCAACTGTTAGTCCATAAAGGTTCAGAACATTTCACCCAGCCACAGATTTTTGAAGGTTTTTTCAAAGGTTTTTGAAGGAATTTTCAAAGGTTTTACAAATAACATTTTAAAGAAACTTCAAGAACTATCTCCTTGAATTACAATGACACAAAATTACAGGGATCATTCCCTAAAGTTTTAGAAATATTTATACAACTACTGATTGTTGGGATTTTTAAAGTTTTGACAAAAAAAAACTTAGAGCCAAAACTGCTATCTCATTGATTTGTATTGTCGAAGGCTTTCATGGCCAGAATCACTGGGTTGTTGTAGTTTTTTTGACCTATATGGCCATGTTCTAGATGGATTCTGTCCTGATCTTTCTCATTGATTGTCTCTCATAGTACCCAATATGCATTTCCCCTTATGAACCATCTAGGACGTTAAGATTGTCTGGGGAGGCCCTGCTCTCGACTCCGTCTGCATCACAAATGTGTCTGGCAGGACAAAAGGCAGGGCCTTCTCAGTGGTGTCCTCTTGGCTGTGGAACGCCCTTCCCAGGGACATTAGATCAGCCCCCTTGCTCTTGGCCTTCCGATAAAATGGCAAAATTTGGCTGTTTGAGCAGACATTTGAAAAGGCAGGGTAGCTGACATAGGATTGGAACAATTGGACTATGAGATTGGATTATGTTTTATCTAGGAGACGTAATGTTGTTATTATTATTGTCATGGTTTTAATTTATTTGCTAATGTTTTTAACTGTTTTAAATGCTGTTTTTATGATGTTTGCATTCAATTTGTTGCCTTATGAACCACCCTGAGTCGCCTTCGGGCTGAGAGGAAGCGGTATACAAATGTGCTAAATAAATACTAAAATAAATAATATAACTTTAATTTAGGGATTTCTTCCCATTACAGCACTGATTTACTTACTTGTATTGAAGTATCAGTTAGTCCTGTTTTCAGATTCAACAATTTATTGGAACTCTGGATGCTGCTAGGAGGGACAAATCTTTCCCCTATCCTGATTGGGGCTTTCTGATACAGAATTCTGGAAAATGTAGTTTAAGGCAGAGCCTTTTGAATTCCCTGCCATAGGGCTCCTTGTCTTCCCAAACTACATTTCCCAGAATTCTGTGCTCTTTCAGTCTCTTTCACTCACTTTGTCCCACCCTGCTGCTTTCCTCTCCTCATGGTGAAAGAGGAATTGCAGCCTTTTTGGCTTTGCTCCCTTGTGTTGAAAATGAAACTGAGTGTGATAGGCTTCCAACCTTTACAGAATTCAAATGAAAAAGTTTTGGGTGAGTTTTTATTCTTCAGTTTCTACATGGGCACCTCCCATGCTTCTTAATATCTGTTCGTATATACAAAACTTAGGAATTAGATACAACTTACTAATTAGAAATGAAATTTTGCACATCCTCCGTAAGGATACTGAGTTGTCCGATCGGTTAGGAGAGCCACACCTTCTGTTGTTGGTGGGAATCACACAGATCACCTACTCATGTCACCCTGCCCCCACCCATGCAAACCCACCAGTATTTTATATTGAATCAAGACAGATGTACGATGTAGGAGCCTTTGTGGATCGATCAAACAAACAAACATACTTTGACCTATTGTCATGTTGCACGGACTTGACCGGCCCCTTAATCACACACACAGAGACAGAATGAAGGCTAACTACTTTATTGAAGAATAATAACAGTATCAAGGAATAATGTCCAATAGTATATGAAAGCAATCCAAAAAGCTTGAAGTATCAATGTCCAAGGTAACGTAGCAAATAGGCAAAAAGCTTGGCAAGGCTCCGCAAGGCTATGCGGATCAGGAAACAGGGCAAGGCTCCGCAAGGCTTTGCGGATCAGGAAACAAGGCAAGGCAAGGCTTGATGACCACAGGCTGGCTTAGCTTGTGGTCCCACTCCGCTTCAACGCCTGTTCAGGTAAGACGTGGCCGGAGCACTGAGGATTCGTTCCCACGGATCCTATACTTAATCCTTCGGCCGAGGTCCCCGACCCTCTAGGCTTCTGCGTCTCCAATCGCTGTTCACAGACCTCGGCCGGTCTATGCTCTTTGACCATTCCCTTCTGCTAGACTCTATGTTCCGTCTCCTATCGAAGGTTTGGCCTTGTCTTTCCCCAGCTGTGTTGCTATCTCTCTGAGAGCTCTCCTCCCTAGCCGTTTCCCATTCGCCTTCTTCCATATCTTCCTCAGGGGGCTCCTGAGAAGATCTTCCTCCCGGATGTTCATAACTCCCAGAATCGCTATCTAACTGCACCTGGTTCTCTGAATCATCCCTAGGACCAAAACACATTTCTTCCCAGGCCAAACTCTCTGTGGGCGAAAGAGGCCCTTGAGGGGAAAGCTGCCCTTCGCCCCAATCATCTAGCTCATCCTCTGAATCATGTTCTGGCACAGCTGGTTCTAATGCTAATGGGACCCCAGGTCCTGTCCCCTGCCCTCCAGGCACAAACGAGAACTGCTGTGCTACACCTATAGTTACAGTTAATTTCTTAGTACACCTATTGTATGGACAATTTGCTACTCTCCTGATTATTTATTTATTTATTTATTAAATTCGATTTGCTATACCGCTTTCTCTGGTGCCCAGAGCGGTTTACAGAAGAGAAGGAAGCACATAAAATTCATTTAAAAATACAATTAAAATACATTAAAACACATTAAAAAATTTAAACCCCCCTCATCCTATCTGGGAAAAGGTAAGATACAAAATAAGCAAATTAATGTGTAAATAAACAATTGTATTCATTTCTTTATGTTTAAACTTTGTCTTTTTTTGCCAAGTTGGAAGAGCTTTGACTAAATACAGTGAAGATCATCCACTGTCAAGCAGGTGATTACAGGTTGTTGTAAAGACCACTGGGACACTTTTGTAAGCCAAATATATTTCTTTGCATGGAAACTGTGCTGTTTGCTTATTTATTTGTTTATTTATTTTCTTTAGGAAGATTGTTGTTTGCCCTATTATCGATGTGATCAGCGATGACACTTTTGAATATATGGCTGGCTCAGACATGACATATGGAGGTTTTAATTGGAAACTTAACTTTCGTTGGTACCCTGTTCCACAGAGAGAAATGGACAGAAGGAAAGGAGATAGAACATTGCCTGTGAGGTAAGATGAAGGGATGCAACTGTTTTTGATAACAGCCTCTGTTTACAAACCTGACTAGAGGAATACACACAGGAGGATGTACTACATGGGCCATGAAAACAGGAAAATGAATTTGAATGTATTACCTTGAGAAATATAGTTTCATCTGTCTTCTGCATTTTCATTTATTTAAATATTTTCACAGGATATACTCATATTTGAAGATAAAAGATGATTTTATTTTTCCAAGTCTAATGAGAAGATTGCTGTTAAGTTATATTCATGTAAGACCTTCCTTTTCCAGCTAGCCTTCCATATGTAGGTCTCATTGGTATGCACCCCCCTGTTGAAAGTTGTTTCCACTCCAGGTCGTTTTTTAATCGCTGTGCTACTTTGTGATGTTTTAATGATGTTTTATGCTATGTTTTTAATCTGTGCTCTGTTTTATGTTGCTGTTTGGTACTGTGAGCCGCCCCGAGCCCGCCGGGAGTGGCGGCATAGAAGCCGAATAATAAAATAAATAAATAAATAAATGTAGAAGTTGTAAATTTTTGACACAAAACAATTGGGTTGACTTATACATGGAAACAGAGATGAGAGCCTTCATCCCATTACCCTGCTCTTGCCCAAACTGAAGAAAGAAAGGCAGACTTCCATCCTTCCACAGCAATATCTGTATTAAATTTACCATATCAATTTATTTTTAAAATAAAGTATGTTGCTGATTAGCCCTCATCAAGGCAAATACAACCTCCTTTGAGTGTTTGAACCTGGTGTAGTTTCTCAACCAAGTAGTCACTTTATTTCTCACCAATATTTTTTTTCTGTTAGGAGAGACGAAAAATTGGATTTTTTTTCTTCCATTTTACCTTAGACAGAATTGCAATGCTACTCGGGGATTGCTTCCTGTATTCCCATAGTGTTTTAGCTATTTGGCTCAAATCCTTCCACAAATATCAAATCTCCTGTAATCCTTTCTCCCCATAGAGCTCACATCTGTTGAGTTCAACCCTGGTACTCTGACTTTCTCCCTTCTTAATGTTTATTATCACCTGTAGATATCATGACTCTGGCTGTACCTGAAACATAATCTAGTTAGTGAATGTCAGTGAAACATTTTTAAGAATCAATTTTAATTTGTTTTCAGAAGCATAGGATTCCATGTTAGAGTGGACTACTGAGTGTATTTATACTAACTGATACATTCCAACCTATCCTGGATAAATATTTCCTATTCTAACTCCTATTCCAATCAAAATTCAAAATATCCTATATCCTTAACTATTTCACATCTATCAAAAGTAATACTATGACTGCCTCTCCAACCAACAAAGATTAGTTTTAGCGTCTATCTCTTAGCCACTCCCCCAGTCACCCTTTGCACCCCAATATTCTATTTGCTGATTCTCTATTCCTAACAGACCATTTAACTTATGTATTTATATACATGCATAGATATTTTAGAAGAACCATGGTAAATAGCACAGCTTTTATACACAACCTTTGACAACCTAATAAGTAATATAAATTTTAAAGAGGATAATAGAATATCACAGCAAACATAGCTGAACTTCCAGAACTAATAAACACATTTCGATGAGGTAGAACATTAGTTTGTAGTTGATATCAGTTCTCCCTATTGCAATGAAATAAATGTCAAACTCTACATGTGTAATTAATACAAAGAGATGGGTAGATTTTGTTGGTAAAGAAAAAAAACCTCTTTGCATCTTGCAGGTGACCAAAACTCTTAAGACCATGGTTGAAAGCTCAAACCTCAAAGTTTGAACCCCAAACATGTAACCAACACAAACAGATTAGGAAAAGATTTGGCCAATTCTTTTTTTGGCAAGGAGGAAAAAAACCCAATCCACCCAATGCTTATTATAAGTGACTGAAACTCAAGGACCATGGCTGAAACGTCATACCCCAAATATTTAACCAACCCAAAGGTATCAATATAATTTTTGTCCCATTCTTTTTTATTTTGGCAAATAGAAATGAAACAAAGCCCTCTGCATATTACAGGTGACTAAAACTTAAAGACCATGGCTGAAGTCCTGTACCCTCTCCTGGCTGGACCCCACTCCAAACCTGATGAAAACAGTATTCAGCCATGTTCTCATCACCAACAGAATGGACCTTCATCTCCCTGTGAAGCTGATGCCCAGTAAAGTAGGTTGAGAGTGGGCGTGAAAGTTATGATTGCAGCAATAGTGTCAAAATTGTGACTAAGTTGTATTCATAAGCGCAAAACAGTGACAGATGTGTACATCTAGTTAAGTGTTCTTTATTCATGATAGCTCCTCAGTCACTGTTACCATGATTGTAACTCCTCATCCAAATCTACTTTACTAGGCAACAGTTCCATGGAGAGATCCATTCTGGCAACAAGCAGAGCATGGGGAATGATGTTTTCATTAAGTTGTGAAGGGGTTTGGAGTCAGAAGAAATGACTTAGCTAAATATATTTAATAAAATAGCTGTTACAGAATTCCAGTCATTGTTTCACAATTCTTCTGAGGACAATATCATAAATACCTGACTTAAAACTGTAGTTCTTTGTGAATTCTGAAACAAAATGTAGCTCTGGGGGACTAAAAGTGCCTCGTCTGCTGGGCAATGATTAATATAATATTTAATTTTGTAATATATCTGCTTCTCTTTATTACGGTAACAGCTGAAACACTGATTGACAGCCAATATTTGAATAAATATATGTGTATGCATGTGTGTGTGTCTGCATGCATGGGGGTGGGCATATTAGAGAACCCTAAGTATTTATTTTAAATATTCTGTTATTTATTTTAAAGTATGTTCTCTCTTTTAAAACCACTACCAGTGGCTTCCAATATAGTGAAGAATGTACATAATAAAGCAGCAGTGCTTAAAGCTAGAATAGAAAACAGCAGAGCATCCTAAACAAAACTGTCAAACATCTGGAGACAACTCACTTATAATTCCTGTGAGAATTAAAAAGAAAAAAGTCTTAATCTGATGGTAAAATTTGATGCCTCTAATTCAGAAGAGCACACTACAGATCTGATCATTCTGTGAGGTGGGATGATGATAGAGCAGCATTTCTCAACCTGTGGGTTGGGACCCCTGGGGGGGGGGTTGCGAGGGAGTGTCAGAGGGGTCGCCAAAGACCATCAAAACGCAGTATTTTCTTTTGGTCATGGGGGTCTGTGGGAAGTTTGGCCTAATTCTATTGTTGGTGGGGTTCAGAATGCTCTTTGATTGTAGGTGAACTATAAATCCCAGCAACTACAACTCCCAGATGTCAAGGTCTATTTTCCCCAAACTCCACCAGTGTTCACATTTGGGCATATTGAGTATCCGTGCCAAGTTTGGTCCAGATCCATCATTGTTTGAGTCCACAGTGCTCTTTGGATATAGATGAACTACAACTCCAAAACTCAAGGTCAGTTCCCACCAAACCCTTCCAGTATTTTCTGTTGGTCATGGCAGTTCTGCGTGCCAAGTTTGGTTCAATTCCATTGTTGGTGGAGTTCAGAATACTCTTTGATTGTAGGTTAACTATAAATCTCAACAACTACAACTCCCAAATGACAAATTTGATCTCCCCCCAACCCCATCAGTATTAAAATTTGGGCATATTGGGTATTTTTGCCAAATTTGGTCCATGAATGAAAATGCATCTTGCATATTAGATATTTACATTGCGATTCATAATGGTAGCAAAATGACAGTTATGAAGTAGCAACAAAAATAATGTTAAGGTTGGGGATCACCACAACATGAGGAACTGTATTAAGGGTCGCTACATTAGGAAGGTTGAGGCACACTGTGATAGAGGAACTTTATATGGATTTATTATCCTGGACAAATCATTATGTGGTTGAGTTCAAACATCCTATGACTCTTGAAGCTCTGCAGAATTAAGTGCAGAATGAGAGAACTGAAGCTTCCCAACATCTCTTGTCATCTCAGCAGGGAAGTATTCCATAAAGAACAATGAGTTTGGTGTAAGACTAAAAAAAAAGACTAGATTAAGATAGATGTGAAGACCTATTGCATAGCAGTCACAATGGTGGAGACATTGCATTCCTTCACCACCATTGTTCCTGTATGTAAATGTCTCATAATACCTTTTAAAGTAATAATAGGAATGATATATATTGAAAAACAAAATTGCAAAAGAACACTTATTGGTTCATTGTAAGGAATTTATCTGTAGTTGCACTGACCCAGATGGCATAGTTTATAACGTTCTATTGGATGTAATCTTGGCTTTTGCATTTGATGTAAACTTGGCACTTCCTTTTCCAGTTACACATGGATAGTTTTCATTTTGTACAGCACAAGGATCAGGGGAAGATTCTTGGCAAGACGATTCTTACTCCTATTTGCTTATAAAAGGTTTTGAAGAGCTGCACTCAAGTTTTTCCACTAAATACCCACCTGTTGGGCTTGCTGCCTGTTTTATGAGCTCCAGGGACTGGGGCTGCAGCTATATAGAAAGGTAGTGGCAACTAGCTCCACCACCAACTATCTTAATATTTACTCCTAGGCTTCAGAATTATTTGCCAAGAAAATCCAAGCTAACATTTTTCTGCTTTCCACAGGCCCATTTTTAATGTAGTCAGGACCTAGGGGCATAAAGCGATATATGCCAATTTTAGTTTGTTGGTAATAGTTAAGAAGTGCCAGTTCTGTGGAACTTTAAAGGTGTCCCCGTGGTAATATAACTTTAAAAAATCTGATATTGCCCCAAAGGCAGAAGAAGGCCAGTATCTTATCAGCAGCAGGTACCAAAACACTGCTGGAAGATATGTGATTTTCTGCATAAGGCCCTAGCCATGATTACACTGTGGAAATAATATTTTCCTAGAGATCCGCAAATCTATTAGTTACAAGATTCTTAAGACATCCACATCATGCAAGAAATCATGTAGGCAAGGCATTTCTCACTTTTGGTTTTAGAGAGATGGTCAAAATTTGATGAGCAAAGTTATATTCAACTATACGTTGAGGAGAACTATCGTAGAGTTGGTGATCAACTTCCACTTTAGGGAATTTCATATATCCAACATACGACTGCCTCTATTAACTATAAGACTTGGTCTTACATTTAAAACCAAATTTTAGGGCTTCAGTATTATGAGGAGAAATTGAAAGTGCAGTTATGCTCAGTAGTCTGAAACTAAAGAAGTATCTAAGATGCTTAAAATGTAAATGTCATCATCAACATAGTTTGAGACTGAGGATTTAGCATGATTTTCGGTATTTTGGATTTTATCTGTATGTAATCATTGTTTTTTATGTTGATGTTGACTTCTTTCACTGAACTTTTGACAAGCCTCATAAATGATGTAAATGACCGTCGAATGAACTGTTTCAATATGCACTGGAAAAATTAGTCAGTTGATTGTAATTCAAGACTAGTCTCTCGATCCATTGCCATTGGGATAGTGAATCCCTCTTTGACGTTATGACATTATGACTGCTCAGATTTGTATGGGGGGTCTTTCTGATTTTAGATCTTAGTACTTCAGAAATTCTGCACCAGAAAAGTTCCTGTGCAAATTGTGGAAGTAGCTGAAAATTCAAGAGTGGATTTACTTGCCCCACAGTGGCTCTACTAGTTGTCCCTGTTGTAATCTTAAAGGCATATGTGTGATTGTTGTGAGTCTGCCCATTTGAAACATGTAAAATAGAAGTCACAAATTTTGGAAGGATAGATGTTTATCAATTAGATATTAGTCGTGTAACTGGATCATGGGATACTTTCCTTTCTCATCAAATTGTGCACTATCTTTTTGAGATTTCTGTAGATGGAAGAAGTCCAAAATTGACAAGGCTTTTCAGACATTACAGCAGAGCTTTCTAAACATTTCATGTTGGTGACACACATCATTTTCCAACACAGTCAAACCTGAGGTTAAACCAACCCCTTATAGGAGATTAAGACACATGCATAAATTTTAATAATGAAGTGTTTGTGGACACAACGTATCTCATGAAAAATGTTCATTTATTTTTCTTAAAATATATGATTTTTATTTTTTCACATAGAGGTTTCACGCAACACAGCTACACACTGGAGCCAGTATATGAACATGTCATGATACACAGTTTGGAAAGCTCTACATTAGAGGGAAGAACTTGAGAACATCAACTGTAAACTTGTGTGTGGAGCTGTCTGGGGAATGTATGAAACACCCTTTTTTAGCTTGCAGGAGCTACTGTAAGAAATTCTGACACTTCCACTCTGAGGAGATTTTGGAAGCATCTTTCATGTTGTTAGATCTCGAGCTTCTTCCTTTGGTTCAGTAAAGGCTTACTTCAAATTATATATTCATGTGGGTGGTTTATCTGCATTTCTCTCCCCTTTGCTAAATAAATAAATAAATCATTTGAATCATTTCAGGGAATTCATATTAAAGCAAGCATGTATTATTTTCAGACCCTTGCATGCTTTTATCTTCTTCATATTAACACAAGTTTCAGTTCTAGTCCCATAATAACCCCCACCTTCACTCCAATGCACAGAAAACACACATGTGCACAGGATGCTGGTAGACAAAATGGAGTTACCCATAAATCCTTACCACCCTTACTGCTAAAATAACTACAGTGACATGTTTACTAACTGTAAATATGTCCTCTGCATCTGAATAAATAAAATACTTTATGCATGCTTAACTTCTAATTCAGAAATATTGATGCCATCAGTTTTGAGCAGCATACTTTTGCTTCTGCATGGCCACTGGGAGATACAATGGGATTCACTTTCATTTGGAATGAAAGGCAATGTAAATAGCCATTGAATGCTTTAGGAATAACAAGCAGCTGTTTCATTTTTCATGTATCATTATTAAGGAGTTTAACAGAAATATCAGATTTTGCTCTAATAGCTAGAATTTATGGCAAAGGTTAATGAATTCAGTGACTGTATTGTAAAAGCCTGCAGGTAATTGTCAGTCAAGACAGTTGTAAAACAGAACTCTCTATAAGCTCTTCCTGTAAAGACATCTTGACAGAAAGTTCCTTTATCATATATGTTGTGAACAGAAGCTACTGGGTGTCATTTAAAAAAAACCATAAAACCAATGAGTCATATTTAACATTGAAAACAAAGGTTCCAAATTCATTTAAAGCAAATCCATGGATGTTTCTTAAAATTCAACTCAAGTTCACTGCTGTGTAGCATCAATCTTCTCTTATTTTGGTCTTGGTTAACTAGAATGAAGTTTTCAGTACTCAAATGACTTACATTTAAAATTGCCTCATTAAAGGCAACAGTCCTCTTCTAACATAAGTTTTTGGTAGTTACAGGCTGCCAACTTGTTGGCTAATCCCAACTGGAGTAGACCTATTCAGTCGATTTGTGAGCGATGAGTCAACACATATATACATCCAGTGGATTCAATAGGTCTATTGTAGTAAGGACTGAGGACTTTATCATACAAATCTGCTATTCTGTTACATTGATATAATATACATGCTGATTGAGCACCTTTGACATCATACTTCAATAGTGCAATTGTGCCTATCTATCATGGTTCTGCAGTCATACTTCCACGCGCCCTTATAACCCTGCCTTTTGGTACAATGTTCCTTTTTATGTTTTATTTTTTATTGCAGTTGTACAATTTCAGATTTGAAAAACAATAAAGGCAAATATCACCATAAAATATGAAAGAAAATGGCCTGCTTGGGAATACCAAGCAGGGAGGGGGAGAGGAGGGGATTCCTATTCCCGATGTCATTTCTGCTGACATGCTGGCCCAGAAGTGGAAGGGATCCATCCCGCCAAACTTTTACCCATCAATAGCTAGGGATGGGAGAATCACGAGGAGGCAGTGGGATGTACATGGTTTATGTGTATGTAATACAAGGGTTTTTCCCCATGAAATTATTATTTATTTCTACCCTGCTGTTCAAGTTCCCAAGGTCTCCTAAAACAGTTGCTTTACTAGGGAGGCGCAAAGATGTCTAGATGTCCTTCTGCAGTTTTCATATCTTCTGATGGTTGTATTGCTGCTTACTCTGAGCCAAAGCAGGATTAAAGAGGAAACAGTTGCACCCTAGAAATATGTTATGATGTTCTGAGGTTATACAATCTAAATTGAAACTATAAACTATAGTAAGAAAATGTTCAGGATTGGCAGGTCTGAAGTAGACTAATATTTCAGCAGGTTCAGCAGGAATTTCCTGAAAGGACTACCATGCATACTATAACAGCTCCATGTTCAATGAAATGCCCAATGTAATCGCCAGACCTAAGAGCCATTATCAAGCAACCTTGGTGATGGGTGATTATGTGTTTGTAAAATGTTCATTTTTCATGTTCTGTTTACACTGTAAGCTGTTAATATATGTAAATAAATAATAATAATAATAAAGCATGCTATGAGCTGAGATAGTCTTTGCTTTCTGATGATTCAATGTACACAAATTTTGTTTCATACACAAAACTATTTAAAACATTGTGTTTAAATTTACCTCCAGGCTATATCTGTAAGATGTAGTGTTGCCTCACTTATCGTGGGGGTTATGTTCCAGGACCACCCGTGATAAGTAAAAAATCGCAAAGTAGGGACACCCCCTCCCTCCTCATCCTCTTTACCTTCCTCTTCTTCCTTCTCATCACCGCCTGGGCCTCTTGCCACTGCTTGGGCCCTGCGACTGAGGAGGCAGCAAGAGGATCTGGTGGCAGCAAGGAGCAGGAAGAGTAAGGTAAAGAGAGTGAGGAGGGAAGAAGACCGCCCCTCACCCTCTTTCCCTTCTTCCTTGTCGCTGCCGAAGCCGCGGCGGTGACGAGAAGCAAGAAGAGGAAGGTACAGAGGGCGAGGAGGGAAGGAGACCACCCCCTTGCCCTGTTTATCTTCTTCCTCCTCCCCGTTGCAGCCTGGGCCTCTTGCCAGTGCTTGGGCCCTGTGATTGTGGAGGAAGGTAAAGAGGGCAAAGGGGTGGCTCTGCTTCCCTCCTCGCTACAGTGTTCCCTTGCTACTTAACTGTGTGTGTGTGTGTGTATCTGTGATATAGCGAATCTGCGTGCGGTAAGTGAACCGCAAAGTAACAAGGGAACACTGTAGGTGAAACAAATGAATTTTTTGTTTAGAATTGGGTTCCATCTGCAAGATTTCCCATTATATATATGGGTACTTTCCAAAATCTGTGTGTGTGGGGGGGGGGGGGGTGTCTGAAATCTGAAATACTTCTGGTCCCAATCATTTTGGATATGGTGCTCATTCTGGGCTGTCTATAAATTATATTCCAAATGTAAAAAAAGACCCACAGGATGCTTCATTCTGCTGGAAAGTTGTAGTATGTGCCTGATGCTGTTTGCAGTGATAATGCTACTGATCTGTGGAAACTAAGGGTTTAGTTCCCTGTGATTGGCACCTTATAGAAACTCATTTCTGTGCATCAGCTCTTGATTCGCCCCTGCCTGTGCCTAGATCAAAATGTGCAATGAATTGTTATTGCCTATAATTTCAAAATTCCAAAGACATAGGAGATGCTATCTTATCTCTACTACTGCTGTATCCACCTTCCTTGTAGATAGCTATGTGGATTACCACATTTTACATAATGGAGAAATGAGTTGAATACCCTTTCTTTTACCAAGTTAAATTAAGGTGGAAATCACAAAGCCCTCTGAATCCCAGTGAAGTTGAATCATCAATATCCCTGAACATTGGTTATACTTGATAAGAGCGTCTTGGACTAATAATATATATCGTGCTGCACAATCCCTGCCTACCCCCCATATATATCCTCTCTGAAGTGAGAGAATTGCCCATGTGACAGAGCATGCACAAAGCTCTGGATTCCCAAGTGAGAAGAAGCTTTATTTTTGTTGGCTAATCCCAACTGGAGTAGAACTATTCAGTCAATTTTTGAGTGATGAGTCAACACATAAATACAACCCCCCCCCCCCCATTTTTCTATTTTTTTCTCTCCTCCCCCCCCCTCCCAATTTTTTTGGTTTTTTCCCCAGGCCTTCCAATCTTTACACTTAGGCTAGTGTAGACAGGATCAGCTCTGTGGCAGCCAAACACCACATGGGGCTGATCTATCAACATGTCCTTCCCTTGTATTAAGAAAAGTTGGGAACTTCTGTCCCAGAATATGAACTATCCCTGGTCTTTGGACCTAGCCAGCAATTGGGCCAGCTCTAGAATGGAAATGGGCACAATTGTCCCCACTGCCATCCCATGTTTTTCAGGCTCGGGTAGTATTTGTGACAGTATTTGGCCATGACGTGGGTCCTATTTGTCTGCAGTCACCTGCAGTGATGTAGGTCAAGGTGATGGGGCATTTTGGAAGGGAAAACAGATTTGTGTGTGTATGTGGGTTTGTTTGAGGAGATTACCTGTAATGACATCAGTTGATCTAGATAGGAGAAGGAGAAGGAGGGGGAATTCCTCCTCACCTCCTCCTCCCTCCTCGCCCTTTACCCCAGCTGATATCATTTCAGGCAATGGCAGATAGGTAGGACCCACATCATATCTGGCAAGTGTAGTGACATGGAATGTGGGAGAAGATAGGGTGGCCTCCTCAGTGGCTGGGGGCATCCTTGTGTGACCCATACAGGGGCTGATTCACCACATTGTCCCTGAAGTATCAGTCAGTGTAGATCCTCCCCCATGCTTCCCACCCCCATCTTTGCTTTGGTGCCTTGGGCATTTGCATGGATATGTGAAACCATGGATAATAGAAAATGCTAATTTTTTCAAAGAGACAAATGAGTAGCAAGAAGTGGGCATAGCCCGTACAGCAGACCTAAGTGAAAAAATGAAAAAGTCAAACTACATATATCGGTGCCACCAGTACTGAGATCATGCTACATTTGCAAGTGAAATCTATCCTGTATCATGTGTGCTGGGGGGGGGGGGTGCCGTGTCACAAATTTCTTGTTGCCTGCAAGATGATATGAGGTTCAGTGTTTATTTCCTGCTGTTACCCTTCTTCTTTAAACAGTGGATATCTGAAAAGGTCCTTCCAAATAATCCACCATGCTGTGCTATCAAATGTACAGGTTGTGCATTTGCATAAATCAATTGATATAGTCGATAACAATCACATGACTAAAGCAGATTAGTGCACCCTCAGCTGTTCAGCTGCATATGTTTATCTTGCCCAAATGTCCAAACCATTAAGCAACCAAATCATTGGGCTAAGACTTTGGAATCCATGTAATGACTCCACTGTGAGAGTTCAAAACAGAAAACCAACATATTTATCGTAGAGCATACAGTTCTCAACAGAGTCTAAAGAAATTAAGCTACAGTGACACTTGTTAAAAAGTATCATAGATATTTTTAGCAATTGGGACATTGACATTTATGTAGGCATACACATTAAGTGGATTTATCTCTTGCAGAAGTTTATACTCTTGTAAACTGACTGTGCCTGGTAATTTTATGAACTCTCTGAAAATAGAAACAAAGGCATGAAATCCTCCCCATTAAAAACTTTAGATTGCATTCAGTAGCACAATGCTCCCTGCTAAACCATAAGATAAATACACTTTAAAGATTTAAGCAGGCTTTTTGAAAATGAAAAATCTAAATGTATGCATAATTTGACCAGTTATTGTTGTGCAATATTTATAAGTCCTTGGCCAGTGATTCCACGTGCAGACAATTAAAATGATAAAACTTAAAAGTACACCTTCCACTTGCAGCAAATAGAATTTAATGATGTCTAAAGTGTCTGGAAAAATATATTCTATGGTGTAGTATCACATACAGAATTCCACGCCGTATCTTTCAAAAAGTATTTTTTTCTTTTTCTTTTCCTTCCCTTTCTTATTTTTCTTTTGTTTTCAACTAGGACCCCTACTATGGCTGGTGGCCTATTTTCTATTGACAGAAACTACTTTGAAGAGATAGGAACTTACGATGCAGGAATGGATATCTGGGGTGGAGAAAATCTTGAAATGTCTTTTAGGGTAATTTTCTATTTTACTTCCTTTTCTGATAACTGGCACAGTTTTTTCCTGTGAAAAAATAGCATTTAAGACAGGCATACTTGTTTTATCTTAAATGAAATCTTTATCTTGCTTCGGAGTTATGGGTAGAATCCAACCAGTGTTCACAGAAAGTTTTGATGTTCAGATTGAGTTTCCTCTATTCACCCTTAAATTTGCTCTGGAGGATCACTCAAGTCTCCAGCATAGTTTTGAAAGGTAGAGAGTACTCTCCTCCCAATCCATTTGATAGCAGAGGAATATTAGTTGGATTCTATCCTGTTTTTTTTTAAGTTGTGGGGTTTTTTTGTTTGTTTGTTTTAGTTTTTTGCATGAGGTGATGATTTTGGAAACTTTGGTTACTTGAAAATCACATGACACAGATTACTATAATTATTTTCTACAACCATTCACTCAAATAAGAAAAATACCATATATTTGTGTTAAAAGTAGAAAACCAATGACAAGAACTCAACCCAAAATCCTAGTTGACTTATCCGCTGGTTAATGCTGGAAATGCCGTGTTCCCTGTGGATTTGGCCACTGTAAACCTTGCAAGAGAGAATGCAGTAAGCCCCATTAAAATGCCTTCTTGTGTGCCACTCCATTTGAATTACACAAAAAATGCCAGGTGTGCCATATTTTCAGACTCCCCTACTTTTGCACTACAGGCCTGGAAATACCTATGACCACTGCACCACATAAGAGTTTAGGAATATAAGCAAACAGTTTATTGTAAAAACACATAAGAAGCATATAAAAAGCAGGAATAAGAAATATAATCTGAAAAGATTTAGCAACAGGTGTTATCCAAACAATAAACCAAATGTCTCATAAAGTACCAGAGGTGTCAATGTCCAGGAACAGCCAGAAAACATAGGTATTGCATAAGTCCACAAACAAACAGGTATAACTAGTAAATCTTGAACAGGAGTAGATGAACAGGAACACAGAAAACTTCCAGGATATATTGAATTCAAAACCAAGGCTCGGCTTGAATTAGGAACCAGAGAACTTAGGCTTAGCTTCTCACACTAACGCATTATTGCCTGAACTATCCTTAAAATAAACAACTTGTTGTTTAATAGAGACCCATGGAAGCATTATATATCCCATGAATCTTCTCCACAACTTTCCTAAGTAATCCTCTGAGACTGGCATACTTTATTTTTGGCTCTGATTTATAAACAAAAACTTTTGCTGATCTCCATAGCTATATGCGGTTTCTCCTGGGAACTCTCCTTATCATTCTCTTCACTTGATTTCTTATCTGCTGTTGCTCCTTCTGGCTCCTCTGACTGGCCTGGAAGCCCTGCACTTTCCAAGCCAGCTTTTTCACAGAGAGAACCATAATTTCACAGATCTGGATTTCCTAGACATGGGGGCCCATCACTTTGTCCAATAAACAAAAGATTCGCTGCTATTACCACACAACAAACTGGAAAGAGGACCAATTATGAAGCAATAAAGGTCAATATTCAAATATTCATTGATCAATATAGTATTGCATACATATATATACATATATATATATATATATATATATATACACTCACGAACTAAATCAAACATGAACAAGTTTTCATCCGTCTAATAGTCAGTAATAGGTCAGAGAAGTAGAATTACACAAAGTTCATAACAGTTGAAGGGTATCATCCCGATAACGAAGTCAAATTAGAAAGTGGAGCCAATCAGTTCATAGTAGGGGCCGGGTTGACGGAAGTCACCGGGTTCCCGCTCCGTTTCGTGCCTTCAGGCGCTTTGTCAAAACCCAAAATGTACGGTCAGGCGTATAGGGCATCCACACATCTAAAACAATGAAAAGGTCCTGTAAACTGTATAATATTGTCTTTGGATTGAACTGCTTGTTATTACCTGGACCTTTTCATTGTTTTAGATGTGTGGGCTGAAAAAAGGTGAGGGAAGGAAAGAGGGCAATATTTCTTTCTCTGGTTTGATTCCTGGCACTGGGTTTCTAACAGAGGCAGGATGCTTTCCTTGCTCTTCCCCCCCCCCCAGTCCCACTTTCCCCCCTAGTTGCATTCTAATTCTTTTTCTTCATTTATATTTCTTTAACTATCTAATCTATATATATTTGAGGAAATTTAGACATTTTAAAATCAATGCAATTCGCACACACACACTCACGCGACCCCTCAAATAAACCGATCATTTTCTTTTCTTTTGCTCTTCCAGAGCATGTTCCTTCAATGCATTTTTAAAAGAAGAAAAAGTTTGTTACAATTGACTTATCCATTGGTTACAGTAAAATCCATATTTTTGCTCCCCAAACCTGTCCTGGACAAAAAGATAGGGTATGCCTGAAGACATTAAATAATGTTGAAAACCACGACGTTTCTGGAGCCACGTTTTCCAAATGTTTTTGATAATGTGTCCACAAATCTATGAAAGAAGTTTAATAATTGAGAGTTATATATGAAATCCTTGGTTAAAAAGAACTTCCGTTCTTATCCTGAAACAAATTGGCTCAGCTTCGTTAAGGCTTATCACCCTTAACAAATGAATGTTCCTTGTGGTTGATGTTCCGTTATTTTGCAAATGCCCTTGTATATTATAAAGTTTGAAAGTTGAACTTTAGGCAAATTGGTGGGAGACAATGTGGCACGCAAGGCAGTGTGTTGGAAAATCTAGGATCTAGTCTACCTTGAGGCATCAAACTCACTTGAGACAGGTATTCTTCCTTAGCTTGGACTACATCAAAACATTGTTGTCAGAATTAAGCTAAGGCCTTGAATGGTCTGGGGCCAGCGTAACTCAGGGACCGCCTCATCCCATATTGTCCTACTAGACCCCTGGGGATTAGTAGTTTGGTAAAGTACTTAAATTTTCTGATCTAGAGATGTAATACATTCTTCTTAAGAGACACACTGATAGAATACAGATAGGCAACATGATCTAACTCTATGCATTGAGATGACAATTCCTAAATCGTATTTTATTTGGAGTATTTGTTAAAGAACCGTATTTTCATCCCAATGCTTGTATCACTGTTCTGAATGCTAGGAAATTGGCTTTCACACATCCTTTATTATAGTGGACATTTCTATTTACACTCCCTTGAAAATAAGCAAGTTTTGCTTGGCGCATACACAGATCCATATATCTGGTGCTGATGCTGTTTTATAGTAACTATTATTTAAGGTAGACAAATAGAGCTTTTTAATTATATTAATTTATTTTCTAATATCTCTAATTAATTCATCTTTAACTTCCCTGAAAGAAAATTCAATTTAGAGAACTTAATTAGTTGGTTCTCAAGTTCTAAGGGAAATTCTTCATGCTTTTGGTAGACAGAGAGCAACAAAATGATATAGATTCCCAAAGATTATCTCCTACAGTGAGCAGGGAGAAGCACTGACTCATCTCTTCTTTGGCAGAACAGCTTCCGCTTGCCACTTAGAAGATGCAGCTAATCCTGAGTCCTATTATAGTTAATCCTGTGCTGATTTGCTTGGAGGGCTAGAGTTTGTATCCCACTGTTAAGCCTATTTATTATTGAGGGTCAGATTCCTACTGCACAATGCTTGCAATATTTTGACTTCATTTTGATCAGTCAGTTAATCAACATTTTTAAATTGTTTTAAATTGATGACAGTTAGGCTGTAAAAATACCTTCTGAGAAGCTTAGACTGTATCAAAGGAAAGAGACTACACGTTTTGAAACATGGAAGAGGAATATGAATTAAGATAACTAACAAAACCCTACACTTGCATCACACTATGAGATGGTTAGAATGTGATTATGTGATTCTTAATATTAACTTGATTTTGTGTGGGTTGATGTCTGAAGAATCCTACATTGGATCATGTGATGATTAGATGCAGGGTGACCTGAGATAATTACCTGCCAAAGGTATACCTTCCTGCTTCTAGGACATGGGGCATATCACAGGCACTTTAACCTGAAGCAGGTGCTAATGGACTCTTTGGCATCTATGTGACACAGGGCCAATGTGTGGCAAGACCACTTAAAGTTATTTTGCCCTGCATAAGACAAAGTTGGGGGATACTCCTAAGCTTCCCCAAAACTGGAGTACCTCCACACACCAGGGGAGTATGATTCATAACTGATCCCACTGTCCATTCAGCTATTCTGCTTTCTATGAGCTCCATGGTGTGGGGCAGGGGATGACCTTCCCTTTGTAAAGTAAGAGTGGCTGCCACCCAGAGGACAATCTGTCTTCCATTTTGCTACTATGGTGGGACAGATACACACAGTGTAGCTGCCCCCAGCTTGGTCCAGAGTATTGTATTCTGGACCAGCCCTGGGATCATTTTTCTGTGAATGTACCCATAGTAACCAGTACTAAAGGCTTGTCAAGATCCCAGCTAAAGATCACATCTCTCCTTCTCTCCTCTATCTATCATGGTGAACAGTGAACAGTCAGTGCCAAAAACAACATTCACATTCTTTTAGAGAGGCGCTGGTTAATCTTCTGCCATCCCACTTTCTCAGTTGATTTTAAAATGTCCTTGTTTCTTTCTCCACCTCTCAGGCTCCTTCCACACAGCTGAATAAAATCTGCTTTGAACTGGCAGTGGACTCAGATAACTCAGTTCAAAGCAGAAATTGTAGGATTTTCTGACTTGATATTCCGGGTTATATGACTGTATGGAAGGGCCCTCTCTTTTCCTTTTATCCTAGTGCAAACTGAGGGGCCTTCCACACAGTCCTATATTCCAGAATATCAAGGCAAGAAATCCCACATTATATGAGTGTGGACTCAGATAACCCAGTTCAAAGCAGATAGTGTGGGATTTTCTGCCCTGATATTCTGGGATATAGGGCTTTGTGGAGTTCAAAGTGCAAATGTAGTTTGCATTCAGTTAATTCAGCAGAATAGAAATTGAGCCCCCGGTGGCGCAGTGGGTTAAACCTTTGTGCCAGCAGGACTGAAGACTGACAGGTCACAGGTTCGAATCTGGGGAGAGCGTGAATGAGCTCCTTCTGTCAGCTCTGGCTCCCCATCTGGGGACATGGGAGAAGCCTCCCACAAGGATGGTAAAACATCAAAAAACATCCTGGCACCCCCTGGGCAACGTCCTTGCAAATGGCCAATTCTCTCACACCAGAAGCGACTTGCAGTTTCTGAAGTCGCTCCTGACATGAAAAGAAGCAGAATGGAGAGCAGGGGATAGAGAGGAATCTTGCTCTTCTCAGTAGGATCAGGGGAAAGCAAACTGCTGTAGCCTCTCCTAGCTTTGGAACAGAGCATCTTATGTGATTTGATTCCATATTGCTTCTTGAAATAAGCAAAAGGAGTAAGTACCTCTTGAGAAAAGGGAAGGGGAAGGGAAGAGAAAATCCTGCCAGTTAAGGCTTGGGGGGGAGAGATATTGAGCAAATTGCCTTACAGAACTTCTCAAACTGTGCACCAAGTGTCCTCTCAGCCTCTTTTTCATTAACACACATTTCTAATTTCCTGAAAATGTTGTCAATATTGCAGAGAAGCATTCCTAATTTTAAAATTCCCTTCTCACCATTCAGTTCTAGTTTTTGTCAGAAATCTTTTGTTTTTGAGATTGACATAAACCTTATATTTAAAGGCTTAGTTTTACTGCTTTTCTTTTCACCACCCTTTTCTTTATGATTTACTAATCCTCTGTGTGTGCTGGGGCTACAAGATGTCACAGAAAGAAAGTGTAATTTATAGAGATCAAACACTTTTACTTTAAAGCAAGCTTTTTCTCTGCAGAATTCTTTTTTTGTTTACCTCAACAATGCAATCATACATATATCTAAAAGTTCAAGGGGATTTACTCCAGGGTAAATTTGAAAATGATTATTGTCCAAAAACCCTAACCCTATGCCATTTTGCCAGCAGGCGAGGCGAAATGGCAGACGCGAGGGATGAGTCAATTGCCCCATGCATCACTCTGATGGCCAAACAGGGCAGAAGCATAGAGCCAGCAAAACACAGGAAGCCTCCAATATTGCAGTGAAAGTGTCCGACCACACTTTCATCCTTGCTGGGTCACATGATGTCATGTGATGGCCAGCATGAGGCTCTGAGGAAAAAGTTTCTTGAAAGCATCCTAAGACACTAAAATCACCTCATGTGATGAGGTCCCTAAACTCAGTACATACATTCTAGAGTTTTTTTCTGCTTAAAATTGTAGTTGTGTAGGTTCTTTCTCATAGGTAACTGATTCAGTCCACTCTTCCTCATATTTCTGTTTATAATTTCCCATAAATATGTGTGAGACCGATTTCGAGGACATAATGGCCATTTTGGAACATTTTTGATTCATTGACTTTTAGGTGACTTAGGCCCCTTTTACACTTTCCTATATTTCAAGATCTGATCCCAGATAATCTACTTTAAACTGGATGATATGAGTTTCCACTGACAGATAATCTGGAATAAACCGATCAGATAATCTGGGATTTTAAAACTTTGGGATCAGTTCCTGGGATATATGGGGCAGGGTGGAAGGGGCCTTAGTCTCGCAGATCTTTCCTTGTCTTCTCACACAAAGAATATCTGCTGACCTTGCCTTTATTATCCTTGCTGGATGTGATTTGTGATCAACAATGCCATATTTGGTCCCATATATTTTTTTAAAAAAATATTAAAAGCATATTCATATTCATATAAATATAATATCTTTTAAGGTTATATTTATATAAATATTGTGATGTTCAGAAGTGTGACCAACTGAATTCAGTAGGATTTGGATCAGGATTGTAGTCTTGGTTTAGGTTGCAGTAGACAAGATTGAACTTCATGTGCTTGCATGGGCTATTTTGCAACTTCAAGCTACTTATTTTTCTCCACTCCGTTCCGTTGTTTCCTTTCATTTTTTTTTTGGTTCATTACCTTCAGGGGAGTTTAACAAACAGATTATTTCCCCGGTTTCTTACTTCAGCATGCAAAAATAAAAGGAGAACATTAAACTGTTCAGGAACAAACACAACAGTGTATTATATGCATTAAGCAGAATTTTAAGCACTGGAGCATTATAACTGGGTGAATTATGTAATTTGCTTTCTTTCTGGGGACAGAGAGCCTAAGTAATTTTAGAAGTTTGAAAAAAGTGGACCTCCAGAGAAATTTACAGTGGTATTTTAATTTTTGTAAGAAGCCTAAAAATATAAATGGCCTTTCATGTTCTAAATATATTCCATGTGAATTTAGCAAAACCAAATTATATACTAAAGTTTGTCACTTCCTCCCTTTTTGTTGCATGACAGCGTGAGCTGCTGGCAGGGGCTGCAGCCAAGTTGAGCTTTTGCTTGACTAGGGAATCTAAGTAATACATTGGCTGGAGGATAAACATTTATCGTCCTTGCAGTGGGCAGGTTTCATTTTATTTTTCTTTCAAAAGAAGAGGGGCACTTGAAATGCAAAAGCTCATGGTTTGGTTATTGGGGAGATAAAAGCAGAAAGATGAATTTAAATATAACCTACCTTATATACTCATGTACAAGCCTATAAATTTTAGTCAAAACAATGACCCCCAAAAAACTGGATCAGTTATCCACAGGTCAATGTGTGTACTGTGCCTTAACTCTTATTGAAAGAGTGGCAAAGGGGAATACTGAAAGAAACACTGATCCCTTTTACTGTCTCATTTGTGGTGGTACTTCTGGCCTTTTTGAATGCCTGGATGGGGAAATGGTGGCTGAGCACTGTGAGGCTTCATTTGTACTTTCCTCCTCTCTGTGGTGTGGCCCTCAACTTATCAATGGGTAATATCAAAATCCACAATTTTGGCCCCAAAACCTGCACTCAAGTTACACATAAGTCCATTTATACATTAATATATACTGTACTACTTTTATAGCCATTTGAACAAATTGCAGCTCAATGAAAACCTACAGATGCCCTTGTATAATGTGTATAATGGTTCTTCCACTAGATAAATTGGTTTCACAAAACATGAAGATACATCACTTCTTGTCACCAGATTGAGCACATCTGTAAACGAAAATAGAGATATTGAGGGTAGTACTGCTGTGTTCAGTACAAGCTTGCAGAATGCTTGCATTGAAGATGGGTATTGTTGTATGTTATTCATGCATGGGGGTGGGGGTTATTTTAGGGTAAGATTTGTCAATTCTTGGAAATATCTGTGCTGTTGGGTGGATTTTTGGGATTGGTGGGATGCTGCAGGGGCTGCAAAATCAGAGCCCTGGTAGCACCTAAAATTCAACAATTGCCCTGTGATCATTGTGCTATAAAGCAAAGATTCTGAAACAATGCACAGACAGTTGGAAATAAATTCTTATTTATCTGATGCAAATTTAAATTTCCCAGTAGATAAGCAAGACCAAGACCAACAGCCATGTCAATTAAGATAGCCGTGCACTGGCTTTGTCTCTTCATGTGTTCCAGATGGAACAGGAAATGTCTTGGGCCAAAAAATTATTCTATAGCCACTGCTGTATCATTATATGTGACTATAACTTACACAGGAATTATTAATCTCTAGTTCCCCTTACAACACAAGCTAAGGATATTGGTTTATTTTTTTCTGACATTCTTTGTTCTAGTGCATTTTTCTAAAGCTGCAGAAAATATCTACAAAATATCATGAAGATTGGTCAAAATGGGCTATAAACCAATCTATTTTTGTGAGCAGAGTGTAGTAGATCTCTAGCCATCTGGATAGTTCCGGACAGAACGTAATGGTGGCATCCTAGCTACTGTGGAATACAACTAAAATGGATTTCAGCTGCTGTTCAGTCTGTCTTGGCTTTTGGGTTTATGTCAGTGACACTGCCATTATGAACCTACTTGTATTCATTCATTCATTCATTCAGTTCCCTGCCCTCAGGCTTGCACTCAAAATAAGACACACCAAGGAAAAGGGAATGGAAGGGGAGATGAGATATAGTCCAGAAGATTTTGCTTCTTCTTCCCTTCCTCCCAGGCCAGAGCAGTGGCAGCTGGTATGGATGGAGGGTCTAGGCATCTGCTGCTGGGCCGAGGCATGCTGGAGCTGTGCCTGCCTCTTATTTTCTCCATCTGTTTATCTCCTGTCCCTTGAAAGTTTATTTAGCTTTATTTATACGGATAGGACACCTAGAAATGATTGTGTCAATTAAGCTGCTTCTTCCTTCGAGAGATCAATCAGCCAGGTAAAATTGTTTTCCAAAATATCACACCATTTTAATTCAACCTTGCCCCAAGAAGTCCAAGTAAACCTAATTCCCACCCCAGTAGCAACTGATCCATGGCAATTAAACTATGCTAAATTTGTATACATCCAAATCACCACACATCACAGATCCTCAATGTGGTGTGCTAAATTAGTGGGGCTAGATGCCAGTTGAAACAAATTCATGAAAACCATGAATTCTTGAGCTATTGTGACTGACAACATCAGCACGCAAATTGAAATGCCCAGCACAACAGCAGCAGAGATTTCATCTCCATGCCTGACATTACTCTGCTAACTCAGGAAAACAGAATGTTTTGAAGTGTTTGAGTGGTCCAGTATCAGAATCCCAATATTGTCCCAAGCATCTGCCTTCATCTTTATGCATTTTTGATAAGATGTAGAATTTGTAAGAGAGAACAGGTTCATAACAGACAACTGTAGCGCCACTCTTCTGTCTCAAGTCCCAGGTGTTACTTACAGGTCACAAGCAAAGCTAGAAGACATTTATATACACTTAAGCCAGTCTCATACAGCTAGATCTCTGTGAGACATATAGGGTACTTCTCTAGGATTGTGTCCTGAATCAGTGCCTTCAACCAAGATGAACCACTCACCTTACATCACAGTGATAAACTGTGTGTTGCATTTCTGTAAAATTGTTCTGTTTTAAGTAGTCATGTCAACTTTGATATACAGCATAGCAATATGTTACTATGCAATATTTTCAAGATACTTTCATAACTATAGTTACATATGCCAATAGGAAAAAGGCTATAATAACAGATCTCTTGATGGAACTTAAGAACATAAGAACATAAGAAGAGCCATGCTGAATCGGGCCTCAGCCCATCTAGTCCAGCATTCTGTGTCACACAGTGGCCCACTAGTTGTACACAGGGATCTCTAGCAGAAAGGAGGGCAAAACCCTCACCTGCTCCCGACCCCCCACAACCAGTACCCGGGGAAATCCTGCCTGCCTCCGTCAACACAGAGGTGGCACTTGGATGTCCATTTCAGTAGCTACTGATTCCCTTGGTATCCAACTTCCAAGTGGGAAGGGAATTTGACCATAATACATGTCAATATCTGATTACTTTATAAGTTCCACATAAAACCTAGTAACAAAAATCAGAGCCCTTCAACATAGACAAAAATCCCAGTTCCTCTCGAGATTGAGGCCACACAGAAGCCCCAAACCCCAGGATTTTGCAAGGGGTGTGTGGCTACATGCTCTTCCGGGTTGACCAGAGAAAAACCTGGGAGGGCATTTAGCCAGCCCCCAGCACTATGTTTTCTCTCTTAACTTATTGGAGGAGCCTGGGTACATCCTGGCACTTTGAAAAACGTTTCTGATGCATCCTCACCCTAAACCAGTGAAAGACACTGGTTTAGGGTCAGGACAGCTTCCTTGGCTTTAGATGGGAAGGAATAGTAGAGTTGGATGTCATCTGCATATAGGTGAGACCAAAACTCCAATAGAAATAGAGTAGAAAATTCTGCAACATCAAAATGAATAGGTAAAGCTCAAGAGTAGGTAAGCAGACCATTTCTAGAAAAAAGCACTGTGGAATGTAAATATTATTTTGATATTGTCATGAATATCCCTATTCTTTACTTGACACACTGATGAACATAAGCTTTATTGGCTTAGGCTTGATTAAGTAAACTGTGCAATCAGTTACCATAGCTACATTTACATTAATACAACTCATCTTTAGATACACGTCTGTTCTTATTTAAAATGTAATAACATTGAGTTTAGATGTCAAAGGCTTTCACAGATTAACATTTAGCTGAGAACAGATGCTGTGTTATATTCAGCATTTTGATAGAACTTTCAGGAGTAATCTGGTAGGAGGATGTTGGAAAGTGTGAAATGTATTTTTAATTTAATCTGCAGTCATTTATGACAGCAACATTACTACTTGGCCCAATTTCAAGCATCAAAATACACATATTATTTGTTCTTAATTTAACATTGTTCTACATCTAAGTCTGTCCTGTGAAAATTTATTACAATATGAATCTCACAATAGCAACCTATATTAATTCAGTTCATACTACTACCCCTTCTTTTGCAGTATTTATTGGAATATCTGCTACAAGAGTACTTGTTTATTTTGCCAAGATCCCTTAGCTAGCTAGCATGTTATAGTTAGTTTAAATGAGTCAGCTTCTCAAAGACATTCAAGTGTTTTAAAATAGCTTGCGTTTAAAAGCTGGCCCAGGGGAAATCAGAGTTAGTTAAAAATAAAAGTTCCTGAAGTCGTTTTTCAGAGGGAGGGAGGGAGGAATGGAGGAAGAAAGGATGCCTAAGATTCTGGGAGGAGGCTAAGCTTGTTTTCAAGTATCTAAGCCATGGTTTAGCACTATGTATGAGTGTGCTACTGAAGTTTTGAACCTTGGGCAATATGTCTCAAAAATCTTTAAGTGCCCATAACTGTCAAAGTGAAAGAAGATTGCTCCTCTTATGTCACAAGTGGTGTAAGACTTATGGGTCAATACAGGCTGAGCATCCTTTATTCTGAATTCTGAAATCCAAAATTGTCCACATGGGAGGCTGAAATAGTGATATGTTTGCCTTCTTCTGGTGCAATAAACATATAAGGTTTATATTAAACCAAAATTAATTTCAGGGTTTATACTTTCATACCATTTCCCAGATATCTCATTGTGTACATATATGCAAATATAGGTATTATTACAAAATCTGAAAGAAATCCAAAATACTAAGCATTTCGGATAGAGGATATTCAGCTTATAAATGGCTGTAAAGCAGAAATCAAATGGGGAAGTGAGGTGAGACAATTTTCACACTGAAAAATATGTGGTTTCTCCTGAGGACAGCAAAACATTCTGTAGGTAATATAGAATTATTAAGTCTTTGTTTGTTAGGGGTGACCAAAATATATATACACACACAAACACAAATTTCTATTAAATGCATATATCAAAATATGCAAAACAGAGAATAAAATACAGTAAACACAGTAGGCGAGATTAAATATTTGAGTGTTTTTGAAGGTTTTTTTAACAAAAAAATGTTCATGGAAATTGCTGATTCATTTACTTTTTAACAACAATTCTATCCCGCCTTTCTCACCCCAAAGGGGACTCAGGGCAGCTTACAACAGAGGCACAATTCGATGCCTTGAGTACACATAAAAATAAAACTACATATGCATTAAAATCACATGATTAAAACATCACATAAGAACATGAATGCATAAAATCAGTATTTCAGAACTAAGGTCTCTTATTTACATTATGTATGCACATGTTGCTGGTATCATTTTAGAGGCATTTTACCTGCACAGATCAGATAAATAAATGCTGAATTCTACTAAGATGACAAGTTGACAGTTTTTAGAAGTTTTTAAAAATCTATTTTTTAGAAATCTGCTATATCAGTGAATTAGATCTTTTTAGTTAATAAAACAAATTTTTAACACACAGCAGGGGTTTTTATTTATTTATTTATTTGCTTCGTTTATACCCCACTTTTCTCAGCCGTGGAGAACTCAAGGGGGGACGCAAGGCGGCTTACGACTTCGGCAAGATTCAGTGCCACTTAAAACATAGTCATAATACCTATCCCATATACTAAAAATAGTTAAAACAGTTAAACAATAAAACATATAGAATAGTAACAGATTTAAGCATATATAGTGCATGATTCCATTCATCCATAATTCTGGCTCATAATCCTTATTCAGACTGTGTTGAAACAGTAATGATTCATTCTGCAAACACTTTTGTACAGAGCTATGTCTTTACCTTTTTTCTGAAAACCAGAAGAGATGAGACTTGCCTGATGTCACTGGGGAGTGAATTCCACAACCAGGGGGCCACCACTGAGAAGGACCTGTCTCTCATCCTCGCCAATTGCACTTGCAAAGTTGGTGGGACCGAGAGCAGTCTCCCCAGCCAATCTAAAAGCTCTTGTTGGCTCATAGGAGATGCATTCGGACTGATTCTCCTGAATAATCAACTGAAACTTGCAGCCCTATGAAAATGGGATTTATATTGATTTGTTTGTTTAATATTAGATTGAATCAATCTCAGTAATACTTAGATTTACTCTGCTATAATATCTGGGACTTAATGAAGTCTCACTGGTTTCAGTGAGTCTGCTCCAAATGTGATTAAGTGTGTTTTCCCCAAATATTTGGATTTATTAATATTTGCTATGTAGCTGGTTTTGGCATCATTGCAGAGGTCCTGTGGCTTTTTATCTGATATGATTAAAATCAGGACTTTTGTGATAGCCATAATTGGTAATGCGAGAAGGTTTGAGAGAAGAAACAGTTCTTCTAAATCTAGCAAAACAAATAAATTATGTTCTGTTAATCATGTTTCATATTGTGCAGTGGCATTAGCCATTTGATTTTGTTTATTGAACTGTTCTCTACCTTTGGGATTAGAAAATGCAATTTTTCATATACTCTGAGCAACCATATAAATAGTCTGTGAATAGTCCACAGGAAACCTCAGTGTGCCCCAAGGACATTATTTCAGACCCAGTCATGTTGACAATCTTCCAGTGATGGCAAAACTGACATTTTTTTTAAAAAAACCCTCCAAATTGCTTCTCCTCTTTCTCTGAAGTGCATAGTAAGTCCCTAGCAAAAGGTACTTCTGAAGCAGTGCCATCATTAGAATAACACTCTACTGCCCTCCTATGAGTTTTAGAGATCTTGTGCAATTTCCTACCAGCATATTTGGGAATATGTCCAACCCTGGAGTATTATTTGATGATGTAACTTTTCATTTTCTGATAAACTGTTGATATATCATGATATATATCTTGAACTTCAGCATAAGAAGCAGTTATTGACATAGTTTCTAATGGGACAAAATCATGAAGTGATAGCTGTCTGAAGGCAACATCATTAATTCAGTGCTGTTGGAAAACAAGTAACAATCTTCTAAGCCTGCTTCTGCTATAATGTGAAATACATTGATCTGACCTTCAGTGTGATTTGTGAGCCCAAACATTGCAGGGCCCTGAAATCTGTCAATAAGATCTGTGAGACTCAGCCTCACAAATAAAAGATCTGTGGGCAAGGACTCTAAATGATCGCACTTCCCATGTCCTTTCATACGCTACTGTCGCTTATACTGTTTGTATTACTTGCTTTTTGTACAACACAATCCATGATCCCTGTTACACATGCTTCTTGTGAGTACAGAGGTGGATGGAGAGTGCAGCAATTCTGTTAATAGGGATGTCTTCCTTATTCTGTCATCAGTAGAAGCTCCAGGTCACAGTATGACATCAAGCAGCTTGACCAATTTCTGGGGAAAGTTTTAAGTGGGAGTCATTTGAAGTTATAGGCTTTACTCCAGTTTGCTTTCTATACATAAAATGGCCTCAGTTCATCCCAGTCTAAGACTTGCCCTCATATTCCCTCTTTCTGATGTGTTAGATACAACTCAGTCCCCCCAGGGGCGAGAAAGGCGGTATATAAATACTGTAAATAAATAAATAAATAAATAAAAATAAATAAACAAATTATCTGAAGGATTATACTCTCTCCTATATGCCTGTCTATGTTTTGAAATTGTCTGGAAAGGCTGTTTTTTCTGTCCCAACATTTGCACATGGACAGCTATTGGAAACATGGGAAATGACCTTCTTGTTGGTTGCACCCTGGCTATAAAACTCCCTTCCTGTCCTTTTTGGGGGGCAGACCTTCATTAACTGTTTGTTCTGGGGGGAAAATGCTTGCATAATGTACTGTTTATTTCTTGTCCTTTTAATGTAATATTTGAACTGGTTGGAATGCTATCGGTAGTTTAATTACACTTTTCACTTTACACGATGTATTTTGTGTGGCATTTTAACTGTATTTGTTTTCATTTTTGTGAGCTCTCTTGAATCTTGAACTGGGGAAAAGAATGGCAATGATGATGATGGGGAGCATTTATTAGAGCAGTTACAACTGTTCCCCCCACTAGATACATAGTTATTGCATATGCCCTTTGGGGAGATGGTGGTGGGGTATAAATAAAGTTATTATTATTATTTCTGGAGAGACAAATAGGCTTACCAACACAAATCAGAGATCCTTTTAAACTTGGAGACCAATATGTTGACCTTAATTTAAGGAGGATAGGTACTCACCTGACAGTCTACACTGCAGTGTTATTAACTGTGCCAGCCATTCTCCATGAACTCGGAGCCTGGGATTGTTTGTGTGTGTCTGTGTATTTGTCAATAGCAACTTAAAAAACTGCAAGTTGCTGCTGGTGTGGGAGAATTGGCCATCTTCAAGAATGCCAAAGGGATGCCCGGATGTTTTACCATCCTGTGGAGGCTTCTCTCATGTCCCCACATGGGAAGCTGGAGCTGACAGATGTGAGCTCACCCAGCTCCTTGGAATTGAACTACTGACCTTTTGGTCAGCAGTCCTGCTGGCACAAGGTTTTAACCCATTGCACCACCAGGGGCCAGGATAACAATCATTTGGAAAGTTGGGGAGGAGGCATCGACCAATATTATGGATCTGTACCCTTTGCCATGCTAAAATGCCTCTGGAGCTGTAAGCAATAACTCTAGAACCCTTTCTCTTAACATAACATCAATGTCTTTTGACTTTGTCTTCTCTCCTTTTCCACCTCACTCACCTTTCAGCAAAGAGGTGGAGGGAACATGAAGTGGAAATTCGAAAAGTTAAATTATGGCTAAGTGTGATATTTTCCAAGAATATTTAATGTATTTAGAGACCTGAAATATCTTGCTTGCACTCTGCCTACTTAATGATAGTTTATCTATTATGATGACTACTATGTAGCAACCTAAGCATTTATTGTATGTCTGAAAATAAGCTGTCTTTTCATTTATTACTTAAATTTCAGATCTGGCAATGTGGCGGCGCACTAGAAATTGTAACTTGTTCACACGTAGGTCATGTCTTCAGAAAGGCTACACCTTATACTTTTCCTGGTGGTACTGGTCATGTAATTAACAAGAACAATAGACGACTGGCTGAGGTGTGGATGGATGAATTTAAAGATTTCTTCTATATCATATCCCCGGGTAAGGAAACATTTCACAGTAATTATGTGAAAGATACACAATCAAGTAAATGTGTCATATATGTTTTGTTAGAGGGATATCTGTGTATGGGTAAAATAGTCCTTACTACTTCAGTTTTAATTCCTGGCAACACTTGACTGAACGATTCATACTTTATAGATATAACATTATAATATTTTAAGGATATAGTGAAGCCACCAAAAGGGGCAATTTCTGGATAGCACTGTCCTATTCTGTGTCCTTGATTTTTTTTTTAAAAAAAGACAGATATAATTGACAATAATAGCACATCATAAAGAAGTCCTGTTGATTTTGGTGAAGTAAAAATGGATACGTTAATTTGTTTTTATATAGAAAATTAAACAAACCAAGTAAGAACTGCAGGCAAAACACAAAAAGACTTGTCGGCTATCAATGTCAAATAGAATTTGATTTGTCTAGAACTTCCTCAGGGTATCATGTAGACTTTCTGGAGTCTTCCTGTTTTATCTCTTCATTCACATCAATGTGAACATATATCTGGATTGATTTTATTTTGTTTCTCTGAAACCTGCCCCTGTTTTCTCCTTTATCTCATATAAAATTGTGAGACTTTTGCATATTGCTTTACAAAATGATGGTATTAATTTGTTTGTTTACATGTTTTCTCAATGTAAGAATTTTCCCCACATTTTTACTAATGTGCATATTTGTTTTCATTAATATGTATATTTAGCTGCTTGCCTTTTATAAAGTACTCAAAGATGTGGAGCCTTTTTTAAAAAAAACTCCCCACAAGCCTCACAAGATATGACTGCTTGTGGTGAGTTGTGTCCGTCCATCCGTCCCCATACACACACAACAAATCTTTGGAAGTGTGAAAATATTACTTTTACCTATAAAATGTAGTTGAATTTGTTTCCATTCCTAGCCCTAAATCAATATCAGTACCCACTTTCCAGTTAATGTCTATAATATACTTTATTTATATTCCACCCTATCACCCCAAACAGACTCAGGGCGGATTACAGTACACATATACTGCATACAAAGACAGACAGTACATAAACAGAGGTAAATGCTTCCCATCTTTTTCCATCTCTAGCATCTGGAGGAGGTGCTGTTGCTCCATCTTCCATGCCGAAGAGCTTTGTTGCCCGTAGATACTCTTCCAATTGAATTACCGGCATGTCCGCATGGGTGCCTTTTATTACCTCCCCGCCAATGTGGTACCTATTTATCTACTCACATTGCTGTTTTTAAACTGCTAGGTAAGCAGAAGCTGGGCTTGAACTGCCGACCTTTCGATCAGCAAGTTTTTCTGCAGCTGGCGGTTTAACCCACTGCGCTATGTGTTGTGAGCAAAGTTATTTGCACCATTGTTAGCTTCCTTGTACTGAATAGGAAACACACAAAACAAAAGACAGAATTTCCCTTCACATTGCTCTTTTCCATTAAATTGTACTATGCTAGGTGAAAACATAGTCATGATTTGGTATACTTTGATGACAGAAAATGTTCAAGTAATGCTTTCACTGCATTTTCTTGTTCTAACTACACATTTGTCTTGGATTTGATAATATATTTCTATAGCTGGGCATTGAAAACAAATCAGCCACTGGCAATTCTAGGCAATGTTTTTCAGTAGAATCTCCACTTCAGAAGGTTTTGATTAATCTATTCTGAACAGTTCTTCCCTTCTGCTCCTCTCTGAACTCTTGATAATACATTTTTCTTATGTTTGTGTGATAATAAAACTTTTTTTTTAAAAAAAAGAATCTTCTGTTGGATTTTGAAGTCGTAGGGAAGGAAAGCAGTACCCATGGTCTGATTTTCCATCTCTCTTTATGTGTAGTCTCAGTAAGATGCTATTTTGGTTTAGTCCAAGACAGACACTTACAAGAATTCACTTGATGGGTAACTAAATAATATATATAGTCCATTAAAGCATGTGATAAAGTCAATAGCTATATATGTCATATACAGTTTGGTGTAATCTATACACTTGCATACCCCATACTTTCCTATAAAGGAATAGGGATTGCTGAACAACTGAAAGTGGTAGTTTTTATTTCAGAGGAACATCTATCTTAATGTGTCATTCCTTTATGAATATTTCTACAGCCCCTTGCTTCCGCCAACACACACGCACACTAGAAGCAGAGGGTTTTGTATCCTTTAAAATAACAAGAACTCTTTGAGATAAATCAGATGGCCTTTGCAAACATAGTGCGCACACAAGCAGGCTTTCACATTTGCATTCTGTGCTATGCATTTATAAATAAAGCCACATAGCAAGCATTAAATTCCTAATTTAAATGTTGCCTGAAATTGTTGCCTGAAATCTTGCCTGGTTCTGGGGGATAAGAAGAGACACTTTACTTTAAGACACTGCATACACATATAAAAAGTCTAATAAAAGATATGGAACGTTTATGTCTTACTTTTATAATTTTCTTAGGGGTAAGAAATGGGGGTAAAATATTTGTAAATTATTTAAGTGAACATTTTTTTATATTTACAGGTTAATAAAATACTGAAAGGTATAGATACAACAAATGCCTATGACCAGTTGTTGTGGAACTTTAGTTTAAAATTCACTTACAATATAATCCTATACATAAATATCTAGGAGTAACTTGTTTTTAATGGGATCTTTTTAATGAGGAGCTATGCCTGTATGGCTATTTGCCTTCATATTCAGTTACTTATCATTTTACATTATGGTAAATTGGAAATAATTACAAATCTGGAATTCATTTTAAATAAAGTTTCAATTTTCTCTTTAAACTGTTGCTTAACATCAAACTACCTAATGCAGCAGATAATTTGAAGTAAAGCAACTCAAGGCTGAAACTACTCTTTACTGAATGTTCACTCTTTCAAATAGAGAAGGCATTTTCTTGCCTTGATCAAAGTCAAGAATTGAAAACTTCAAATTGTAGCCTTGATCAGGAACAAAATAACTATATTTATCTGTACCATTGGTTTTCTAGTTATTGGTGCTTTCTTCTTTGTATTTCAGCAAATCTATTGATTGGTAGAAGCTAAGAGAATTAGGGGAGTTTTTTTATAAGGCATCAGAAGCTTTATGAAATAAGGCATTCCACAAACATTGGTATTGCCATATTTCTTTATTCTAAGACACCATTGATTGTAACACACACACTAGCTTCAGTACCACCAACAGAAAAAGCTTTATTTGTATATATAAAAAGCACCTTCAATTCTAAGATGCACTCCATTTTAAGAGATGTTTAAATGGGGAAAGCAGTACATCTTAGAATTGAAGAAATGCAGTATTTTGTTGTTTTTCTTGAGGTTTCTATCAGAAAACTTCAGTTTAATATTACTTCTGTGCTAGTGAAGTAGGCTGAGCTAATAACTCTGCATGTTATGTAATGCAAAATTGTAATTGCTTTTCTGATGGTTTTCTATTTTGATTAAGTTTTTAATTATGCTTAGTTGAGAACAGCATGGGTTTTCCGAGAGATAGGGCAAAGGTTATATTCAATAATTACTTCAGAAACAAAGCAAACACTTTAGGCTAACAAAGCGGATACTGAACATTTTTTTTAAAAAAAGCTTTCAGGATTATTTAGAGACAATGATTAATTATAAAGCCATATTCCTTAGTGTTTATGATGAGTAAATTAAAGGAATTGACACTCAGTCTTTAACTTGGTATGCTCCTACATTTTTCTTTGCTTCTCCATCTTAGGGCCACATGTTTATGAAGTAGTAGATCTTTCAATATGCATTTAGATTTACTCCCAAGTAAATGTATACTATTGAGCCTGCCGTCTTCAGTACATTTACTAGCTCTTGTGTAAGCCTACATCTGTTGGCAAAAAGTGGGATTTATTACCAATTGTCATGCATACAATTGCACTTTCAATTATATTAATGCTTTTACACAAAATATTTTTCGCTTCATAACTGTTGGTATAAATCAGCCTTGTGTGGCCAGTGGTTGAATTCTCCTGGTGGTACAGTGGAATTTAGGAGAAGAAGAATAGGTATAATTCTTCTTCCTCATGGGAGCCCCCATGTGCCCCCCAATTTTCTCTAGAAAGATTGAAAACTCCACACAGTTTTCAGTTTTCAGGAAGTATAGAAAGCCTTGGGAGTAAAGGTAGAAATAACTGTTGGAGCAGTGGATTTAGCCATCGCCTAATACACACAGAAGATATTACATGCAGGCAGGCATGTAGCTGAGGGGCGGGGCTTGAGGGGCTTCAGGTGCCCCCCCCCCAAAAAATTATCAGGGTGGTCCACGAGAAGGCCTTACTGGTACATTATTTAAACTGTTATGTTTATTCATATAATGATCTGATCACCATGCTCAATATATCCCATATGCATGGGGGTAGACCCCCCTGAATCAAACTCCCCCGCAAATCAAAATCCTGGCTACGGGCCTGCATGCAGAGGAGTCAGAGGTTTGGCAAGACAAATGCATAATGCTTTCAGCTAACAATATTAAGACTTGGGAGGGGGGATAACCAGTTATCTTTGGGATGGAATTGTAAATGAGAGAGTGCCCTTGAGCTTTAAAAAGCACAGGTTCTGATGTTCTAAGTAAAAATAGAATTTATCACTTTTTTTTAAAAAAAGAAATGATCAATTTTAGCCATTTTAGAAATTTTCCTATTTTCCAAGACAGACTTTTTACAGTTTTCAAATCCCATTTGTAATTCAGGGCCTCTTTTATGCAAAATTTGCACGTGGCTGTTTAGCACAGAACCTTCCAGCTGTTACTGCTAAAAGAGAATGGTGTTTTCTACACAGAACAACCATGCATGAATTTTGCACAGAACTATGAAGATTCAATCTAGGATTCTTCTTATCCAGCATTAAAGACATGTTTTGAAAATATTCTTTCTATCTCGGTTACTGAGGCACTGAGGTGATAAAACTCTGAGACTAAGTCCCGGAGGTCCTTGTTCAAAACCTATGTGTACATGCACAAAGAATTTTTCTGGGGCTACTTGCTGTAAAAACCAAACCTGCTAATTTATCAACTCTGTTCCTAAAGACTGTGCAATGCAATATATTTATGTGCATTAAGGGCTTATACGATGCTCAAAAATTAATGATTAGCCTGATTTAGTAAAATATAGGATCCATTGCCATGGTAAGTACTGACTATGCCAGAATCTCAATGAATCTAAATACAGTCTAAAGTGATAAATCTGAATTTGCACTTGCAGATTTCAGACTTATAAGTAAAGGCCTATTAGGATGGAATTATTTCATGTCCAAAGGAAGCAATATAGATTTATAGCAACTATAAAAAAAATTCAAAACAGCATGGTGTTCAAATCTTATTCAGCACGAAATTGTCATGTAGGTTTTGTTTTGTACAGAAAATAGCATTTTCTGCAGATGCAGTTTTCCATGTAGTGAATATTTCTATTCACTCCACTCTGTACAAAATTAACACATGATTTTTTATGCATGGGAAACAGTATTTTATGATCAGGAAACAGCCGTTTCTGTGCAGAAATAATATTCATCTACATAATATTATTTTGTAAAATTAATCTGCTGTTTTGTTCATATAAAATGTTCCTCCCCCCCCCCCCCAACAAAAAACCCCCAACAGGTGAATTTTCTGCGGAATAAATCCAGAATTTTGAAGATTTTTGTCATTCCAAAATTCATCAGGGTTTACTGCCACACAAGAACCATGTTTTTGATCATTTTTCAAATATTTTAAATATTCATTCTATCCGTAGGATTTTCTGTGTATTATTCTTTAGATGCTTGAGCAAAGACAGTTTTTACACTCTCCCTGAATTCTCCCTGCAGCAAAATGAAATGACAACTATAATAAGAATACAGAAAACAATTTGAAGAGAACATGAGTCATGCTGATCATGCATACACACACACACATGCTTGCAAAAACATATACCCTAAAATACACAGATTCAACAGATAGATGTCTGCTATACATATCATGTATCTGTGTGGGGATTTTATTCTATATTGTTTTAAATGGTATCAAAAAAGAAGTCATTGAAATAGCCATGATGAACAACTATATAAATTACACTATGTAACACAATTTTTGTTCCTGGGTTATAAATGTCATTTCTTATTTGGTTCTATCATAAACATGGAAAAGGTTTGTTAAACTGCAAAAACTTGGATGTTACGGAACATCTTGCAGCAAGTTTTGCTAAGGTTTTTCAATAACTATCTCATACAGCGGGGTGGTCCAGCTACCTGCTCTGGATGGCGAGGTACTTCGCCCGTCATCGTTAGTAAAAAGCCTGGGGGTCACTTTGGACTCTTTGCTGACAATGGAGGCCCAAGCCTCTACTGCTAGCAAAACTGCTTTCTTCCATCTGCGGCAGGCCAGGCAGCTGGCCCCCTACTTGTCCAGAGATGACCTAGCCATGGTGATCCAAGCCACGGTCATCTCAAGATTAGACTACTGTAACGCCCTTTACATTGGCCTACCCTTGTCTTTAATCCAGAAGTTTAAGCTCATCCAGAATGCCGCTGCTCGTCTCCTTGCTGGAGTGCCAGTGAGGAGTCACATAACTCCCATCCTACAACAGCTCCATTGGCTTCCGGTTGAGCACCCCCTATCAACCCCAGAGATCACTCCACTCTGAAGATTCTAATCTCCTCGAAGTACCTAGTTTTAAAACCATCCGCCTAGCATCTACTCGTCGTAGAGCCTTCTCTGTGGTAGCACCAAGTATTTGGAATACTTTGCCAGCTGAAGTGCATGCCCTGCAAGATTTGTCCTCTTTTCGCAGGGCTTGCAAAACCCATCTCTTCAAGCTGGCATTTGACGGCTGATCCCTGTAATTCTGCCTAGTTAGTCTAGTTTTAAGCTTAGTTAATGTTAGGCGTGTTTTGTTCTGTTTTATGCTGTTTTTGTGAGCTGCTCCGAGCCCTCGGGGAGTGGCGGCATACAAGAATGAATAATAAATAAATAAATAGTGTCTCAACCAATTCAACATAACTTGTGGCATAGTTTCTGGAGCATAATGACAACTTTCAATGTAAGTACCACACAGTTAAACAAACACTTTCAAATCAGGTACAGAAAAAATGCAAAATTTGGTACATAGTGTTAGTGTTATTGATGGCATTATAACATTCTTTCTGGGCAGGAGACACAGTGCCTAAAATGTACAACTCTGAATTTGCTAATACACTGAACAGAAAATATTTGTTTTTTCTCTAGGATTGTTTCAGTGTTTCTTCATAGAGGGAGATTTTCTAGGTAGTGGTCTTTCCTTTGGTCTTTACTTCTACGTGTTCATACTTTCAAATCTTTCTGAGGCAAACTGTTCTATTATATCAGATGGGAAAAGAGAAAAGGGAATTGAAGTCATAAACTCAGGGGAAAACTGATGCTTCAGATAATTGTAGCCTTCTGATGCTGTGTCTGTTCTATTTGCTGTTGTCGAATGTGCATAGGCATATTTTTCCCCCTCATTACTTGTGTCTAACACACTGTGCTCCCATGGGATGCTCCATGCTTGTCTCAAAGCAATGCTTGTTTCACATAGCATGAGTTTGTGTGTAATTTCAAATATTTCAGAAAGACATTTCTGAAAATTGTGTAATTTTGAAACCATTATTGCTGGAAATGTACTGTTATATGGTTATGTCTTCATTACATTAAGACCTGAGGCAGGCTTCTGAATAGAATCCAATCTTCCTTGGAAATAGCATCTATGTTTCACAATCAAGTTCATGTATCCAACACTTAACCCGTGGCCCCTGCACTGCAAACATCACAGAGTTGCTATCAGGGTTCTGCAAAATTATATACATTTAAATTGAAACTAGTGGCCTAAATCCAATCATCTAGAGTAGAGCCATTTGAATAGAGTACTGAATAACAAGTCAATATAGCACAACCTCTATATCTCTAGGGAATACATTCCAAGACTGCTCATGAATACCTGAAACCATGGATATTAGTGAACCCTGTATTTCAACTATACTTGGGCCAGAAGCATACCACACAATTACCTAGAGAGCTTCAAAAATACTTTCTGGTGTGAATCTTTTTTTAAGAGCATGGAAACTGCAGATATTGAGTCCATGGATAAGGGGAGGGGGGTCATACTGATTCTGCATTGATTCTTTATTTCTACTTTAATGGAGACTCCCAACTGGATTTAGGCTATAGAGTATATGGTATGTACATATGCACATTGTAATGAATTTGATAATGGAGACTCCCAACTGGATTTAGGCTATAGAGTATATGGTATGTACATATGAACATTGTAATGAATTTGATAATGGAGACTCCCAACTGGATTTAGGCTATATAGTATATGAATAGCTGACCCGTGCACGCGTTGCTGTGCCATAGTCTGTGGCTAACCCCTTCTACCCACATGGTGGGAAAGCACAATCAAAGGACTCCTGACAGATTGCCATATCTGATATGCAGGAAGTATTTTTATTATTACAAATTGAACATAATTAAAGCATAGAGATTACTCACCAAAACAATATGTTTGTGGGAGTATGCACAGTGGATGATGGGATTTGCAGATTCAACCGATTCAGCTCTGACTTCCAGAGACCACTGAGACACCCCCCCCCCCCGGAATGAGAGACCTGGACCAAACCTGGCACACAGAACCCCTATAACCAACAAAAAGATACTGGAGGGGTTTGGCAGTGATTTAGGAGATAGATAGTTCACCTACAGTACATCCAGAGAGCAAATGTGAACCCAAACAACTATGGATCTGGAGCAAACTTGGCACAAACACTCATTATGCCCAAATTTGAGCACTGGTGGAGTTTTGGGAGTAGACCTTGGCATTTGGGAGTTGTACTTGCTGGGATGTCTAGTTCATCTACAATCAAAGAGCATTCTGAACCGCACCAACAATAGAATTGATTTTGTCATTCGGGAGTTGTAGTTGCTCCGATTTATAGTTCACTTACAAAGAGCATTCTGAACTCCACCAACAATGGCATTGAACCAAATTTAACACACAGAGCTCCCTTGACCAACAGAAAATGCCAGAAGGGTTTTATTTAACCTACAGTCACTCCAGGAGACTATTATTATACATTATTATAAGTCTCAGAAAGTTGGAAGGGAACCCCAATGGTAATCTAATCCAGCCCCCTCCTTTATGCCAGACAGGAATATAGAGTTACTGTGTGTGTGTGTGTGTGTGTGTGTGTGTGTGTGTGTAGATATATATACAGACTCAGTTGGAAGGGATTCCCAAAGGTCAATATTATTAAACTCAGTTGGAAGGGACTCCCAAAGGTCATGTAGTCCTGCCCCCTCCTTTATGCCAGACAGGAATATAGTTACTATTTTATTATTATACATTATTATTAGTAGTAGTATTGCACTCAGTTAGAAGGGACTCCCAAAGGTTATCTAGTCCAGCACCCTCCTTTATGCCAGGCAGGAAGATAAGAGTTACTATTTTATTATTATACATCATCTTCATTATTATTATTGACTCATACAATTGGAAGGGAACCCCAAAGGTAATCTAGTCCAGCCCCTTCTTTCTGGCAGGCATGAGCAATAATAATAATAATAATAATAATAATAATAAATTGAAGGGCATTGGCCTTGAGTTTTGGAGTTGTAGTTTATCTACATCCAGAGAGCACTGTGAACTCAAACAATGATGGATCTTTATCAAATTTGGCACAAAAACCTGATATGCTGAAATGGGAATCCTGTTGCCGTTGAGGTGCATGGAGGCAGAGGGATGAGATTCCTGCTGCCCCTTAGCCCTGCTGCTGCTACTTCCTGTTCTCTCACCAGTTGGCCAGCTGGAAGGAGAGAGGAGGAGGAGGGGCTTAATCTGAATGGAGAGAGAGAGCGGCCTAGTGCAGAGGGAAATAAGGAAGGAAAGAAGGAATTGGAAAAGATGGGAAAGGCAAAAGGAGGGAAGGGATTAAGGTGGAAGGAAGGAAGGAAGCAAGGAAGCAAGGAGGAAGCAAGGAAGGAAGCAAGGAAGGGGGAAAGAAAGGAAAGGCTAGAGGAGGGAGGGAAGGAAAGAAGGCAGGCCGACCGGGGCTTTTCTGGCCCCCCAACCCCGAAGGACGCCAACTTCTCATGCTCCAGCTCTGCCTGTAGAGCTCCAGGGTGTCCATGGGTGTGCTATGGCTGGAGCTGCAGGGCTGGCAGGCAGCAGGAGGTGTGCCTCTCTCTCTCTCTCCCTCCCTCTCTCTCTCTCTCTTCACCATGCTCCTAGTCTTTGGCTGCTCTTTTCTTTCTGCCTCTTGGCCCTGCTGCTAGCCTGGCTGCTGCTGCTGGTCTCCCACCTGGGGACATCAGGAGCAGCAAGAGGAGAGCGCCCAAAGAGTAGGAGCTTGGTGAAGAAAGACAGACACGCCTCTCGCTGCCTGCCAGCCCTGATTGCCACTGAATGGCCCTGCTGGGAGGCAACTGCTGCCGTGTGGAGGAGCTGGGCCCAAGGAGGAGGGAGGAGGGGGCTTCCCGCTTCCTCCTCCTTCCTCCTCTTAGAGCAGGCCCCCAGTGTCACTTGTGGAGGCCACGGGGGCCTCAAAGGGCAGTGGGAGGAGCACAGTGCGGGGCAGGAGCAGTAGCGAGGCCTGGCCGCCTCCTCTCCCTCCAGGCTCTTCCTTTTCCGGCGGAGGCGGTTCCTCCTCCTTCCTCCTTGCTCAGGTCCCAAGGAGGCGGCGGTGACATGGCAGCAGGGAGGGAGGGGGCCAGTCTGGCTTTGGGAGGAGGAGGCGGCAGTGATATGGCGGCTCCTCTCTTCCTTGCGCTGCTGCTGCTCTTGCTGCTGCTTCTTCCTCCTCCGCCTCCTCCTCCTCGCCGCCGCCACCGCCAGGGCCTTCTTCACTGCCCCCAGCACACCTCCCTGCTCATGCTCATGCTCCGGCGGTTGGTCCCGCACGTGGTAGGTTTTTGGGGTTTTTTTAGTTTGGGAGGGTGGAGGAGAGGAGCATAGGCGCAAGGGGTTATGGGAATTGTAGTCCCAAATGTTTTTCGGGTTTTTTAGTGTGTTGTCTTTAATTTGGGGGGGTAATAGCTGGAAACTTAGCGAGTAGGGGTGTTAGTGTATGTGGGCTAGTTTTGTGTTTCTGCCTTGCATGGTTTTGTTGCCTATATGCATATAATAACGGATGTAGCATTTATATATATATATATATATATATATATATATATATATGTGCACTTTCTTCAAGAGAGGTGTTTCCCAAACTCTCTTCCCCCATGTATGTTTGACTTCAGGAATTTTTGGACTTGAAATCTAAAACCTTTGATGGGACAAAGGTTGGGAACCATTGTTTGGCAGACGTTTGAGGAACAGCATGAAAGATGAGCCTAGAAAAAAGGAATCAGAGGAATACAATGACCTCTTCCACATTCATTTGGCATAGACATGGGCAATTTTGGAGCCAATTCTATGCCCTGACACCCTTTGGTGTGTTTGGGTGTTTGGAAGCAGGGTCTCTGGCAAATAATGCCAAATGAATGAATAAATAAATATGGCAGTGCCTGCTTCGAGTCTTAAAAACTGGCACTTTTCAAAATGTAAAACAGCGTGGGGAAGGCCTTCTACAACCTTTGGAAAACCTGTGTGCCAGCTGTGCAATTACCTTGAGAAGTCTGATCTGGCTACGCTCTGGTCACATCCCGAATAGACTACTGCAACGCACACTACGTGGGGCTGCCTTTGAAGACCGTTCGGAAACTGCAATTAGTCCAACGGGCAGCAGCCAGATTTCTAACAGGAGCTACATACAGGGAGCATACAACCCCCTTGTGTCAGCTCCACTGGCTGCCGGTCCACTTCTGAGCTCAATTCAAAGTGCTGGTTTTGACCTATAAAGCTCTATATTGTTTTGGCCCAGCTTACTTGTCCGAACACATCTGCCTCTACATCCCACCTAGCACCTTAAGATCATCCGGGGAGGTCCTGCTCTCGCTTCCGCCAGCATCTGAGATGCAGCTGGCGGGGATGAGAGACAGGGCCTTCTCGGTGATGGCACCGCGCCTGTGGAATGCGCTGCCAAGTGAAATGCGAGCGACCCCATCCCTCCTATCATTCAGGAAAAAGGCAAAATCTTGGTTATGGGACCAGGCTTTTGCACAATGACATAGCAGCACTTTAACTGGAATGGACTGACTGGATGACAGAGTTGAGGACATGGTTTTGTGTTTTAGCAATTAGATGTATGAACTGAACATTGTTTTATTTGTGATTCTAAATTATTGTTGGATTTGTTTTAATTCATTGCTCTGTTCTATTTTGTATGTTTTAAGGTGATTTTATGAATTAGGAATCGAATTTTGCCTGTTAGCCGCCCTGAGTTGAGAAGGGCGGGGTAAAAATAATGTAAATAAATAAATAAAATAATAAATAAATGACCTTTTTTTCAGACTCCCAAGGGGCTTGTTTTACCCTTTCTGTTAGAAAAAAAGGCTGTCTGAGGAAGTCAGGACTTCAAAACATCTGGGGGAGGGAGAATGGCTGTAGATTCAGTCACACTTTTAGTGGGAAATCTCCATTGGATCCCAGTTTCCTTATGTATCTGAGAGAGCATTCCATTAATGGAAGGACAAAGTCCAACTCATTGACTAGAAAACCTAAGAATTAACCATTTGAAAAGGTTTTTAATTAATCCCTATGAACAGATAGCAAGTGCAAAGATGTATTAAAAGACAAGCATGAGTACTATATAGAAACCACCTTTTAAATCTCACAAGTTTCATGAAAGCTGTGAAAAGATGCTGCTTGAGGACTGTCGGTACATTGCTTAGTGCTTGCAAAAGCTAAGCAATTACTCTGCCTAGCGTGAGCATCTATATTTATCACTTTCCCCATAGTGCTTGCTAACTCTTGGTTACTATGATTAAGCTAGCTGAGAAGAGTATATTTAGATTAGCTGAGAAAAATAAAAATCCATTTAATTTACCAGGCTGCTTCATGTATTAAATGCAGAAGTTAAATCTGCTGACATCCATTTTCAAAGGTGAATGTAAAGATATGTGCTAAAGGAGTTGATCTCTTGTTTTCCTGATGTTCTGCTGATTGAAGGAGTTGATGGCTTATTCTTTCAATCTTGCAAGGGATTTGTATGTTAAGACTCCTGGAAGCTTACTTCTGCCTGGGAATTTGATACAGTGCTACAGCATCTAGAATCAAAGTGCAATTTAAAGACATTTCCCCGCTTTTGGAATATTTTATGAGGCACATCTTTGTTAACTTCATTATAACTCCCAATTTTCACAGTGGGTATCTTAATTTAAGTTTCATTGGTATGAGTCATTTAAAAAGTGGTAGGCTTCCATGCATTTATTTTTAAATCACTGTCAGAGTAAGCCATTATCTCAAGATTGGTACACAAAAATGTTCATTTGAGACTGATTCCATATTACCTTGCCAGGCAGTCACAGCACCCTGTATGATCCAAATGACTGAATGTGCCTCATGTGTAGAAGTAAAGGTACAGCTGCAGATTAGGGTTAGTTAAAAGGTACATCAGATAAATGGTGTTATGCCACATGAGGACATATTTATAACAATATTAGGAGGACAATTATGAGGATTTCAAACCTCTCAATCAGACGCTTGGAAAAATAAGCATATAAAACCAATGGAAAGACTAATTTTAAATTGGACTATGGAGCTGCATGGAGTAACTCACTATTTCATCTACATTTGGCTTATTTTGCTAATAGCTTGTTGTGAAAATGGAAAGCAGAGAGACTTAGAAGAGTTTGTCTTGTATTTTTATAAATAAGTAACTTTATATTCATGCAAGTAAATCCAGGTGGTATCGGTTCACATAAAAACATACAATTTGTAAGGTGGGTTTTCATGTATGTATCCTGCAACCTTTCAAACAAGGGTCATGAAGCTGGTTATACTGCAAGAGCCAGACTACTGTTATTGTGTGTGTGTGTGTTATATATATGTCATCCAGGAATACCTGGCTGCTCTAAATGAGTTCAAGTCCCCAGGGCCAGATCAGCTACACCCAAGAGTATTGAAGCAACTAGCAGAAGTCATCTCAGAACCATTGGCAATAATCTTTGAGAGTTCTTGGAGAACGGGAGAAGTCCCAGCAGATTGGAGGAGGGCCAATGTGGTCCCAATCTTCAAGAAGGGAAAAAAGGATGAGCCAAACATGTACTGTCCAGTCAGTGTCATGTCAATACTAGGCAAGATTCTGGAAAAGATTGTTAAGGAAGTAGTCTGCAAACACTTAGAAACAAATGTGGTCATTGCTAATAGTCAACATGGATTTATCCAAAACAAGTCATGCCAGACTAATATGATCTCTTTTTTTGATAGAGGTACAAGTTGGGTAGATGTGGGAAATGCCGTGAATGTAGTGTATCTGGATTTCAGTAAGGCCTCCAACAAGTTCTCCCATGACCTGGCAAAGAAACTAGTCCAATGTGGGTTAGGCAAAACTACGGTTAGGTGGATCCGTAATTGGTTAAGCGGATGAATCCAGAGGGTGCTCACCAATGCTTCCTCTTCATCCTGGAAAAAAGTGACGAGTGGAGTGCCATAAGCAGGGTTCCATCCTGGGCCGGGTCCTGTTCAGCATCTTTATTAATGACTTAGACGAAGGGTTAGAAGGCATGATCATCAAGTTTGCAGATGACACCAAATTGGAAGGGATAGCCAATACTCCAGAAGACAGGAGCAGAATTCAAAACGATCTTAACATATTAGAGAGATGGGCCAAAACTAACAAAATGACGTTCAACAGTGACAAATGCAAGATAGTCCACTTAGGCAGATAAAAATGAAATGCTAAGATACAGAATGGGAGATGCATGACTCGAGAGCAGTACGTGTGATAAAATGGACAACAAGTTAAACATGAGCCAACAATGTGACGTGGTGGCAAAAGAAGCCAATGGGATTTTGGCCTGCATCAATAGGAGTATAGTTTCTAGATCCAGGGAAGTCATGCTACCCTTCTATTCTGCCTTGGTCAGACCACACATGGAATATTGTGTCCAATTCTGGGCACCACAATTGAAGAGAGATATTGACAAGCTGGAATGTGTCCAGAGGAGGGCGACTAAAATAATCAAGGTTCTGGAGAACAAGCCCTATGAGGAGCGGCGAAAAGAGCTGGGCATGTTTAGCCTGAAGAAGAGAAAGCTGAGAGGAGACATGATAGCCATGTATAATTGTGTGAGAGGAAGTCATAGGGAGGAGGGAGCAAGCTTGTTTTCTGCTGCTCTGGAAACTAGGATGCGGAACAATGGCTTCAAATTACAAGAAAGCTGTTTCCACCTGAACATGAGGAAGAACTTTCTGACTGTGAGAGCTGTTCGGCAGTGGAACTCTCTGCCCCGGAGTGTGGTGTAGGCTCCTTCTTTGAAGGCCTTTAAACAGAGGCTGGATGGTCATCTGTCAGGGGTGCTTTGAATGCAGTTTTACTGCTTCTTGGCAGGGGATTGGACTGGATGGACCACAAGGTCTCTTCCAGCTCTATGATTAGATAGATAGGTAGATATATCACTTGTTATAAACACATTTTATTTGTTTATATCCTTGTGGATACATTTAAGAGAACAATGCTCAACTAGGATTACAATTTTCCTCTTTCAAAAGAATGCCAGAAGTATTTCATTTATGCTGAATTAAGACTGTCAACAGTCTGTCATTCTATTGCACAACAGTTAGATTTGGGGAGGGGGCAGTCCCAAAAAATCACACAAAGAAGCAGATTTTTCTGGGAAGGAGAGTAGGAGGGAAAATATTGGGAGGCTGATAAAGACAGAAAGCAAAGTGGGTGAAACAAAAGTCGAGTGGAGAGGCATAAAGACAAAAAAGAAAGGGAGATGAAATGCTTAAGTGAACATTGAAGAAACAGTATTTTAAATGGTGAACACATTTTATTGATTAAACTGTTGTCCTTATATTGGGTTAGGAATAAAAATGGCATATTCACTTATTACCAAATTAAGCTTTGTGCGTCCCTTGTGAGTAGTATAGTGATATGGTAGTTGGAGAGAGTGGATAAGGAGTGCATAGATGGACATGGATTGTGTGTGGGCATAGCTCAGGGATAGCTGGTGGAAAATGGGTGTGGGCAATGTATAGTAAGGGGGTGTACTGACTTTTGGCTTTAACCTTACCCTAATCTAGTATGTACTCTCTGGCCACTTTCCTCCAAGGAGATATGTAGGGCTACAGTTTGCACAAGCTTTCTTCTTTTAACTTCTTTTAAAAACTGTAGTAAACAAAACTGTATGGTAGCATACAGTATTCTGGCCATATGGACATGGGCTTTCCTCTGCCCAAAGCCCTGCTCGCTCAAAACAAAGATGGTATAAGAGAGCAAATGAGTAAGAACCACCAATAATCTGATAAACATTTAAAGAAAAATGAAAGTGAACACAAGAAAGGAGTAAAAAGAGGAATAACTAGTCAGGTATCATTTGATTTCAGCATAGCAGGAGGGTGATTCTCAACCAGGTGTCATCTACACGTGTGGAGGAGTGATTTGTTTATTTATTTTGTGGTTAAAATTAATTTTGCATTCAGTGGGCTCTTGTAGCACCTTAGAGACTAACAACATTGCTTGCGCAAGTTTTTGTAGATCTTTGGAAGTACTTAGTCCAGGGCCACCCACAAAGTCGATTGCGACCGACCAGTCAATCCTGGTGCCAAAGCAGGTCGATCGCGCAGCACCTTCCTTCCACGCGGCGCACCTTCCTTCCTGCTGCCCTCCTTCTCCCTCCCTCCTCAGGCACTGAGGAAGGAGGCAGGGGAGTCACCTCAGGGGGCAGCATGATGAAGGGAAGATGCGTCGCGTGGAAGGAAGGTGCATGGCGCTCCTTCCTTCCACGCAGCGCACCTTCCTTCCTGCTGCCCTCCTTCTCCCTCCCTCCTCAGGCACTGAGGATGGAGGCAGGGAGCCGTTACTCGCCTCAGGGGGCAACATGACCCGAAGGGTGCTCAAAATGCACGCGCGTGGAAGGAAGGTGGCCAGCCCTGCCAGGCGAGGAGGCTCCTTCCTTTCAAGCCACGGTCATCTCGAGCTAGCAATTCCTTCCATATTCCCCTGTCTGGGGCTCCAGTCATGCTGCCCCATGAGGCGATTCTCCCCGCCTCCATCCTCAGTGCCTGAGGAGGAACATCTACCCGCGGAGAAGGAGGGCAGCAAAGTGAAGGGGGCACCCGCCCCGCACATGTGCTTTTGGAGCCTGCAGCAGCGCGCAAAGACAAGCCACGAAGGAGGACAACCAGAAGGAGGCTTTGGCAGCCATGTCCTGCCAAATCCATCTGCGACTGCGAGGAGTTCATCTGCTTGGCACATTGATCAGCATTGAATGGCCTTGCAGCTTCAAGGTCTGTGTGCTTCCATTCTGCCAGTATATATCTCTAGAATTATGTCAGGGTGGGAAAGGAACTCTTGTCTGGGTGCATTTTTTTATGTCCTATTGGCCAGATTGATCAGCATTGAATGGCCTTGCAGTTGAAAGGTCTGGCTTCTTTCTGCATGTTTATATATCTGTGGAGTAATTTATTTCAGGAGTTTACCCCGCTCTTCTCAACCCCCGAGGGGGGACTCAGTGCGGCTTACAGTACGGCACAATTAGATGCCTACATAATAACAATATAAAACCCCAGGGTGGGAGAAGGAACTATTGTATGTTGGGTGCTTGAGGCTGGCTGTCAGCAGCTACTGTCCGGACTATGCATCCCTGGCTGAATCAATTCAGTGCAAGTCATTAAAGTAAACTCATTTAATTGCAAAAAATGTAAATAATTATTTATTATGTGTGTTGTGCAATATTGGCTTATTCAATTATGCAAGGTGCATCAACATACATTGTACATACAAAGAATGCTTAATAAATGAGAAAATAGTTATACGTTTCACATTTCTGTGTAGGTAGATCTTTGTGACTTGGTTGTTTTATAAGTAGCTCGCATGCTGAAAAAGTGTGAGGACCCCTGACTTAGTCTATGAAAGCATATGCTACCAGTTTTGTTTTTTCAATTTCTTAGGTGCTACAAGACCCCTTTACATAGTGATAATCCAGACTAAACACAAATATGTATTTTGCATTCAGAGGTTGGCAGGGGATAGAAATAAAAGGCAGAAATGAGTTAAATTTATCATATTCAGCTTTGGCACAGTGGGAGAGGTTTTTAAACGTGTTCTTTTTGACTTCTGTATCACTACTGAGTCCCATTGGACTGATAAGATTAGTCATGAAAGAAGGATGTATTTCAAGGTGAGCATATTGGGGATCAGATTGCATGGGACTATTTTACACATGTGACAGGAAGTGCTTTGTAATACCAGTGGGAAAGTTGCATTGGTCAGACTTCTTTTTTATACTACCAATATATATCTTTTTTTTCTTTTCATGTTGCTATCATACATTCCCATAAATACAACAAGTGAGACTCAAAAGTGTGTGACAATTTCCTTCTTTTCCCTTCGTTTTATGAATTACACTGCCTGAAACTTTTTAGCTCTTTCATGGAATTATTCTTTCTCAAAAGTATGACTGATGTGTGTTTGAGTGTGATTCTTTATATGCAGTAAGCCATAAAATAAAATGACACACACAATTTTGTAATTTTGTCTGAGATAAGAAAGTGATCCATTTTCAGTGTGTTGAAATAGGAGTTAAAATAGCTGATTTATTGTCGAAGGCTTTCATGGCTGGAATCACTGGGTTGTTGTAGGTTTTTTAGGCTATATGGCCATGTTCTAGAAGCATTATCTCCTGATGTTTTGCCTGCATCTGTGGCAAGCATCCTCAGAGGTTGTGAGGTCTGACTATCATTCTGTTCTATTTTTCATTTTATATTAAAAACTTCATTGGTTTGTGAGGAGAGTGAGGGAGCATTTTCTTGATATTAACTGATTTTTTACAAAATGATTGACTTCCTGCTTGGTGCATTCTTGCCCTCTGGCAATGAAATGTAAATTTTTGTCTTCATTAACCTTAACTGGTCTCCAACCTAGGGATTTACAATAAGTTGAAATACTGTGGCTGGGAATTTGGGGAGCTGAAGCAGGCTTCCTTCAAGCAATTGCTTTCAAATCATGTCTCAAATGCTCTTGTCCTTAAGGCTTGATGAAAATTATCTCTTCTAAGCATCTACCATTAAGTATTTCCTCCTTTATTTTTCTTGAGCAATTTCCATGCTGCTAAATATTAATTGCATTGGCTTCAACTTTTTTTATATCTTCTAAATTTGTTACACCTTATGCAACAGTGAAATTCCTGGAATAAAAGCTGATATATTTTATATATATATATATATACACACACACACACACACACACACACACATATATATCTTGTATATTTACTTATAAACCGTACTCTTGTAAGTTTATAAAATTGAAATGCAAATTCTATTTTTATAGCATGTCCTTTTAACCTAGCCTTTCATCAAAAGCATAATAAAATAAAAGAGCATTTATAGTAAATAAAAACATATCCCAGCTAATTTGAACAGGACTACAACAAGATGTCTAAGTATAAATTTGTTGCAGCATCAGGAATTAAACTGGCATATTGAGGATTAGGGCACAGATTCAAGGAAAGAATATACTGTCCCATGTATCATCTGTTGCCTATGTCAAGTGTGATCTACATGTTATATGTTTGCTGTATTGTTTTCCTGTTCTGGTGAACAAAGACTTAAATCATACTTTGTTCTCCCAGAACATAGAAATAAATGAAAAGTGAGCACACAAAATGCTCAGATTTTAAAATATTTCTACTCAATATCATGTATTCATTATATGACTGTGTCACTTGCTGACCAGTTCTGACACAACTTCCTTCCTAATTTTCAACAAAGAGGATATGATGGTGAAAATCTAATGTTTATTATCAAACTGTGGTCTTCCAAAGAGCTTTCACTTTAGGATAACTTCAGATTACCAGGCAACTTTTAATATGACAAAGTGTTCCAAATAGCTAGGGAGGTTTATCTGGACAGTAACCATCCATGGCTTGAACCCTCCCCAATCCCCCCCCCCAACCCCCCCCCCAAACCCCAAGTTCCACAAAGCAAACCTTGATGTTATCATTTTATAGTTTATATAAAGGACATCATTTTACTATACCAGCATATACAGTGGGTATGTCAGGGGTGGTAGTGTCCCAGAACTAAAGCTCACTGTAATTTAAAATCCATAGCGATGCCAAAGTATTAACTGCATACTTGTCATGTCACTTGTAAGAGCTGGATGTGGGTGAAGATCACACATTAATTTTTCACAATCCTTGTGACTGATGATCTAATTCCAGTGCTGTCACTGTGCATTTCCCTGTCTTGAAGCTGAGAAAAAGCCTCCAAGGCCTGCTGAGAGAAGCCAGTCTTGAGTTCAGAACTTTGGACAGTTCCAGGTAGGGATGAAGGAGCGGGGGGGGGGGGGGTGTTCTTCCAGTACTGAGCTGGGGGCTGACATTCCTCCAGAGCTGGTTCACAATATAACAGGGGGAATATCAATACTGGTAGAAACAAAAGAATCCAAGTAATTTTAAATTTTCCCCATAGCTTTATGTTTGCATCACTTAAATAGCACAAAAAACCCAGCAAGTCTTATTTGGGCTCAGTTAAGGATTATTATTGCTATTATTATTATTATTATTATCCTGCTTTGTCTTTCCTGAATGGGACTCAAGAAAATGCAAGAAACATTGCAAGAACATGTTTCAGATTCCATCCATAAGCAAAAGTAACACAGATTTGTAAATCAAATGACATTATCAAATGCCAGATGACATTATCATGTGGTTAAATGTCAGATGTGCATTGCATATAACCTCAAGAAATGATTGGAATTAGAAAAACAAGCATCAGCTTCTAAACAATATGCTTTTGCATCATATCAACTATTACCTATCTTAAAAGACAGGGAGACTTTCAAAAGATTATTAAATAGATGTCTTTTCTCACCTGTCTTTCCTTATTGTACTTTCACTTACTCTCTCTTGGCTATGTGATATCTGAGCTGTTTTATTTTTTAAAATCTGAAATTATTAAAGTAATATCAGAATTACAAGATTCTAATCTAAATACGGTTTCAGAAAATAGCAATTTCTACTAGATGGTATGACTCTTGCACCTCTTTCCCCTTATTTTGTGTGTTATTAAATGAAATTATGTCCTTGAGAAATCTTGACTTGGTGGTCCACGCTCTGGTTACATCCCGTTTAGACTACTGCAATGTTCTCTACGTGGGGCTGCTTTTGAAAACGACTCAGAAGCTTCAATTAGTCCAACGGTCGGCAGCCAGGTTGCTAACAAAAGTGGCGTACAGGGAGCAAACCACTCCTCTGTTGCGCCAGCTTCACTGGCTGCCGATTAGCTTCTGGGCACAATTCAAAGTGCTGGTGGTAACCTTTAAAGCCCTAAATGGCTCTGGCCCAGTTTACCTGTCCGAACGTATCTCCTTCTATGAACTATCACATAGCTTAAGATCTTCAGGAGAGGCCTTGCTCTCAATCCCGCCACTCTCGCAAATGCGGTTCGTGGGGACGAGAGACAGGGCCTTCTTAGCAGTGGCCCCCCATCTGTGGAAGTCACTCCCTAAGGACGTCAGGTTGGCCACCTGCCTCCTGTCCTTTAGGAGACAACTAAAGACCTGGCTGTGGACCCAGGCATTCAATTAAAGGTATTGATCAGTGGACAATGGCATATGGACTTGAATATGGACTTGAACGGAGGGCGTTCTCCGTTATAGCCCCTACGCTGTGGAACGCCCTCCCGGCTGGAACGCGGGCTATAAAGGACCTGCTCCCGTTTAGACGCGCCTGCAAAACTTATTTGTTTAAGCAGGCCTTCGGTGAGTAGGTCCTGCCCATGTTCCGCTTTAGCCGCTGTCCTGGGGTGTCACGCTATCTAATTTCTGAACTGTACCTGGGGGTTTTGTATTTTGCTGTTTTAACTGTTTAATTGTCTTAGATGTTTTATCGCATTGCTTGTGTGTAGTTGTACCTTCGGTTCCTGTGAGCCGCCGCGAGCCTCAGGGAGTCGGCGGCATAGAAACCCGAATAATAATAATAATAATAATAATATTATGATGTGACGATATTCTATTTATTTGGCTGGACTCTGGTTTAGCGGCATGTTAATTTGAATGTTTAAGAAATTTTATTAATGACTTTAGAATGTTTTAATTGAGCCAATTATTTTAATTGTATGTCCAGTATATTGTGGATAGCATCATTGATGCATATGTGAAGTCCCCCTGAGTCCCCTCGTGGGAGAAGGGCAGGGTAGGAATGAAGATAATAAATAATAAATAAATTATACAAATGGTTAAAGTACCTTAACTGTCTTGTTTTTTAATAATTCAGCTTTCATTCCAGTGTTTTCAAGTTGCTTCAGGTGTTACTCTTCTTAGTGTATTCTTCCATCCCATTTATATGTAGATTGTATAGCTTGTAATATAACACATGTGTCTTAGAGCAATAGTGTTGCATTAGATGAAGATCTAAGTTCGACTACTCACTGTGCTGTGAATTCATATAAAAATATTAAAATAGAAACACAAATGCCCCTGCTGTGGTTTGATATCTATGATATAGGCAAAGCAGCAAAGTGTCTTCCCATCTTGCTCACAGCACTCAGCTACTTTAAAATTCCACATAGCACAATAATGATGACACTCTCTTGCCTCCTTTCTTTCCTTTCATTACTCAGGGCCATGGAAGAACCCCATCTAGGTACTTAGTTGCACAAATACACAAGATCTGGCCAACAGAAGGAGCTGAATGTCTCTTTTATAGGAAAACATTTCAGGGACAGGGTTTTAGAAAGCAGACAAGTAATTAAATCTATATATGCATGTGCCTGGGTATACAGATAGTGATCAGATCAGAAAGTTGAGCAGTTAGTTAGAGCATTTACAGTTCAGGAAATACCCCAGTTTGGATTCAAATTGCTCCTTTCCATTAATGGAAGTTTCTTCTGTTCATATAGGGAGAGATAATTCATCTCCCTCCCAAATGTACAATTAACCTTTTTTCCCTTTTGTCTTTGTACCCCTGAAAGCAGATCTCTGTGTACCAATCCACATTGTTTTGAGGCATATACAGTACACCTTCCCTATATTGGGGTCAGAAGAAGCAATTATTTATAAATCTAGTAACATTGAAACCTAGAGTTCATCTACACTATATAATGAATTCAGTTTGACACCACTTTGACTCGCCAGGCTAACGCGGAAGTAATCTCGTCCCGCTCGCCGCGGCCGCGGCTTGAATTCCCCCGCTCGCCGCTTCCACCCTCGAGAACACGGAGTGGTATCATTGCGTCCTTTGACCTTTCCTGACCTCCATTCTTCAAGTTTTTCCCTCAAAGCCTTTCCATCTTCCCCCACTGTATCCAGATTGCCTTTTGAAGAGCCCACGCGGCTGCAAATGGGCCAGGTCTGAACTGATTCATTTATCCACAAGATTTTCTTTGGCATTGTTCTTTCAGGCTTTCGACATAATATACTTCCTAATTTTATATGGCATATACATGCAAACATTGTCCATTGTATTATGCTGCAATACATGTGTTTGAACTTATAGCACTGCCATACAAGGCACATATACCTGCATATGAATATTGAGATTTGTGATATTATCCTGATATGTTACATATGCTTGAATGTCTGAATTCATGACACTGCCATATATATGTCATATTTACTAGCATATAGATACTGATACCAATGATATGCTCCACTCGCTTATATGTTCAGCTTTTGTACACATGTCATAGACATTGCTATTTAGTAATTGATTGTGATGTTCCTTGCTATTATGCAATTCATATGTTCCAATGTGTAGACCTATAGTATTGCGAGTTAGTTGTTGATTCTGATGTTCCTTGCTATTATGCAATTTATATGTCCTAATGTGTAGACCTATACTGTATCACTTTGCTGCTTAGCCACTCTCATTATATATGCTATTTTTGATACCACAGTCAGGGTCAAAGACATGCCAATGCACAAAAACATACATTCAGCAGAGTTTCAAAAGTATTCCTTGAAGTTGCCCAAAAACATGCAAACCCCCCTTAAAATATATTTGTCTTTAAATCATGCTCCCAAGAGACAAAATAAAGTAGTCTTCTTTAAAAGTAACAGAGTTGGCTTACTCACAAAACTTCATGTATTAATTCAGCCTACAGGTACATTTCTTATTGATCCAGTTACAATAGGATTTTAAGTAGTTCCTCTGTGTAGGTAGCACAGGGCATCTTCCTTAGAAACAATAGTCCATAGTCTAGGCATAACATTGAAGTCTAAACTGTATAACTGTACTCCCTGCTTCAGATGCAATCACACACTGACTTCTAAAAACATATAGATGATTTCTATCTCCACTGAAGTCTAAAGAAAACACACATTATATAGTTCTTAATGAAGTCTAAAGGCATCTAAAACTAAAATGGAGTTCTGAGTCTGAACATGCTCAGATCCAGCCACATGGTCTACAGCCCTTCCCACACCAGGTAAGGTAAGAGGTAAGGTCAATTTGCAAACCAATATCCACATGCAATAGAGTAAGCAATTATATACATAACACATAACTGGTGGAGACTTAAGAAGGTTGCTCTTTCCAAAAGCCTCAAATAATGGAGCTCCCTTCCAAAGGAGGCATGGAGGAGGCAAGCTGTTTGTTCTCTTTCTGCTGGCAAATGAAGAACCTTATAGTCAGATGGACTAGAATCCTGAGGACATGTCATTTTTGTGTTTGCTTTTACCATTACAATTAATTCAGTTGGGTTTTTAGTAGTACATTTTGCTTTAATGTCTTTTGATTTCTGTTCCAACTCTGAATTGATGTAATTCTTACTGTATTCCTCATTATACTTGTTTTTAATCATTTAAAGACTAGGCAATAAATAAACATAAATAAATATGTCTCAGCGTATAACATTTTAGTCTCATACTGGAACTGGAAGGCTCCTTCAGAAATAAAAATGTTTTCCTAGTTTCAACAAGTCAAAAGTGTATGTCTGCTTGTATAGGATGGCATATCTTAGAAAATGATTGCTTTAACTTCAGTCCAGAAGAGTTGAGTGGCAATCTTCAGTTTCTCTCCCACTTTACTGCTAAAAATGAATTCATTAAAGTTGTGTAATATGAATTGGCAGATTTTTCAATCTAATGGCAGGATCAACCTGAGAATAGAGATAATTGGTTATTATCAGGTCACAGGATAAAAATACATGGCAGGAAGACAAAACAGGAAGCCATTCCTAAAAACGGCAGTGTATAATTTTAGTAAAATACAGGGCCTTCAAATTGAAAATGCTTATTTTGTTACTTTGGTGTGTGTGTGTGCATACATACATATATGTATACATACATATTTACATATGCATTCTCCCTTCCTCTCTCTATCTGGTGTAGTAAGTGACCATGCAAATGCCTGTAATTATTTTAATATATACATTTCAACTGCTGCTGTTCTGATATAATGTTTCATATAATGTTCCACTGCCTTTATTCCACAGTGTAGATATTCCCTTAGAGCGACTAGATGGCTAGTGCATGGTGCCCTTTCAGAAGTGAATGAAAACGTTTGGCACTAACTTCTCGTTGTCTGGTCTGGACTTGTTGGTTTTAAAACTTCTTTAAAACTGCTTTTAATTATTTTTAATTATTATTATTAAAATAAAAATAATTATTTTATTTGTATTTTAATATTTGCATATTTTTGTGATGTGAATTTTTATCTTTATTAATTTTATGTTTTGTAAGCTGCCTTGAGATGGAAGCCTGGGGAAAAGGCAGAATATAATAAGCACATAAATTATATTGATCCTTTGTTTTCTAAAAGAAGTCTTAATATCAGGTGGCTCATAATTAAAAACAGGTACAATGAGAAATACAGTTTTGTTGTTGTTATTGTCACTTCCGACTCTTCATGACCTCATGGATCAGCCCACGCCAGAGCGCCCTGTCGGCTGTGGCCACCCCTAGCTCCTTCAAAGTCAAGCAATCATTGTCTTCTCCAAGCTTTCCTGTCTTGTCATTATGTGGCCAAAATACTTCTTTGCCACTATTTATTTATTTATTTATTTCCAGTGCTTATACCCCACTTCTTCTCAACCCCCCGAGGGGGGAATCAGAGCAGCCTAACAACGGCAATGATTCAATGCCACACAGTACATAATAACAACAGTTAAGATTAAAATACATTAAAATACAACTAGAGTTAAATACATTAAAATACAATTAACATTAAAACATCATGTACATGCCTCGGTCACTAACCCGCAAGATTCAGATTGTGTAGAATGCTGCCGCCAGGCTCCTCACAAAAACACCAATGAGATGCCACATCACACCATCCCTGCAGCGTTTGCACTGGCTGCCGGTCGAATACAGAGTCCTCTATAAGACCCTGACCATGACTTTCAAGGCCCTGCGGGGCCGGGTCCCTTCATACTTAAAAGACCGCTTGATCCTACCTGCCCACCCAAGAGCACCACGGCCAGCAAACGAGAACCTCCTCTGTGTCCCGGGTCCGAGAGAGGCTCACTTGGAGCCCACAAGACAGAGATCCTTCTCTGTTGTGGCCCCCGTCCTGTGGAACTCTCTGCCGCCAGACCAAAGAGGCTCCCTCGACCTTCCCCAGTTCTTGGCGGCACTTAAGACATGGCTATTCAGGAAAGCCTTACGCATAACACGGAACCAGCGACTCGGAATTCACCGAGTCTGATATTTTAGTATTTTAACCATTTAAAATTTTAATATTTTTAATATTTTAATCGCTAGTTGTGTAAGTCGCCCGGAGCACAAACGTGGAGGGCGACTCATAAATAATATAATTCAGTTCAGTTCAGTACATTCATCACAGTTAAAAACAATATTCCATCCATAAGCCTTAGATCTTATCCACCAATTTGCCATCTGACCAATCTAGAGTGCTGTATCATGCTATTTAAAGTTCAAACGCTTGGTCCCATAACCAGGATTTCACTCTTTTTCTGAATGCCAGGAGGGATGAAGCTGATCGAATATCAATAGGGAGTGTGTTCCATAGATGGGGGGCCACCACCGAGAAGGCCCTGTCCCTCGTCCCCACCAAACGCATCTGCGATGTAGGCGGGAGCGAGAGTAGGGCCTCCCCGGATGACCTTAAGGTACGAGATGGGACGTAGCGGTTGATGCGTTCGGAGAAGTAGGCTGGGCCAGAACCGTATAGAGCTTTAAAGGTCAAAACCAGCACTTTGAATTGAGCTCGGAATTGGACAGGCAGCCAGTGGAGCTGACACAACAGGGGGTGGTATGCTCCCTGTATGTAGCTCCAGTTAGTAATCTGGCTGCCGCCCGTTGGACTAGTTGTAATTTCCGAACTGTCTTCAAAGGCAGCCCCAAGTAGAATGCGTTGCAGTAATCTATTCGGGATGTGACCAGAGCGTGGACGACCGTAGCCAGATCAGATTTCCCAAGTTACGGGCGCAGCTGGCGCACGAGTCTTAATTGTGCAAAAGCTCCCCTGGCCACCGCCGAGACCTGGGGTTCCAGGCTCAGCGATGATTCCAGGATCACTCCCAAGCTGCGAAACTGTGTCTTCAGGGGGAGTGTAACTCCATCCAACACAGGCTGTAACCATATGCCCAGTTCGGCCTTACGACTGACCAGGAGGACCTCTGTCTTGTCTGGATTAAGTTTTAATTTGCTAGCCCTCATCCAGTCCAACACAGCAGCCAAGCACCGGTTCAAAGTCTGGACAGGCTCCTTAGTGACAGGTGGAAAGGAGTGACAGATCTGGACGTCATCTGTGTACAGATAACACCTTACTCCGAAACTCCGAATGATCTCTCCCAGCAATTTCATGTAGATGTTGAATAATATCGGGGACAGCACTGAACCCTGAGGGACTCCACACGACAACTGTTGTGGAGCTGAACAGGTGTCACCCAATGACACCTTCTGCGTTCGACCCTCCAGGAAGGATTGGAGCCACTGCAGAGCAGTACCCCCAAGCCCCATGTCTGCAAGGCGACCCAGAAGGATACTGTGGTCAACGGTATCGAAAGCCGCTGAGAGGTCCAGCATAACCAACAGGGACACACTCCCCCTGTCGAGCTCCCGCCGTAGATCATCTACCAAGGTGACCAAGGCTGTTTCAATACCATGTCCCCGCCTAAAGCCAGACTGTGCCGGATCAAGATAATCAGTGTCTACCAAGAACCCCTGGAGTTGCGAGGCCACCACACGTTCCATGACTTTGCCCAAATAGGGGAGATTGGAAACTGGCCGATAGTTGACGAATTGAGTGGGGTCCAGTGATGAATATCCTTCCTTCCAGTGAGCAGTTGGGCTTCATTTCCTGGAGTATGGACTGCTTTGATCTTCTTGCGGTACAGTAAAATTATTTTATTCCAATATTCCCTCTTTGTGTTGTACACTTTTTTAAAAAAAGAGAAAAGCAGGCACATTTTGGAAGGCAACAGGGTCGCAGACCAGGCTTTATGCTGAGAATTGCATATTTGCCCCGTGCGCAGTGATTTATTGAAGAAAATTGCAGAACAGGGCATCACAAGGAATGGCTCAAAATGATAATAATTGGAAGGAATGACTTGGCCTTTCTTCTTGCTTTCTGAGGACCTGTCTAATTTACAAATCAAAATAATTGTGCAAACTCTTGTAAGTGAAAATGATGTTCTGTAGTAGTTATATTAATGGGACAGGACTTGATAGAGACATTTGAAAATACATGTATTTGCTGTCAGACTGAGTGTGTGAGAAATGGGCTACGGAAGCCGGGTGGAGCAAACTATCATAGTTAATGAAATTGTGAGGTCAAGCATCAGAAATGAATTTTGACCACCATGCTGCATAAAGCAGCAGTTTTCCTGATCTTGCCATATCAGAATGAAAGCAAGTGGGCAAAGGTAACAATTCAAGTGTCAATATCTTTGTGGACTAGAGTAATTTCTCTCTATTCTAATAGGGCTCACTCTTGTTTTCCGTTATTTGGGTAGGGGGAGCTTTTGTAGAGCTGATCACCAAACACAGTGCTGAATCCCACCCAATTCTATCTCCTTCATGTCTTTTAAACCATGCCTCCACTCCCTAACACAGATTTGCATGGTCATGCATGTAGATTTTTTTTTGTCATGTCAGGAGCAACTTGAAAATCTGCAAGTTGCTTCCAGTGTGAGAGAATTGGCTGTCTGCAAGGACATTGCCCAGGAGACGCCTGGATATTTTATCAACCTTGTGGAAGGCTTCTCTCATGTCCCTGCATGAGGAGCTGGAGCTGACAGAGGGAGCTCATCTGCGCTCTACCCAGATTTGAACTTGTGACCTGTCGATATTCAGTCCTGCTGGCACTGTGCCACCAGGGGCTCCATGCATGTAGATTACACCTCAGCATTCTGTTTGTAAAAGTCTTGCCGTTAAATTCAGGATTTTTTTAATTAAAAAAAACAATGTATATACACAATGATTATGATTTAATAAACCATAAAATCACGTGGGTTGTGTAGATGGCATTGCATCTTTCCCACACTGGCATTGTTGGAGATAAACTCACATCGCATACTCAGCCCACTTGGTTTCTCTTTATAAACATGATCATAGCCACAGAACTACAACAGTAACAGATGGGTCTCTTTTCTTGCACTTCAAAATTATTTTGGGTTTCAATTATAATGTGCAACCACAGATTTTTAAAAATAAACACTTATACTGAACTCCCATGGATAGGATCATAGAATCAGAGAGTTGGAAGAGACTGGGTTGTTGTAGGGTTTTCAGGCTATATGGCCATGTTCTAGAAGCATTATCTTCTGACATTTCGCCTGCAGCTATGGCAAGCATCCTCAGAGTTTGTGAGGACGAGACCTTGTGGTCCATCCATTACAGTCCCCTGCCAAGAAGCAGGAAAATTGCATTCAAAGCACTCCTGGCAGATGGTGCTTTGAAATAATCTGAAATAATATAGAATAGGTGACTTAGGACCTCTTTACATGGCCCCTAGGGCCGGGCTGTTTCACCGGAAGTCACCAGCAAAATGGCAGGCATGTGGGGTGCCTTGTCCCTGTCCTTATCAGATGGGTGAAAGGGCAGCAGCACGCATTGCCACATTGCCCTTTCCTTTTTGCAAGGTCTTAAGCATTTTATGACAAATAGTTCTGGTTTCTCACCAAACTACAAATTCCAGAATTCCATATCATTGAACCATGACAGTTAAAGTGGTGACAAACTGCTTTAACTCAACAGTTATACATACATCTTTATAAACATGGAAAAGAGGACTTGGAGGATTTGGGGGGGGGGGGGGGTTACCAGATTTTCCCACAAATATGAAGCAAAGTTTACTGAAGAAATTGGATAATGGTTCATTGACCTGCTTGAAACAACCTCATTATCACTATGAATAAAGTGTTTTTGCTGTGAGAATATAGGAAGAGGTGAGAATGCAAAAAGGAATAAGTCCAATTCACTCCATAAAAAGAGGTCGGTGTTAGGGGACAACTAGGAATGAACCAACAGAAAACATGAAGTGGCAAAGCCATTCATAATAATTTGTGTCACTGCACAAATAAACATTGAAAAAGGCATTGTTTATTTATTTCTAATCCTGGTTCTCTAGTAATTTTCCATGAGGCCCATTTATGCTATAGAATTGTAGTGCCATGGCAGTGGAAATATGCTGCTATTGGGAGTGGAAGAATAGCAGTCCCCAAGTTATGAGCGTGTTCTTCTAGCCCTTTTAAATCAATAAATAAAGGGCAGTCCCCAAGTTACCAAGGTTCTGTAGGTTTGTTCTTAAGTTGAATTTGTATGTAAGTTGGAACAGGCACATTTTTTAAGTGTAACTCCAGACACACACACACACACACACACACACACACACATGCTTTGGGTAGCCTAGAGAAGGGTTAACACCCCTGTGATGTTTCTTTTGCTGTCTGTGCCCCTGTTCAGAAGATTTCACCTCACACTCTGTTCCTGTGATAACTAAATTTTAAACATTTTGGGTCGTGTAAACAAGAATTGGTTGGAAAGCTTCAGTCGGGATAACTTCTCCCATGATAACTCTTTCAGGAGTGAATTTTCCTTCAGAGGGGTAGATTTCTTTCATTTCCTGTTGTCTCATCCTCATTCTTAACTATGAGTCATTTGCAAGTCGGATGTTTGCAACTCTGGGATTGCCCATAATTCTATAGTGTGAAATGGACCCAGGATAATTAATACAGAATCAGATTGCTCTTCTAGAGATTCACCAAACTTACAAATGCAGGGATTCCATAAGATGGAACCATGACAATTAAAGTGGAATAATAGTGCCATTCATTATTGTATGCTTTCAAGTTGTTTCTGATTTTTTGTGACCTAAGGTGAACCTCTCACAGGGTTTTCTGGAACTGAAAGTGTGTAACTCACTCATAGGGTTTTCATGATTGAGCAGGAAATCGAACCCTGCTCTCCAGAATCCAATACTCAGACCACATCATTGTGCTGGCTATCACTGTGCTATGCATGTTGCTTTAGTTGCGGAAAAATTAGGAACTCTCAAATTAGTAATTATTTTCATTCTGGATAGAGATGACATTATCCAGGAATATGAATGCCATTTAATATGATTTAGGACATCTGTGTAACAAAGATGCTATTTTGGATTCTTAGAACTGTTAAGAAATTAAGAACATATCAATTAAACGAAAGTTTATGCCAGAATTCCCCCACCTTCTTTCATCAAGACAGAATAGATTCTAAATCAGTGAAAAAAATACTGCAGCAGAAGGGCTTTGATAAAAATAAGACCCATTAAAATTGTTCTTTGGCAGTTTTAAGTCAAATTTTGACTAGAAATGATAATGAGCAAAAATGAAGTGCATGTCCCTTAGTTTCAGTATTTATAACTGTAGAACTGTTTGTTTAGTCAATTATGACTTAGAAAGTAGAACTCATTATGCATTTGGCTAGTTTTAAGAGGACAGTTGCCAGCGATAATTCGAAAGGCTATCTTGCCTTGGAAGATTTTAAGGGCTGATTAGAGGGCCTACATTTAATGGGTTACTGGAAAGATCTTGGAACATTGGTCTCTGAGCAGAAATGGATTGATATAACTCAATTCATTAAATATTTCTCAACCAGTTTTCCAGCAGGTGACCATCTGTACAAAGTGGTACTTTTTCATTAATATTTAAGTGGTACTCACTAACAAGGATAATGCAGTTGTGTTTGGTAATTCAGTATTTTCAAGGGCAGTGAAATCAGCAAGCACATTTAGCGAGAGCTCTAGTACTTTCATCACCAGGTTAATGAGATTAATATATCAAAGAACTGTCATTAATCCTTATTGAATTTGTTTAATCAGAAGGAAACCAATTTAGTGGAAGCAGTAAAACTACTGGTATCAAATCTGTTATCTGGGTTTGGCAATCTTGCGTTCGGATTTCCTTCTTCTTTTGTAAAACCTCCAGTTCTTTCTTAGCAATTCTGAAAGTTTTCAAGTAAACTTGTGAAATTAAATTTTGAGATTTTAATATTCAGATTCTGAATGATCAACAGTGGCCAAAGTAAATATACAGTTATTCCCAGTTATATTGTGTTACCGTGTACCTTCTTGTAGTGGTTCCTTGCAAGAACTAAAATATGGTCCATGACACATTTAAAATGTTAAACCTTTATTCATTTTAATGAATCAGTGGCTATGTGGGCAGCACTAGGGAGTAGGGTGCCAGGCGAGCGCAGGAGGCCGGAGGAGGGCAAGTGATCGATGTCATATCACATACTCACGCCACCCAGCGTCAGTCAGTTGCACACATTCTTTTCTCTTGCTTGGCTGTGTCAGTGATTCAGTTTTGCTGTTTAGTGATTTGATGGCTTCAGGAGTTTTACTGACCATGAGTCCTCAATATTCATATTAATTTTTGACTTATTTAATGATGATTGAAATGAATTTCAGTTGTTATGAAAAAGATAATATAGCTTTTGTTTGTTATGCTTATACTTTTGGTACTAGTGTTGGAGAGGTTGCAAAACAAATCCAGCAAAGTCTCATTGAATTTCAAAATGATAGAAACAGCAAGGACATGTTTTAATCTGATTCTCTTAAGGAGTTTTGGAGTATAAAAACCAATTTTCAACACTAAAATTCAAGGAGTCACTTTGTGTTGTCTTATGATCTTCCCCACAACTTATTTACGTGAACAAGCATTTCTGTTTTGCCGGTAATTAAAAACAAGTACAGGAATTGATTGAAAGTATGTGATGATATGCATGTAGCTTTGTGCAATAATATTTGTCCCAGGATTACTCAACTTGTAAAGGAGATGAAAGCTCAAAAATCACATTGATGCAAACCAAATTAAAAAATTTATTTAAAATGTTCTTTTTATATTATAATAGTACTCCTAATTCATTATACTGTTAAGTTTAATGAATATGTTAAAAGTTTTGATTAAAGTTCACTTTTAGATTAACACAGTTTATTATTCTTGAATCTTGTGGTCCCTGCTAACAAAAAAAAATCAAAGTGGTTGCTGGTAAAAAAAAAAGGTAGAGAACCACTGTTGTAAAAGAAGTAAAAGGGGGAGAACTTACAAAAGACAAAGAAGAAGAAGAGGAAGAAGCAGCAGCAGCAGCAGCTGATCTAACTCTGCCACCAACATGTACTAGGGGCCATAGGCAAAGGAAGAGGCAAGGCTTCACATGCTTATTGATGGTCTATATTTTATTGTTTAAAAAGCCTTTATGATTGTCCTATTTGTAAAAAGGACAATATGTTTCTGCCTTTACATTGCCTTGAATGGCCTTTTTCAGGGGCTTCACTAGAAACAAACATAAATATCAATAATAAATTAAATTTCAAAATTTAGGAAAGGACAACACGTATTTATATGTGTATAAAATGTCCTAACATATATCAGAAATGACTTGAAGATACATATCAACAAGTGAGAATCTTATTATTAATGTCTCTATTACCCCATATCTATTCAAACTTTGGCCCTTGAAATGTTCAGGAAAAGAGAAACAAAAATGGATGCATCTTATGGGGTCACCATCAGTACTCAGGACTCCTATTTATTTTTGAACTTTTGAGCTTTCATTAAGTGCGTGTGTGTGACATAGGTTTATATAAACTGAGGCAATATGATAAATTCATGCATGGAAGAAAACAGCGAACATTAGAAGCCTTTCTGTCTGGCATTGCATTTTATGATCAAGAGGGTAGTAGATAAGCAAGTGTTCTGTGTTTGCTGCTTTTGAACTAGTATGCAAAGCATTTCTGCCATTCTGTGAGGAGTCTTGGATGACTAGCTGGAGAAGATAGGCTATTTGTTTGCATATTATACCAGAAGCCTGAAGCTTGGATGCCCAGGATAGGTACATGTTCCCTGCTGTTTCAAAGTCTGTTACATGAAAACTAGAATGTTATTATTTATATTAGCTACAAGGTTAAATATATGAATCTGAAATGAATAACTTCGTCTATATCCTGACTACAAGGAATAATGAAGAAATTTAGCCTCAAGGGTCTGCAGTATTTAGCTTATTGATTTCACTGCATCATATTGCACAAATAAGATGTGACTATGTATTCCCATTCTTTGCTGGAAACCAATTTATCAAAAATCATTTGAAGAGTGTAGATGTCTTTATTTGTGGGAGCCAGGCTTCTTGTGGCAAAGTAGCCCCATCTGCTGGATGCGGTGTGTAATTCCAAACTCTGAATTGCAAATTATTCTTTTTTTGCTAGAGCTGGGCTGAAACAACTTCCTTTGGGTTTACAATTTTAATGTCAGAGGTCAGCAGTGGCTTTGGTGTGGTTTTGAGCATCTCCACAAAATATAAGTATTTTTGAACTACTTAAAACCTAAGCATAACTGCTCTGTGCATTTAATTTCAGAATTTTTGTACATTTCAGTTTCATTAAGAATATTTCATGGTGGCCCTCCATTATAGCTAGTGATATTTCAGAAAACCAACTATTTACATACAGAAAATAACTACTATCATCCAGTTGCCAAATATTATAAACCACAATTATTTCTGAGAGTTGGTTTAGATCAGCATCAACCTTATCATTTCAGATAATAGTTTCTTGAATTCATCTTATCAGCTCTTTAACAATTTGAAGGTTGTCCTAAAGCTGCTGCTCTGTTTATAAAGATTCCTACAGAGGCCACATAAAATGTAGAAATGAAAATAACACTATTGCTAATGAATTCTGTTAATGAGAAATGTAATTCAGGTAAATAGATGTGATGACTGAGTCATGTTTGCAGAATAAAGATACAACCACATGCACATTTGCTTTTAAATCAAATTGATTTTAGCAAAGTTAAAATCACATTGATCTATATATCTTTTCTGGAATGTATCTCTCCTACTAGGAGAGATACATGCATTTTCCATATGCATGCAAACCAAGATCCAACAGTGCACTTTGATTCTCAGATTCAGTGCAATTTGATTTTTTCCTTCCTTCTCCCTCCTGTTGTAGCCTTCTATGCTAGCAAAAATTAGAATTTTAAAAAACCTCCAAAGGCAGGGGTGCTCAGAATGGTGATCGGGATCACCAGGGTGATCTTTGGGCCTCATCCTGGTGATCTTCAGGCCTCTGACCAGGTTTTTTGCAGTTTGTCCTCTTCACGTGCCCCTGCACGCTGCAAAGAGGTCCTCCGTCGTTGCTCCTCCCCGCTCCCTGCTCGCTGCCTCCAAAAGCTGCAGAGTCCAAGAGGCAGAATGGGCCCCCTCTTTTGGATTCCTCCTCCTCCCTCCGTCCTTCTCCAGCCACTCAGAGTCGTAGGAGACCAAAGGGGATGGGCCTGGATGATGCAATGCATGGCTGGCCCCGCGCGCATGCGCATAAGCGCCCATTCTGCCTCTCGGACTTCTCGTGAGCTCTTGGAGGCAGCACGCATGCTGGCGGCGTAGAAATAGGAGCAATGATGGAGGAGGAGGAGAAGGATGCTTTGGGGTCATTTCCTTACCGCATCTCAAAGGTCGGTCATTTTACTTTGGGGTGGGTGCTTGATTGTTCTGTGGCATGTCTCTTTGTTTATTTTTAGTGCTTAAAAATGGCCTTTTAGCTCCAAAGCCTCTCTGCTTGCTTTGTTCCTTGAGAAATATATGTTGGGGAACATGGAAATGTGGGAGAAATGGGGTGGTTGGATGTATTTTTGCATGCCTCTTTGTTTACCTTGCTGAGTATTAAATGGCCTTGCAGTTCAACAGCCTCTCTTCTTACTTTCTGACTGATAATATGTGTGGTAATATGGCAGTGTGGGAGAAATGTGGTGGTTGGATGTATTTTTATGCTCTGTTTTATATTGCTGTTATTAAATTGAAATGTTGATGTTTTCTAACTTCATTTTATGTAAACTGCCCCGAGCCTGCTGGAAGGAGCGGTAGATAAAAATGAATAATAAATATAAATAAATAAATAAATAAGAAAATAGTTATACATTTTACATTTCTGGGTAGGTGATCTTTGGGACTTGGTTTTTTAATCAGTAGCTCCCATGCTGAAAAAGCGTGAGCACCCCTGTCCAAAGGGTTTCCCATCCACTCAGAATGAGTTCTAAGAATGCATGGAGGCTGCAGAGCTTGCTAGCGATAAATGGGATAAATGAGATTCAGCAGCAAAATGGGATTTTGGACACAGATTCCTCCAGCAGAAGTAGAAGATATTGGCCTTAGTGTCAGGTTCCTGCATATTGGTGAGAAAGCTCTGCAGAGAGCTTCCTAGTTCTGATGGGATAAATAGGATTAGGCAGCAAAATGGGATTTTGGACACAGATTCCTCCAGCCGAAGTAGAAGATATTGGCCTTAGTGTCAGATTCCTGTATATTGGTAAGAAATCCCTGCTCTAGTATCTGAAGGCAGGGCTTCCTTGGCATGATAATCAAAACCTCAATAGAAGCAGATGGCATACCAGAATCAAGCTTAAATTGGGTTATAGTTGTTGTCTGTTACTTCCTTTGTAGTTTCTACGAGCTTCTTTAGGAAATATACACTACACTTGATCCTAGCCAAAAGGAAATACAAAATCTGTCAGTATCCTCCAAGTATTTTAGAGGACGTTGGCCCTGATCAACTTTATGGATACATCTCCACTGTAAATTAATGCAATTTAATAAAAAAAAAATAACTACTGTGGTTGAATGCTATGGAATCCTGGGTGTTGAGCCAGGAGCACTATTTGGCAGAGAAGGCTAAAGACCTTATCAAACTACAACTCCTAAGATTCTGTAACACAGAACTATGCACTTAAAGTCAAACTGCATTAATTCTACATTGTAGATTTGCCCTAATGATCACTATCATAAATAAAATATTGAGTTCAAATACTAAGGGGAAATGCTATATGTGTGTAAATAGATGTATATGTTGCTGTATGTTCTTGACTTCCTGGAGCTTTCAGAAACTCCATGGGCAAAACTTCCAGAATTGTCAAATGTGAGCTTTCCCTTTAAAAGTATCTCAGACTGCTTCCACACAGCTACTTAATCCAGATGTGGATTAAAGAACTTCAGTTCCTCTTTTGAGTCTCCACAGGCACCGTGGGAACTGTGAAGAAGCTCCTGCAGAGTCCACAAAGCTCCTCCAATGGCAAATTGATCCAACATAAAGATGTACTGAACAGAAGCAGCCCGTTGAATGAGAATGCTATGGGAATCATGGTGGGGAGTGGGGGGGACGACAAAAAACGGGAAATTGATGCCCTCTTAGAGGAAAGGTGTTCATTTACCTTCTGGAGAGTGCCATATTCAGTTTCTACATACAAATATTCCAGTGGGAACACTGTTTCTATGAACACTACACATGTTGTTCCCAAATTCCTGCTCTGCATCTACCATATACTGGTCAGGTGCGGTGCATATTGCCATTTTAGGATTATCCAGTGAGGTTTTTTTTTAATGTACTGTATTGTCCTGGGGGAGAGGCTTATGCTGGTGATGGCATAATAGTCACCGGTAGGGCCTCCTGTGCCAGACAACTGAAGGGACTGACAAAGAGTGACAATGAGCTGGATGGGCTTTCTAGCCTTTTGGCAACCGTCCTAAGAGAAGGAAATCTCTAAATTCAAACCCGGGCAGATGGTGCTAGTCTAACTCTGTAAGGTCAACCATCTAAGATAAGGTAACTCTAATCAAACCTACGACCTGAGGACCTTGCTGCCACCGTCCAAGCTTGCTAGGCCCCGGCAGACGAACCTTTGGTTTAAAGGGTGAGGCCAATTCTGTGCACGCTGCGCTCCACCAGAAAAATCCATTGCACAGGCCCAAAGGACACATCCAACTTCTTGGCCTTTTTAGTCATCAACGTGCTTGTAGAAAGCATGGGATGAGTCCTTCCTGAATCTTCATTCGCAAAAAAAAGCCGAGAGACAAGATTGGACTAAATGTGTGCTCCAGCACACATTGAGGGATGGCTGCATTTTGTGGACCCCCCCCCCCCCTTTTATCCAACTTTCTGATTTTCAGGATTGTGTAGAAAGAGCCTCCATTCATGCAAATTCAGCCTTTTCGGTTGTCTACGGTTTTGCTTGTCTCCGGCATGGTGCACAGGCTTGAAATTGTATGGCTACTCTGTGGAGTACTATTGTGACTAAGTGCTTTTTATATATAACCTTGATCCATCTGCAGCCATCTGTAAAATCACCCATGTGGCTTGCATTCTTTTGTATTGCCCTGGCAGTATGAGATTGGGGGGAAAGGCACTTATGCATTTCTCAGTTTCAACTATTTTTTCTCTCCTTCTAGCTAGTCTTGTCTCATCTATATCAGATCTGTCAGACTGTTGTCTTTCATCAGGGTTCACAAGCTGTCAGAAAGCTGATCTGGTGAAATATGTGTGTATTTATGTATGTAACAAAATGGATTTATTTATGTTAACAATGCCTGATGGTGTAAAGTTTACAATAATTGGCTGTCTGTTCTTGTACTGTTGCGTCTAAAACGCATTTCCAGTTAAGTGATATTATATATGTGTGTGTGTGTGTGAGAGAGAGAGGGGGGGAGAGAATGAATTTAAAATGTAAAACATGCATGTACAATTCAGAGAGTTTTGGAAAATAATATTTTTCCCCCTCCCTATCTTGTAACATGCCTTGAATCTGCAAAACCTGTGCAGGACTGTTGAGAATAAGCTAACATGGAGGTCTCCCATTCATAGGATGGTCATAAGATGAAGTCGATGAAGGCAGTTAGTAACAACTATATAGAATAAGCGACTTCAAGTGGAAGTGTACTTTATGGGTAGGAGTGGATTCTTAAGACATCAATTTTGCAAGTTAAACTGTACAATACAATCTTCGTGTCCACAAGAGATACATTTCAGACTTTGCATAAATATGTGAAATTGCAAAAAAAACACCCCTATTGAAATTAAGTACTTCTGACCCAGTAATGCCATATAATCATTCAAAAGGACCTAGATTTGGAGGTCATACTGTAGTATCATAAGAATTCAATACACATTGTCCTTTCTAGATTATTCAGTCTTTAGATAACTGAGATATACTGTGTATGACCACTGTATGATTTGTGGGAATGAAGAAAAGGGTACAATGTAATATTTCAGCAGCGATTCAACCTATTGTTTCCTTTGCATCAAGAGAAACTGCTAAGGAGAAGGAACAAAAATTGTATTTCTAAGATTTATTGCTACTATAAATCTTACATACTATCTATAATAGATTTCTCCAATTTCATAGCCTTGAATTGGTTTATTAACAACTTCATCTTACTAACCGAAGGGTTTAACTCATTGCAATGGTGCAGTGGGTTAAACCCTTGTGCCGGCTGAACAGCTGACCTGAAGGTTGGCTGTTCAAAACCACGAGATGGAGTGTGCTGTCATCTGTCAGCTCCAGCTTCCCTTGTGGGAACATGAGAGAAATTTCTCACAGGATAGTAAAATATCTGGGCATCCCCTGGGCAATTCAGAAAAAACACGCACTTCGTTTAACCCTTTCGGGTACTCCGCATTTAAACGGAGAATCCATAATCTTTCTAGTTTGCGTAAGGCATTATCTGTGTTGGTATGAGGTTTTTTTGTGTGGTTTTTTTCTGAATTGTTCTTGAACCCATACTCAGTGTTGTTGCATCCTCTGGGCAATGTCATTGCAGATGGTCAATTCTCTCACACCAGAAGCAACTTACAGCCTCTCGTCGCTTCTGACTGGTATTGCTTTGTTCAACTGGTTGTCTTCTGAGACGACCAGTTGAACCAGTCTTGGACTTTATGTTGGCAATTCAAGCAATTTTATTTAGTAAGATTTTATGGGCTGGAGATGTACATTATCCTGTAGTACTACACTATTTAACAGCTATTTCACCTTATACCCTAAAAAGACCAGATCCGAATGATGTGAGTCTCAAACTGGAACATTCAGTTGGCAATTATCATGATAGACTTTAAGCAATGGAGTTAATTCAGGCTCCAGTTCAGTTCTATACATCCCAGGAATAATCTCCTATGAACATTTTTGATTTATAGGACTGTACCATCGGTATTTCAAAGGTAGCAGTCATGGAGAGAAACTTAAGAGTGACTTAGAGAAAAGTCCAAAGCAAGTACTAATTATAGCATTTAATCTATAAATTAAAAAATGATTATAAAATGCCTTTCTTCTCAGAAATATGTTTAGATAGTAGCGCAATGTAACAGAAAGTGAAGTGTGTATGCATATTTATTTCCGTCAGAGATACCAGTGTGTTTATTTTTTACCCTGTAAAAGTATATTAAAGCAGTTGTCATTTCTGTCTGGTTTGAATGTATCTTGTTGTTGTTGTTTTTTCTCTAAACAAATTCAGGAGTTGTCAAAGTGGACTATGGCGATGTAACAGTCAGAAAAGCACTGAGAGAGAACCTGAAATGTAAACCATTTTCATGGTATCTAGAAAATGTCTATCCAGATTCCCAGATTCCACGACGGTATTTCTCCCTTGGAGAGGTAAGAAATATATCTTTTCTGTTAAAAAAAACAAATGCAAATGAGCTGAGGCCACTTATTAATTTATTCCATTTATATGCTACCTTTCTCCTGATGGGGAATTCATAGCAGCCCACAAAGCTAAAACAAGATCAGTTAAAAAACATCTAACAATATTTAAATCCCAATTAAATATCAGAAAATTAAAAACATTAGTTTGCAAATATATTTAAAAACTTTCCTTTAAATAATAATACTTTGTGTTTGTTCCTTTAAAGTACTGTACATTTTAATTAAAATGTATTTTTAAGAACATTTTAAAAAACAAATTCTATTATTTCAAATGTGTTCAGACTTCCATCTGAATGGGACAAGAAATCTATTCTGTGAATGTATTTACACTATAGAATTAATAAAGTTTGACACCAGTTTAACTGCCTTGGCTCAATGCTATTGAATAATGGAGTTGTAATTTTACATGATCTTTAGCTTTCTTTGCCAAAGACTGCTGGTGGTGCCTCACCTAACTACAAATCCCAGGATTCCATAGCATTGTGCCATGGTAGTTGAAGTGATATCAAACTGTATTAATTATAGTTTACAGCCAACCTTACTTTCAGTCCAAACTATGAAAGGCATATTGAGAAGCTGAACCTATCATGCGTACTGGGTTCAGCACCTTGGCCAACTCCTATGTTCAGTGTTAAATTTTTATTGGATTCATCACCTCACTGACATAGGATTCACCAATCACCACTGCACATAGTGCATATTGTATGTTAACACATATTCCTCTTCAAACAAACAAAAAACAACCCCCAGAGCATTGGAGGTATATACAGCATATTTCTGTTAGGTGCTCAGATTCACTTCCAGCGAATAATGCCACAGAAGTCCAGTTGCTTTGGACTTCTGTGTTGATAATGTCGTCTGAACAGGGCCACAGTGGCACACTGGGTTAAACCACTAAGTTGCAGAACTTGCTGATCAGAAGGTTGGTGGTTCAAATCCACAGGACAGGTTGAACTTCTGTTGTTAGCCCCAGCTTCTGCCAACCTAGTAATTTAAAAACATGCAAGTGTGAGTAGATCAATAGGGACCACTTTGGCGGGAAGGTAATGGCACTCCATGCACATGCCTGCCACATGATCTAGGAGGCATCTATGGACAACACTGGCTCTTCAACTTAAAAGTGTAGATGAGCACCACTCCCCAGAGTCAAACTTGATTAGACTTAATGTCAAGGGGAAACCTTTACCTCATGTTCCCTGGACTTGCATTAATTCAGAGAAATATATATGGAACCAGTTTTCTTGTGGCTTGAATGAAGTTCTTTAAATGGGGTTCCAAATCAATATACGCTCTCTACTTACTGAGTGGCTAACCTTCCTTCTACTGTTTTATGTTATAAATTACAGTGCTAACTCAGATATACTGTGATTTTTTTGGTCAAAGCAGGGTTTTTAAATATATAAAAAGTCTAATGGTATTTCAGGACTGTTTTTGTAATAAAAATAACATGCTTAGTAGCTATGAAATAATCAGAATTTTGCCACATAATAAACAAATGGGCTAAACCAAGATAAATGGAGTTATGAAACGGGCACTAAAGTACCTTATTTTGTATCAGTGAAGGCTAGGTTTCTATGGAAACAGGAGAAGAATATTAAGCGGCGCTTTTGGTGTAAGCTTTTGGTATAGCTGCTAGCTGTCCACTCAGCCTATGGGGGATTTCCCTCTGTCCAATCCAGGTTATAGGGTATTAACATCAATTCAAAAACAGAATATGAGCTTGTTTTATATGTAGGGTGTGCTGTATAGAAACCTACACAGCACAGTCTCATTTTAGTTAAATGAAGTTTATTTCCAGATACTAGGGAATCAGGATGTAGCTGTATTGTCCCAAGCATCTCTACCCAAAAGTAAGTCCAACTAAAAACAGGTAAGTTGAAGGGTGCATCTACACTATAGAATTAATTTAGTTTGACACCACTTTAACTGCCATGGGTCAATGCTATAGAATCCTGGGAGTTGTAGTTTTATACCAGTGGTTCTCAGCTGTGGGTCCCCAGATGTTTTGGCCTTCAACTCCTAACAGTTGATAAACTGACTGAGATTTCTGGGAGTTGTAGACCAAAACGCCTGGGGAACCACAGGTTGAGAACCACTGCTTTATACAATTTTAAGCTTTCTCTTCCAAAGAGTGTTAGTGCCTCATCACACTACATCTCTCAGTGTTCCATCGTATTGAGCCATAGCAGTTAGCATGGTGGCAAACTGCATTAGTGTAGCATTATAGATGCGACCTAACTAAATTGATTTAACGTTAAGTCTATGGTCTTAAAATGAATTATTACTCCTAACTTAGAGCAGCCGCAATAAATTCATTGGAATTATGTGAGTGTTGAGTCATCATGTAACAACAGAGTCAATCGTTCTACTTTGATTGAAAGCAGTCAATCTTAATTCACATATGCAAAAAAGGAGATCAGATTCTACCAAAGGTTATAGGAACAAATAATCATGGTTGTTCTTGTCTCTGAAAGAAAAGAGGAAGCATTTATTTGAATCAGAGCAAAATTAAAAGAATAATTGGGGATTCCTTATAATACCAGAGTTGGGAGTTACATTTTCTGTGTACTGTATATGTACACTTTTTATTACACTCTGTGTGCTAACACTTATGTTTTTTATATATTTTTTTGGATTCATACTCTCCTTGGCAAAAGCTTTTGATGAGCTTTAACAGTTTTCTCCTCTATCATCACATCAAGGGAGTCTTTCTCTGCCTCCATCAAACAGAATTTCTGTTAATTCAAATGGGACAAAATAGAAGAGCAGCTATGTTTCTCTCATGGAGCAGTGAAAAAGACAGTGATTTTTTAATGTCCTCATAAAGGTGAAATCACGGGATTTTTTTAAAAGGACATTTCTTGCACATCTCTAGGGTACTTTCCAAGTAAGGCTGTGCTGGTCCATAAGAAAAAACAAAAATTTATAGCTGAATAACACATTTATTGAAAACAAACAAACAGTAAATAAAAAAGCAAAAAAATCCTGTCCCACTTTTCCTTGATGTGCCTAAGAAATCCATATGGTAAATCAATAGCTTAACGTTTTTTTAAAACAGCTTATTATATTCTGTTTTTTCTTTGTAAACTAACACTAACAGCTAACAACACTAAAAACAATAAAATATACAATTTAAAACCTAAAAAGCATACAAATACTAAACATTGAAACTATTAAAAATAAACAACTAAAACATTAAAAACTTTTTAACATAGCTAAAATGCTATACCCCTGGCTTGATCTTAAAAACCTTTTCCTGCATATGTACACTTTTTATTACTCTCTGTGTGCCAATCCTTCTGCCTGAAAAGAAAGATTTTAGCCTGTCACCAGAAGGACAGCGGGGGTGGGGCTGTTCTGTCATCCCTGGGCAACTACACCAAGTAGGTGATGGGACTGAGGGAAGGGCCTCTTCTGAGGGTTTCAGGGCACAGGAAGGTTTGTACTGGAAGTTGAGATCAATTAAATAGTTTGGACCTTAACCATATAGGGTTTCAAAGCTCATAGCCAGCACTTTGAATTGTGTCTGGAAACAAACTGGCAGCAAGTGGAGCTGTTGCAACAGGGAGATTGTTCATGCCCTATAACCAGCACCAGTCAACAACCTGGCCACATCTGTTTGGACCATCTGAAGTTTCTAAGCACTCTTCAAAGGAAGAGCATATTACAATAATCCAAATGGGATGTAACTCTAAGGCATGTACCACCATGGCCAGACCCAGCAACGCAAGGGACAGACACAGTTGGCACACAAGTTTTAAATGTGCAAAAGCACTCCTGGCCAATGCAGATACCTGGGTCTCCAGATTCAATGCTGAGTTCAGAAGGGCCCCCAAACTGTAAACCTCTCTTCAGGGGAGCGTAACCCCACACAGTACAGGCTGGATCCCTATTCCCTGATATGCCTCTGACTGATCAGGGCCACCTCTGTCTTGTCTGGATTGATAACGCTTCCAGACAAGGGTAAAATCTACTTCATCATGGGTGTTTGTCCCCACAAGCTGCCCAAAACACGGACTTTCCCAGGCAAGGTGTCTAGATGCCATCTCAGTAACTACCAGAATTGCACCCAGCCGCCCACCAAAATAATCCTTTAAAAGAAAGAAAAACTTACTGGGTCACCATTAAGGTACTTCTTCACTCCTCTTGGCACATAAAAATGATGGTGGTGGTGGGGAGAGGAAAATTGTGGGCCTGGTAAGTTTTTCTTTCTTTTAAGGGAATATTTTGGGGGTTTGGCAGGAGGGGTGGGTGCCCTCTTGGGTTTTCAGAAGATGACTGTGTGGATTGGGTCAGGGGATCACGTGTTCTTATTATGCTTGTTATGCTTCTTAGTTTTTCAGGACAACTTCAAGAAGGGATCAATAAAAGGAAAGCTTTGGCTTTCCTACAGATGGCTGTTATATATAATGGACCTTCCTTGGGGAAATTTGTGTCAACATACCACCTTCAATATCTGCAGTTTACCACAGCTATACAAAGGATATTTCAAGCAATTCAAGCTAAAATTGTTTTGATCCTCTCTTCTGGAAGTCTTCTTTTAATAATAATAATAATATAACTGGGAGACAGAGTAATAAAGATTCAAACTACCCACTAGCAATTTGTTTTCTATTTTCAGTTCCTTGTCCAACTTTTGAATTTTAAAATAAAATTATTCTTGGTTTTTAGTTTTATAGAAATAACATTTATTGACACAAATTAGAACAGGTGAATTGTGTGTCTGTTTTATAATTGTTTTTTCTTTTCAAGAAATATTAATATTTCTCCAAATTGTAGGCTATATGTTATCCTTATCTCCAAATATACATATTTTCCTAGCAAAAAGTGTTACTTAATTCAGTGGTACTTACTTCTCATTATATCTACATACATTTCCTTTTTTCAGTCTCCTACAAATTACAGGCTTCCATAGGTTGCCTCCATGGCAGTTAGTAGAATAGTAGTGGTATAATTCTGTTGTGTAAATGAGCTCAAGGTTCCTCTCTTAACACCATGGCAGTATCCAAAAATCTTGAACATGCTTAACTATTTAAAGTAAAAGTAAAATAAATAATTGAAATCGTATCAGCATTACCTTGTTTTGAAAATCGAATTGATTTTCACTTCCCATATCTAGTACACTTGTCACACTACAATAATTTCTATTCCAAAATTTCATTTTGATTATATGGAAAGTGTGCAGCCAGTATATTGGGAAAGGTATAATTCATTTCCCTTTCTTCACGGTGACTGCCATAATTTACAGGTCTTCTAAAAGCAGTTTCAAAATTGGGTAATCTGATTTTTATGATCTTGTCACTGCCCAGATCTTAAGGAAAGTTATCACATAATAGTATGTCATTTTCAGACTATACCTCTTTGGCATTTTGAAGTGAACAATTTAAAGCAAAGTCTCTTAAACTATGAAATTGAATATAAAGATGTCCTTAACTAGTTTAATGAAGCTTGTCCAATTTTTACTTACTAAGTAAGTTATGATTAAGTAGTAAAGATTTTCTACGGCATTGCATTTCCCTTTGTAAACTATTTTTTAACACGGCTGTAATATTACAGTCAAACCTTTTGGTAACACAAAGACAGTGTCTCCAAAGATAGAAAATGCGGCTACTAATGTCCTCCAACTCATGGCTGTCATCCAGTAACAAAACAGGACTACTGTTTTGAACATTGGTTCAAATGTTTCTTTTATTACATTTCTTAGCTATCTCCCCCTGCATAAGGCACATGTACAGAAAGGGGCTCCTATTTTTAAAATGACTCCAAGGCTCCAACCATTTTAAGCAACCAGCCTTGTACAAGTAAGAAACACCAATCCTTCTTTGTGATTCTATCCCATGTTTTGTTATATTTACTGGAGCCCCAATCAGGTGCCTAAACACAGTTTGTTTCTTTTGTAGAAATATTTATTTGCTACGTCCTGAAATCTTAGGACAGTGTACAACTAAAATCAAGTTAAAGAAATTAAAATTATTTATAATATAAAACAAAGAAGTGACTTATGCAAATTAAAAAAGCATTAAGTAATTTAACAAGATTTTTTAAACAAAATTATACACATTCATTGCTGTGTGTGAATGCCACTGTGATATAGTGGTTTCAGTGTTGGACTAGTCTCCGGAGACCAGGATCCAAATCCTCCATCAGCCACGAAAATCGACTGGGTGGCCCTGAGCAAGTCACACTTCCTCAGAGGGCAAGGGCAAAGCCCCTCTGAACAAATAGTGGCAACAAACTGCCATAACAGATTTGCCCAAGGGCTTAAGGAAGCCATGCAACAACTTCATGCCTTCCTTCATATCCTGCGAACAAATTAATTATGCCCCAGTATTTTAATAAAAAGCTGTATTTCTACTTGTTTCCAGAATGAAACTATTGTTTGTATGAATTTGGCCTCCAGTACAATTGAAAAGGCCCTTCAGTGATAAAAATGCATCCAGGAGTACTCCTTAGCTATGTACCTGTTCTTTCAGCAAAAATACAGTTCCCATGCAGGAGTTCCTGAGAATTACACATACACAGATCAGGTATCCTGGAATTCATCTTCAGCTTATTGCCCCTTGTCCAGTCTGTTACAGCATGCAAGACAATCAAAGCCAGAACTGGCAAGCAGTCACAAGGTATAGCTTTATATACACACTCCCAGTTTGAATTGGCCTGGTCCCTCCCCGCAAAAGGCCGGGCCTTTTCCTCCCGCTAAATTCCCAAGCATTGCTGGCCAAGGTCAGCCAGCGAGGTGTTAGTCTGATGTTAATGTGGTGTGACCGTGGTGTGACTGTGTCATGGTTATGCTTGCCAGGCTGAGCCAGCAGTCTGGTAAACATAGTCCTGACAGAAGGCTTACATATTCCTGCATTGCCTGCCTTATAATTATGGATTTAACTATGCTTGCTTGCTATTCAGATAAGAATGACATTACTGGAATATAGTGAGTTCTTTTACCAAGTTGCAGAGCTGAGAAACCCAAGAAGACTAAAAGATAGAACTCCCTCTTTTCACTCAAGAGTAGATTTCCAGTGAGAGCAAGCAAGGCCATTTGAGGACCATAACCTGGCCTCAAATCAATATCAAGTTTCATTACAGCTAGCTAGAGAATACAAGACTTAAGAATACCTAGAAAAGAGAAAATAGATTGCGTCTACTCTAGCAAGCATTAGAAATGGCACAAGATCCTTTTTTATATATAAAGTCATATTAACAATCGTGGCTTCACCTGAGAATCTCAGAATGAGAATGTGGCCTGTATATCTTTTATGTAGGAACTTTCTTCAGCGACTGAAATGTAACATGAAAATGATCACAACTTCATGAAGTGTTTTACAGCTCTATTGAATGTTTCTGAAGGCATCTTGCTTCTTCATGGACACTTTTCATGGATTGTTAGAACACTAGTGACAAAGAATTTTGTGCAATGAGGAGGGATGCTATGTAAAAGAAAAAAAGCCACCCAACTCTGTTGGAAAAAATATGTGATTGGGTTATTTTATGATGTTTTCTGCATTTGTAGGAGAGGTGTCCACAAGAAAGGTGCTGCGCGTGACTTTTCCTCTTCCCTCTTCTCACTCTTCTTCCATGTTCGCATTGTGAATGTGACATTCTGTACCAGTTTCTAAAACTCTTACTTCTAAGTGAGCAGGTTCCTATAATCTGATGATACACTTCAGTCTTGATGACAGGATTGCAAAATGTTTTCCTTTGACTTTTAATAGTGGGTGATTACTATTTTTGTTTTATTTTAAAAACTAAGACTTTAAGCATTTTGATTTTGTGTGTTATTGTTTGTTTTTCCCCCTAGATCAGAAATGTTGAAACAAACCAATGCTTGGATAACATGGGGCGCAAGGAAAATGAAAAAGTGGGCATATTCAACTGTCATGGCATGGGAGGAAACCAGGTAAAAATAATCTTGTCTTCATAATAAGTTTTAGAATATCCTTTAATGCTCAGCAGCTGTAACCAAATGTGAAACCAGGAAGATGTTTATCCGTTAAGAATATTGGTTTAACTTAATACATAGAAACACAGGACACTGAGTGCTTCCAGATTAGACTGAGAAAGAACCTGTTTCATATGTATGTATGTGTATATACATTTCAAAATGGTAGTATGGTTTGCAAGGAATTACCAGCATTTTGGAAAATGTGATGAATAGCGCATACCAATCTTATGCAACCGTTTAAAGCTTCCCTGTGACTTCATGTTCTTTTTCAGAAGTTTGTCCTATTGCTGTTGAAATATCTCATTTTAGGATCTATAATTCCTGTCTCCACGTATGTTGAATAAACCGTCATCTCCCTCTCGTTTTCTGGTTACCAAAGACAAAATCCAGTGTAATACAAACAAGACTTCCTTCTCTTCACTCCTGAAATAAGTACCCGACTCCAGAAAGATTCCAAACTCTCTCAAGTGGGTTCTATATGGGGAGGCTTTCAGACCCTTACTGTTGGATATAGCTCTAATATTTCCCACTTTCAATTCAATGAATTTTCTGTCAGGGATTATGGGTTAGGTTTTCCTAGTATAAAACACAAACCTAATTTTGCAGAGTAAAACAAAATGCAGCAGCTTCAGCTTAGCCCAGAAGTAATGTGGTCATTGAGAAAAACTCCATACCATAAAGTCAACTTACTTTATTGTAAGTAAAATAAAATATCCATACAGGAGAGTCACAAAGGAAAACATCCACAAAGGAAGCCTCAAAAGGAACCACAAAAGGAAACCACAAAGGTAGCCACAAAAGGAAGCCACAAAGGGAAGGATACAAAATGGAAAGGAGTATTTAAGGACATAACAATTAGACCCCACCTTTCCCCAGGAATCTAATTGTTGAGCACCTCTGCTGTAACTTGTTACAACCAAAATTAACATTACTGAGAACACTTAAAGGTACAAATATAATTTTGTAACATAAAACTTTCAACATTTTCTGTATATTAACAGTCAGTCAGTAGCCTTTATTTTGGTCAACAAACCATTGACTAAGTCAGGTGAAAGTAGAACAATGGAATGCAACATTTAAGAAATTAATAACATCACATTTGGGTTATGATTAATAAAAACAAGTATCACTATTCGCTATCAGTTGAATGACTGTCTTTATAATTTAAAGCAGGAACCGATTGCCAATTAATAAGTGTTTTGAGTACTCTTTATTACACTCTTAGCGTTTACAGGTTATTCATGAAGCATTTGTGGCTTTTTGCTGCTGCAAAGAGAAATTTGCCCACCTGTTCCGTTACCCTTTTGTCAAGATCGGACAGTAAATAAGTACAGTACCAATTTAGGGTTCTTCCTGGCCATTTTGTGAGTAGAGGGGATATTAACCTTAGTCTATCATCCCTGTAAATTGTGCAAATAAAAAGTACATGTATTACAGATTTGATTTTATCCTCCCCGCAAGGGCAAACTCTGTGTTCATAATCAGTTCCTTTGTTAGAATCACACTTTCCAAAATCTAACTTAATTGTTACCGGAGATTTTAATGATCGCCTGGGTCCATATAATCCAACCTTATTAGTCTCTAAGTTATGGCATCTGGAAGATATGGATGACCACTTATACAAGATTGATAGGAAATCTAAGTATAACAAGATCAACTTTGTAAGAGCATGCTTAGCGCAGATGACAACAAGACTAGCCTTAAACATAATAAATGGTGACCCTACATTTGAGAATTGTACCGAATTTACCTATATATCAGAAAGTGGAAGCAGTGTGATAGATTATGTGCTAGTAGCAAATCACACCTATAAATATATAGAGAACTTCACCACAGTACCCAGAACAGAAAGTGACCATCTCCCAATCTCTTACACAGTAGCTCTTCCTAATGTGGAACGCTTAAGCCCGCAACACTATCTAGACAAATCCACTCTAGACATAAGACACAGCAGACTTAAATGGGGGACAAAAAAGCGAAGCAGACCCCTAGCAACTTCAGACCCCATGCTACTGGAGGAGATGGGAAAAATCATAGCAGAAACAGAAAATGCAGAGGAAGCAGTATCAAAATACACACAACTTGCCAATGAATTAATTGTCTCTGGGTTAAATTTAGAAGGCAGACTTAGGATCCATAACCAAGGAGAAGGGGTCTCAGACACACAGAAAGAATGTTCAAAGCTAAGAAAGAAGCTAAATCAAATATATCAATCTTATAGAGCAGAAAACTCCAGGAATCCCCCCAAAATGTACTATACTATCAAAAAAACAATACAAAGTCATGACTCTGGCATGCTCCACATGCTCTCCACTGAATTTAGGCCTAACATTTCATTATTTGGGAGGTGCCAAAGAAAAATTTAAATATCCCAAAATTTTGTCTTCCTTTCAGTTGGGCCAGATTTAATACCCTTAAATCAGCCATACTATATTAACAGTTTCTTATGTTTGGCTTTTCCTGTCTTAATGATTTGTCAATGATTTCTATAATTGTAAAATAGCTAGATGAATTTTCTCTCTTGCTGCAGCTTTTGGCTTCTTTCATTATTCTTCCTTTTAAATTCAGATCCAGAGATGTAGTTTCCTTGAATGAGTCTATCCATCTGGAATGTGTTTTTTCTCTTTTCCTGCTGTCTTCTATCTTACCAAGCATTACTGTATTTTCTAATGAATTTCATCGTCTCGTGATGTGGCCAAAGTATAATAGCCTCAGTTTAGTCATCTTGACTTTTAGGTAGAGCTCAGGCTTGTTGAGTCTCTGGCATTTATTTGTCTTTTTAGAATTCCATAATATCTATAGGACATTTCATAATGATACATAGAAATGGGAAATATGATGGTGTGAACAATTTCAATGATATACAATATGGCCCTCATATCTGTAAGGTATATGTTCCTGACCTTGCGTGGATACTTGAAACTGCAAATAATAGTGACTCTTACTATTTCTAATGGGATGAATTATGGAGTTGCTGAGAATAAGGTGTAGCCGGAACAGGAAACACAAAGTAAATAAGTGAGTAGGTTAAACTGTGTAAGTAAAACCACATATATTAGTTTTGTGGATATGAAAGATTGTATAATATCTTTCCATGTCATGTTTTTAGTTCTTTTGTAGAAAACCCATCCCAGTTTTATTCTTCTTCTGATTTCTTGACTGCATTCACCATTCTGATTAATTATTGATTCATGGTAGTAGTCTTGAAATGTTTACAATCTAATATTGCGTCAGGATTTTGCACAGTGTCGTACACCCATGATATTCATGTCCTCTTATCTCTTATCATTTCTATCAAGGTACCAAAGTTGGTATAATTCAGGAAACTCCATGCTTATATATAAACTTGCAGAGGTACAAAAATAAGCATAGCATAGTTTGAAGTCTAGCAATTTATTTCCATTCCATTTCCACCTTACTACAACAGTAAGGTGATTTTTGAAGATTTGGTATTATGCACCTTTCGACATTATGCACCACACTTTCCATCTAACACATGGCTCTGATAAAAATTAAGCTGAAGGGAGAATTTTACCTGATGTGGCTTTTCCCTCCACATATTTTGCTTTGTCTAGGTAAGTTGGCATTGCTGAAATTCTCCCTTTTGTTCATATCTAAAGATTTGACAATTTGCTATGCTGTACATGAAGGATGATGCAGGAACTGCAGTGTTTTGCCATTCTGAAATAAATTACTAGGCACAAATATGATAATGCATTTCACACACACACACACACACACACACGTGTGTGTGTGTTTTGCTTATAGCATGCATACAAACATTTTGTAGAGAGTTCTAGGGCACTATAACTAAATATCAGAACATGAGAAAATAAAACAGCCTTGGAGCTGCTTTTCCAACTTTTCCTTTTTGAAAGCACCCTAATTGGTAACTTAGTATGATTTGCATGCATTCTCTAATTGGTAATGCAATCAAGTTCGATTTGCATGCTTTGCCAAAGGCTACATTCAGCAATTAATTGGCAAAAGCTTGCTCTCAACAATTACGAGAGAACACTTTTCCTGTAGCTTTGATTAGAATACTTTAAATCAATTGAGAGGTGCATTCATATTAACTGGGAGCCTTGTAAATAATTAAAATGGTCATCACATAGGTTGGTTTAATTTGAATTCATGGGTTTTTTCTGACCTGGATCCATTTTTAACTCAAATGTACAGTTTGGGATATATTGGTCAAAATCCCATCGTGGCAAGCTGCCCATGGAGTGCACTCTTCTGTGAACACTTTGAAAGCCTCCACATTCACCTCAGTAGAAGGCCATTATTTTGGCAGTGTCAGGAAACCAAGGAAGCCAGCTTGGAATCAAGAATTATGCCAAAATAATGGTGGCATTATCCCACATGCTCCCAGCTATCACTGACTGTTTAGGTTAATAGGGAGGAAGATTTGCATCCCACACTACCTGGCTACCATTATTCAGCCTGAAGAAAAACGTTGTACAAGGAGTTTAGTGTCCTAAAGCAATACTTACACTTCCTGGTTATAGCAGTATAAGTCACCACAAGGATTTGGGACAAGAATCTTTAGTCTTATCTTAGATTCTACAAGCAGTAGGAGTACACAATATCAATATTTGTAACATATGATTATATCTAACTCCCCTATGCTCTTTTTTATTATTCATTATTTTCAATAACAACAGTTTTATAGTATTGTATTTCTGTAGGCCTTTGTTTATTCACTGAAATTTTGCTTTCTTTTACTTGAAAAAGAGAAAAATACATAACTTCAGAACTTGTGATCAAGCAAGGAAGAGAACTCTCGGATCCCTGCCTATTAAAAGCTGCCTGGGTAAAGTTTCCAGGCCTGGATGTTAGAAGTACCAAACACATCCTGAGGGAAGGATATGGCACTTAGGAAGGAGTACTAAGACCCTTGTTAAAGAAACAAGATCTGGTCTTATGAATTCAGATAATTACAGTTGCCTCTGTCTTCCTTTTTGTGGCATATTGATGAATGACTGGTACCTTCTCTCAACTCAGATATTTTCAGAGGAAATTGTTTACTTGGCTCTGGTTTATTCTCTAGGTAGACTCAGGGTGCATCTACACTGTAGAAGTAATGCACTTTGACAGCACTTTAACAGCCATGGCCCAATGCTTATGGAATTAGGGGAGCTGCAGTTTGGTGAGGAATCAGCACTCTTTGGCCTTCTAACACTACAAAGTCTAGGTTTCCATAGCATTGAACCTTGGCATAAAGTAGTCTCAGATTGCATTCATTTTACAGTAGATACACCATCAGTTGCTCCATGGAAATTGAATTTGGAAATGCCTATGAGGAGTGCAGGCTTATCCATACTGTACCAATGAATGGTACCCTTTCACACTGTCTGGTTTGTTTAGGATTAGATGGCCTGATTATTCTGGGTTTCTGGTATTTTCTTGTGGGTCAGTCCCAAAGCTAGTGTTAAGGTTGAGGGATGCCTATTGAACATGGTACCAGTTTTCTTATAGCATGCCTCAGGGCTCTGTCCTTGTGTCTTCTTGCTAAACATTTACAAGATAGGGAAGCCTCTGAGAAATTTCAGCTACAATGTCTATAGCGTTTTTTTCTATTTGCAAATCCTAAGTAGCCTGTGACACTTCTGAATTCATATCTCAATGTTCCTTTACAACAGATGAAAGGAGACCAACATAATCCAGATAAGATAGGATTCTGTGTGCTGGAAAAACCAACCAATCTAAACTGAAATATAAAGCAAGTCCTGAATGTGATTCCTGCTAAAGGCTCAAGTTTACAGCTTGTGGATGTTACTGTTAGCGCCAGTTCAGGCACAAAGAGCAGTTATGGGTTAATACCTTGGCTTCAGTGAATACACAATAGATGCTTTAAAACTTAATTAATTACAATGTGTTACCTTCAAAGTAATAACTCAATTAGCTGATTATTAGAGTATGATCTACTACTTAGTTCTCTCTTAGAAGAAATATTACTATACTTGAAAATTAAGATGAGCTATGGAATATGCTTATATTTCCTTCTGAGCATACTAACATCAATCATTTGGGGTGGATATAAGTGATAGCACCTTCTCAGTGATGACCCCACTATTTGAGAACTCCAGTGGATGACCCCTGTAGTATAAGCCTTCAGACAGGGCATAAAGCTAATCTGCACCAGGGTATCTTTCTGTTGCTTATTCTTTGGATTTTAATGTTTTGCATCTCACTTTGTACTGAACCTTGTGAGGGCACTATCACTATTGATATTGCGGTATGTGATTTCATAATTATGAATTTCACAGTCTTGTTCACTATAGACAACTTCTCTTTTTTCCATGTATTATCTTCATTGCTACTTCAGAAATTCCTCAGTAAGCAAGATACGGAAGTGAGCAGTAGACTGTTTGGACCTGAATAATAATAAGATTGACATAAGCATACAAAACTTGCATGTTTTCGTGTTCCATGTTATTTTACAAATAGCCTTATAAAGTAAGCCAGTAATATCAGTCATATTATCAACAATATCAGTATCATCAGATGTGGCACCAAGGCTGAAAGATTCATTCTCATAGTTAAGATGAAATTGGAACTATTCCAGGTGACTCAGATTATATAACCATAGCACTTAAGTTGTGCAGTTCAGCTAGATTGATACGTTTCCCAAGAAAATTGCAAAGCAACATTCTCAATTGTGCCTTCTTTAGAATTATCACTCATTACTTGTACTAGAGTATTTATTTACATGGTTAAACTATCTGAAGATCTCATACTGGTTTAAAATTTGTTTTCAATATATCATCACAATAACAATTTCCTAAGTTTGCTATTCAGTTACAGTCATTTCCCAGACCTGTGGATGTAATAGAAATAGTATACCTATAACTTCTAGAATTCAGCTAAGAGTAATTCCCAGTAATTTCCACACATATTAACCTGACGGAGTTGTCAGTATTCAGCACAGTCGTTCTTGTTTCTGGTAATGGTCATCAATATTTTTCATCTATTACTCAGTCTGACCATAATAGGTGTCCAAAACTAATGTATGGTATCCAAGCTTTCCTTACATGAAAGCTAAGTGGCTCTGGTGGACTGCATGCATAGTGGCCATTGAAATACTGCTCAGATATCATTAAGCTTAATATGGCATTGTTCCATATCTACACAGAGGTAAACCCCATGAAAGCCTCCATAACGCGATAGCTAACAGATTGGATTGCCTAGTACACTACATTGCAGTACACTGTCTTTCAAATGTAGTTTAAAATGCAGGATTGTACATGTAGCAGGCCAAGAGTAGCAAATATGATTTATTGACAAATTTGGAGGTTTAACTTTTGCAGAGGTACTGCACCTCTAACCCTAGCAAATGTAGAGGTCTGACACTATATACATTCTTGGCATGTATTGTCTCTGGGTTCTGGGTGGATAGATTAAGAATCACAGCTTTCTTTTAAAACACCTTATTTATAGATTGTTTATCTATGTCAAAACATGCATTGAAGATCCTCTTGTGCAAAATGGCAGGGTATCAATTTCCCATGATTTCACTATTCTGTTGCAACATCCTGATGTATGACTCCAAGCACAGTGGAAAGGCAACCTGGCCATAGACAATTCACTTGCCACAATTATATCACTGTTACCTCTATACTTACCAGATACAGGTATCTGGATGGCTCAGAGTTGGGAAGCTTCATATCCCTTGTGATTATTAGAAACATGGGCATTCATCAGAAGTATTTATTACATACACTGTTTTTCACTGCACATGATTAGGCAACTACTTAAGTGAGAAGGACCTATAATCTATTACCTTTATCTTTTACATTTAATTTAATTATGTAGATATAATGCATATACACACACTGAAGTAATACTGCTAAAATAATCATTTTATTTCTTCTAGGTATTTTCATACACTGCTGACAAGGAGATTCGCACAGATGATTTATGTTTGGATGTCTCTAGGCTCAATGGTCCCGTGATCATGCTGAAGTGTCACCACATGAGAGGAAATCAACTTTGGGAATATGATGCTGAGGTAATTTTTTCAGATATAGCGGGAGGAAATCAAACTTACTTTGATTAAATATATTCAAATCGCATTGCAGATTTAAAGTTCATAGTTAAAAATCATTATTTGGCCAAAAAAAATCCCATTTAAGCCAACGTTGTATAGTTATTTTCAATATGTTAATTTGTTTAAGATCATGGTTGCTATTCCTATATGTTTCTGTGAACCTATCTCTGGTTTTAAAACTATCCTGAAAAACAAAACCTGGATCTCTCCACCTCCCAACTTACCATTGACATTTCACTCCTTGACATTAAATTCAGATCTTGCAGTATGTGTCTAATCTGGTGAGCGTGTTGAATAGGTATAGATGGTGTTGAGATATATATATATATATATTCAGACTTTGAATTTTTTAGGGAGTGTGTGTATGTATGCTTCTATAAACCCAATCTGAAAAAATTATGTGATGTAAGAATTGCTTGGTGAAAGGAAGAAGTGACTGGGTTTTTTTTACTCCATAAAGTAATATGAATGCATACTTAGATAGGTACGCTATTGGATACATTAAAAAAAACTTGTGTTGACTTTTCTCTGCAGCTTTGCCCAGGAACATTTTCACTGTTCCGTCCTATAACAATTATTATATTCTTTTTTTCACATCATATGTCAAGATTTGAAGTTTACAACACTAACAAGCACCAATATAACACATTAACTGGTATATAATACATTTTCTTGGTTGGTCTAACTATTTGGAAACTATTGTTGTGGTTGTATCCAGTGCACTATCATTTTGGCGATCCCTGGTCACCAAGGAAATGCTGTGCTTGTTTTTTAATACGTTTTTATTGTGCTTTTCAATATATACATAGGGTTATCCAGGGAAAGGCATTAGGGTGTGGGAAAGGAGGGGGGAGGGCTAGTAAGGAGGAGTGGAGGGGGGAGAGATGGAAGGATAGGGTTTAGTAGCATAAAAGACTTCCCAGAGAAGTGCCCAGGTTTCCCAGCTTCATCACAATATTTACCATAGTGAATAGTTATGTATATACTATTCCATTATGTATGAATTATTCCTTAGTGGAATGATTCTTTTCTGCTTAGTTATATTTCATTTATATCTATTATAAACTTAAGTCTTTGGTTTTTTATGTAAGTTTTAAAACCCGACCAATCCGTCGTATTATTTTTGTTATTAAGCTTTTGGGTTAAGGAGTCCGTTTGGATCATGTCCAATAATTTAAATGTCCATTCCTCAAGGTCTGGGGTCAAGTTCTTCTTCCAGTGTCTTGCAAGAGTTATCCGAGCGCAGGCACTTAATATAAAGAAATTTTCTCTTGTTTTTCATTGAAAGATTGGTTCGATATGCCGAGCAGGTAGTATTGGGGATCTCTATTGAATTTGATTTTTAAGATTTTTTGTTTCCTTGTGTATTTCTTTCCAGTATTTAATTATTTTTTTACACTCCCACCATTGGTGGAGGTAAGTTCCTGTTTCCTTATTACACTTCCAGCATCTGTCAGATGTCTTTTTATTGAATTTAGCCAATTTCGCTGGGTAGAGATACCACCAAAATTGCATTTTGAGCCAGTTTTCCCTTATTTCTGTAGTTGTAGTGTCTTTTAAGTTTTTTCAGCCCAATTTCCTCCCATTGCTGAAATAAGATTGTATGGCCTACATCTTTGGCCCATTTTGTGTGACATTCCTTTATTTGTTCCTCTTTTGTCTCCCATCCCAGAAGCTACTTGTAGAGAAAACTTATGTTTTTCTTTTTCCTTTTCATTACTGAGTCCCATACTTTGTCCTCACTGAAACCTATTTTGTGATCTTCTTTAAACCTCGGGTTTATTTGATAATATTGAAACCATGAAAGTGTGTGTTGTTCATTTCTTAATTCTTCCATTGTTTTAATGTTCCACATATTATTTAATTTCTTCAAGATTTGTTTGTATGTGAGCCAATTGTTCCTAGCTAGTTCCTTTTTATGGAATGCCTCAACCGGAGATACCCACAATGGGGTGTGTCTGAACAGCCTTTGTTTATGTTTTTCTCAGGTTTTTATTAGGGCTGACCTGATATAGTGATATGTGAATTTTTTTCCACTTTTCTCCTGTCGTACCAAAGGTACGCGTGCCTTTGGAAATACTGTGCTTGTTGGTCTCCTTGGAAGATGCTGCTTTTTGAGTTACGAACCTATGAATGGCTTGAAATCTTTGTAGGTACAGACATAATATTTTCTCTTATATTCTACTACAAGTTCTAAATCTGATTGAGGGGACCTCCTTGGCTATAGCTTTCGTATGCACACATGAAGCAATGTGAAGCATTGACCTGCATAGTTGCCTGCAGAATAAAAGGGGGAAGGCGGGAATATGCTTTCTAATACATTTTTAAATAGGCCTACCCAATAATTTCTAAAATGTGTAATCTCTGCAATTATCTGCTTACCAATAACTCCCTAATAAATGAGCCCTTTATTATTCCAAGGAAGCTGAACAATCCAATATGTCACACAATAATTCTCCACCCATAAAAACTACTCTTGCATAGTGCTGATAATAGAGAGTTGTGTGCATGGGTAGAGTGGTGGAGGACAATACATTGTTATCCTGGTGAAAAGACATATTGTTAATATATGAGAGACATACAGATTCAAGAATTATAGATCTGAAGCTGAAGAAGGGCAGGCTGTTGTTTTCTTTTGGGAACAATAGTTGAAATGCAGCTGTCTGAAACAATATTGAGGAATCAGATGCATTTATTCAGGGTGATTGACACATGGCTTTCCTATTTGATCTCATTGGCACCAGAGAGTGACTTCTATCCTTAATGCAGGCTAAACATTGCAGTATATGAAGCAAGAGTTCCCGCAGCTAGAGAAGCCCATTTGACCCCCTCAGCCCTAGTGCTGAAAATCATGGTCTGAAAATACCTCGTCATCGCAGAGATCACACCATATACATCAGTTTTAGGAATCTAGCTATGGAGAAGAAGGGAAATGTGGGGATTACATGAAAGTTCTGCTTCCCATGCAACTTTTCTTCAGCCCCAAATGGCCATACATCCCGGAAAACTCACAACAACCCAAGTGATTCCAGCTATGAAAACCTTTGACAACACAATTACAGCCTTTATTCCTGTGCTTTAACACACGAGAAGACTGTTCATGTTGACTAATATTTGAAAAAGTTAGCTATCTGAGATTCCTATACTAGCTAGTTAACTTAAATATTAGCTGATATAGGTAGTCCTCTCCTGTGATTAACAAAGCACAGAAATAATAGACCCTTCATAAGAACATAAGAACATAAGAAGAGCCATGCTGAATCGGACCTCAGCCCATCTAGTCCAGCATTCTGTATCACACAGTGGCCCACCAGTTGTACACGGGGATCTCGAGCAGAAGGGAGGGCAAAACCCTGACCTGCTCCCGACCCCCCACAACCAGTACCTTCCATCGTTACGATGCTGTGATATTTAATTTATTTAGGCCACAGAAGAGAAGCAGTACTTGCCCATTGTCTCCTTTCTTCACTATTTCATGGTCACTGTGAATAAGGGTGCATCTACACTGTGGAATTAATGCAGTGTGTCATGACTTTAACTGCTAGGACTCAATGCTATGGGATAATGGGATTTGCAGTTTGGTGAGACACAAGCAGTCTTTGGCAGAGAAGGTTAAAGACCTTTTAAACTCCTGAGATCTCATCGTATTGATCCATGGTGGTTAAAGTGGTGTCAAACTGCATGAATTCTGCAGTGTTGATGCGCTAGAAGTTCTTACAAGAACTTATTTATATAGCAATGCTGGTTGTTTTCTCTGGAGCTTATTATTTACACTGAGATTTTTAATGTTTACATTCATTTGAAATTATTGTTAGTAAGATATAATAGAAGTACTTGAAATGCATATTTGGTTATAGGGCTTTTTGTTTGTGTGTTTTTAAAGATGCTCTAAAAGTGTTCAGAGAAAAGAATGCACAATTATCTTGTAAAATCCAGTTTAGCCATTAGGTGGAGCCAGGGAAAAAGAAATCTCACATAGTTCCACTCCAACAGCTACATAAACACTGTGGAAACAGTTTGTCATTGCATTTATTTTAAATATATTTTTAATTTTATTGAAGTATTATTCATTTGCATTATTGAAAGGTCCCTTGCTTTATGGAAATATTTAATAGAAAATCCCAATATCTCATTAGATGCTTGTTGATTGTTCCTGGATTGTTAATAGTTTCCTGTTTCTTCTCTTTTGCAATAGGTACCCTGAGTTTCAGCTTTGTTCTTGTTATCTTCTTACTCTTTTAAATGAATTGTAAATGAAACCCTATACGAAAGCCCAAGAGAATGTCAAATGCCAGGTTTGCAGTGAAACAGAGGCTCCAAACCCCATGATTGTGCTGGGACGGGAGCTGTCTAGCTACCCTCTCTGAGGGTATCACCACCAGCTGCTACCCCCCCCCCCTGTTCTAAAATAACGTATGTGACATGGAAGTTTGGAGAGGGAGTGGGGAATCTGTGATAGCATCCCTGTACAAGAAGTCTGACTCAGGGCTGTGTGGGGAGGGTGATACAGAACATACTGTGTGCCATCCAGTAGTCACCATCTGCTCATCCACAGAAAACCATATTTAATAATCTAGAGCTGATGTAGTCTAACCAATGCAATTTTCTGAATCAGCACCCCCAAATAACCCCAGGAAGGTGCCCCTACTTCCAGGTGCCATATGGGCTGGCTCTGCTCAGGGGAAGGGAGGAGTAGGAGAAGCAGCAGTCAGGAGGCTTGTTGCACCTTTTGTGGGTAAGTCAGCCCCTTCCCTCCCCATATCCCCATAGCCTCGGCACTGTAAAAGAGTTTCGCGACACCAGTCATTCTTTTGCAATGGTGTAGTAATGGTGAGGCCATATTTTAGACCTTGGGGACCACTAGTGGGAACCACTGATATAAAGAAACTCCCTCCCACCCTGTAACATGCACTTCAACAACCTGCCCAGTGGGCAAGAGGGGGAAAAAAAGAACATGCATTTTGGTGTCAGAAGGCTCCAATGAAGCTGGGCAAACCAATAAACAAACCTGTATAAGTGAATACTAGAATTGTATGTGTATGTTTCCTTAATATGTCAGTTTATCTATGATGGCTCCATGAATTTCCTAAGGTTTTTTTAAGGCAAGGGATACTCAAAAGAGGCATTGCTAGCCCCTCCCTTCCAAGTCCATCCTACAGCACCTTGCATTCTTTGGCAAATTCCCATGCAAGTACTAACCAGGTTTGACCTTGCTTGACTTTCTAGATTTGACAGGATCTGGTACCTTTAGTATATTTAGGCCCATAATTTTCTTGTGATTGGTTAATGCTATGAAAAATAGAAAGTTTAACAACATGAAAAATTCACCTTATCTGATCATGATAATTGGAGCATCCCTTAACATTTAGTATTCTACATTGCTTGCCTGCTCATCAGTCTAATTTGTTTAAATACTGAGATTGTATTTCTTTTCAGTCTTGTGTGTGCATGTGTGTGTTCATACATACCATCAATGTGGTGTGTGTGTGGGGGGGGGGGGAGGTTGGAAAGCTCCCTATATGTTATAACTGCAATCTAGTGACAGGCAATGTGATATAATAGTTGGAGTGCTGAACTGAAAATCCAAGCACTAATCCTGTCATCAGAATCAGTATTGCCATCCTGGGCCTGTGACTTTCTCTCAGATTTAATTAAGTACACAAGAAGAAAGGCAAGATACTAAAGTTTTTAAAAAAACCAAGATACAAATCAAGCAAACTTTGTATTGGGTCTTAAACTGTAACATTCTCAAGTGAATGTATTGGGTCTAAAACTGCAGCATTCCCAACCTCGCTGACTAGACATGAAGAATGATGGTCACACAGAAATATATATATATATATATATATATATATATATATATATATATATATATATATATATTCTAGATGACTTTAAGGACTCATATGGATCCAATCTGAAGGAATAATCTTTAAGAATATAACAAGGATGTCAAAGCTGAGAACTAATCAGATGTGACTCAATATTTCTCTAACTTAACTGTATTTCCTGGTGTTTATGAACTTCAAATTTGCAGTGCAAATTTGGAGTGGAGTTTCAGCACTGGGAAAGGTTTAACCTTTTCACATGTAATGTTTGCATAATATAAATCACCCACCAATGGGTGGGGAAAATTCACCCATCTCATACAAATAGAACAAATTAAGGATGTTTAGCGAATGAAATTAAAATGAATTCATTAAATATTCTCATTTCCCCCCATTAAAATTAGTGGAAAAACAAAGGGGGAAATAGAGGCCAATCCAGGGGTAAGGCTCTGTGCTGGATGGGTCCAAATTCTTTTTCGGTTCTCACTTGAGTAGATCCATTGAATCAAATAGATTTATCTATGTGATGACTCACAGTTAACAATTGTTTTGTGTTCCTTCCAATTAGAACTAACAAATAGGATGCCAGCAATACTGAGGAATACACAGCACAGTTCACAGAAAGATCATTCGCAGGAGGAGAGAGAAAACTGAAACTGATAGACCAGTACTTACTTTTCTTATAGATCAGGTGTATCAAACTCATTTTCATTGAGGGTCACACCAAGGACTGCTGAATACATGAAGAGAGAGAGAGAGAGTCCATTGATAGTGATAACTATAATTTTTAATATAGTGTTTGGTGCTTTTTAGTTTTTACCCAGCTTGGGTCTCTATATATTATTGAACAGCAGTTCCCAACAATAGTTGTGGCCCTGAGGTTGGGAAAAGGTTACAGGGCATTTAAAGTCAGGCATTGTATCCACAAACTTTATATCTAAATTCAAACCCTTTTATCCTGACTAAGCAGAACGGACTGCAGCCTTCCAGATGTAACTGTATCACAGCTCCCATCAGCTCTAATCATATTGTCTAATGATGACAAATATAGGAGTTGCAGTCCAGCATCTGGAGAGCCACATAAAATGGCATGGTAGCCTTGAGTTTGACACATGTGGTTTAGATGTACTGTAACTGTGGGCTTTCCTAAACTGGCAAAGATTTTGGGTAAAGTTGGGAGATACTCTGGAGTTTTTTGGAAGCTCTGGGGTATTCTACAGGTTGGGGCATTCTGGGCAGTGGGATTCAGTCTGATTTGGTAAAACCCATTTTACATATTGAATACCAGCAACAAGACTCTTTCCTTGTACACATCAGTCCAGAGAAAGAAATGGATTGTGCTCATATTGCTGCCATCACCCTCATTCTTCTTGGTCATGTAGGGGTCCCTTTCTCACATTAGTAAAGGCATCTGCAATGGCCAGGAATTGGATAAAGCTTTGTAGCTTACTAGGTGTAGCAGCAGCAGAAACTCAGAGATGGGTGATGAGATGCATTTTCAGTCTATCTAGGTCCATATGGGCCATATATTCCAAAGGTGATCCAGAATTGGGGTACTTTGGATCAGGACTGGGGGAGTCTGCACTGTGGAGTCAGCCCAGTAGCTGAATGGAGTCTGCATGGCCCAACAGCACCAGTACCAATTCAGCAGTGCCAGTGTATCACCATTACTGTTCCCCTTGTTTCCTCAGGTGTAAAATTGCTGCTGTCATTGATCGTTGCATTTATTGATGCTGTCTGGAGTGCCAGATAAACACAGTAGAGGGGAGGGTAAAAGAAGAACTCCCTCCTTTCCCCCTTCTGCTCTCCAGTTGCTCTGGCCAGCATCAGTACATGTGCTGAATGATTACTGGTTGCCCTTAAGCCAAGGACATAAGGGGACATCAAATGCCACCCCTGTCCCAAGGCTGCACAGGGAAAGCAGGATAGCTTTTCAATATGGGAAAAGTCCATATTAAGTGGCCTTGGTGGGAGTTAGGATGAATGGAGCCCATGCATCATGTGGATACCACATTTATCCCTGACCGGAATCATTTGGCCTGTCTTGACAAGCCCTTCATCAATTTCTCTGAAATCATATTAAAAGACCTAGTTTTGAAAATAATTAGAATTGACTATAGAAGGCTTAGGGGTTTGTTGGGGGGTTGAGAGAGATTGAGAGAGGGAGCGAGATTTTATTGTCAATTATGCCCTCATAAAGTCAGATAATATTTCTGTTGCTCATTCTTTCTAATAGAAAATGTGATTATAAGTTGGGGAAAATAATTTTTATCTTTTAAAAAACTTACTATGAATGAAAAGACAAGGATCCATAGATATTAAGCTTTGAAGTTAAGAGCGAGCATGACAAACATTTTCAGCTACGCGCATGACTGAATGTCTGAATACAGCTGTTAGCATATAAAACTGGAACAAACATAAGCTCTCCATATATTATCTGGAGTTATGGTTTGACTTTACATCCTGTGTTTTGCTTCTGTCAGTATGTAGGTAAATGGGAATACAACTTTGAGGTAAGTATGTAAAATTTGGCCATCCCTGATTCTAGAGTAGAATACACTGCTTGCATGTTTACAGCTATAGTGTTAAATAGAGTAATATTGTTGCTTTCAGTAGGCTTTCCTATATGGTGATTGGCTTTAGATTTCCTATTATACTGAGCACAGTGCCAGAATTTGAAATTATTTTGTTTCAGTACTTTAGATTTGAAATCACTAAAGGAAACTTATCTATTTTTTAAAATCAGATTATTTTTCTCAGCCTTGCCCTGCATATTAGAGATTAAGTTTGTACAGATATTCATCTTGTACTTGACTGTTCTGCGCTATTTTAGAGTAGGTAATAAGAAAAGGCCCAGAAAAGAGTGGCAAACCTCCCATAGATTTTAATATTGCAGAGTAATGATTTTTGCTAGGTACACTACACAAACACTTTATGAAGTGTATTTTGGAGACACAAACTTACGCTTCTCTCATTCAGAAATCAGGATGGCAATACCAAGAACACTTGTAAGGATTCTGCAATTAGTCATAATGTGCTTGCATGTTGAGGAAGCATCCATACCTGCTTGATGGCAGGAGATGTAAGAAACTTGTAAGTGAAAATGATTGGCAAAATGAAAGACTTTTAATTACAACTCAAGGAACTTGCAAATGAGGTTTTAAAGTACTTTTGTAATGGATTGTTGGTGTATAAAAGGTTGTTCGAACACATTTCTTTTTTACTTTGAGCAGCCAGCTGTTAGTGTTCCTAGACAGGTTAGTCTAATAATGTTTGGCGAACATTCATTGACTAACTATGGCCCTTTCTACACAGCTGTATAAAATTCACATTGAACTGGATTATATGGCAGTGTGGACTCAGATAACCAAGTTCAAAGCAGATATTGTGGATTTTCTTCCTTAATATTCTGGATTATATGATTGTGTGGAAGGGCCCTACATTGGCTCATGTACAAGCATTTCACTTAACAATAGATTATTTAGATAATTGCCCATGCTTCCATGTGGGGTTTTAAATTAAGACAGCTAGGGCATTGAGATATCTATCTATCTTATGGCATATATATTAGAGCATCTAGAATGCCGCCTGCTTACTTTCTGTAACATTGGCTTTATGTAATAAAAGATTAATGGTCTCATAAGATCATTATTTCCCTCTAAATTGGCAGGATTCAATGAAAAGCTAACAATATGAGATGACTATATATGGATTTGAGAAAGGATTAGCTTCATTGAATTCCATACAAATCAGTGGAGTAAAAAAAATCCATTAGTGTTTTAGTCTAAAGTATTATGCAAAATTTTCTTACTATGTTTATAATTATTTTTTGAATCCACTAAATGAATTTGTACAGTATTTAAATACATGGTGATTAAATCTCCCCATTAATTTAGTCACATGAGATTTGTTTTCCACTAGTGGGAAGGAAAAAAGAAGGAACATGAACATGCATTTTGGATACATAATAAACTGAAAGCGAAAATTGATGTTCTAGCTGCTGACTCAAAGTGACATTATAAGGACAGTCATTTCTAAATTTCCTTACTGTTCTACATCACACTCTAGAAAAGAAAATGGTGTGCTGCAGTGAGTTATTAGATTAAATAATATGTGTTTTGTTTGAAAAGATTGGAGGAAAATTGCATTGCAGCACCACTATCTCATTCTTGAACACGGTTCTCCATGTTGGTTGGTGAGGGTTGCTTCATTTGTTTCCACGTAGCATTCCTTAGAACAGTGTTTCCCAACCTTTTTTGAGCCGTGGCACACTTTTAACATTAAAAAAATCTGGGGGCACACCACTAACCAAAATGACACAAAATGACACTCTAACACAGTAAAGAACGGCTGGGGGATGATGGCCTGCTGGGAGCAGCTGTTGGGAGTGCCAAAGCCGGGGGAGGGGGCAGAGCCAGGCCGCGCCATGCCCCTCCCCCGACTTCAGCTCTCCCAGCAGCTGCTCCAGTCTTGAGGGGGCAGTGCCAAGCCAGCAGTGGCAGAGCCAACACACTGTCCCCTCAAGGCTGGAGCAGCTGCTGGGAGTGCCGAAGCAGGGGGAGGGGGTGGAGCCAGGCTGCACCATGCCCCGCCCCTCCCCCAGCTTCAGCTCTCCTACAGAGGAGGAGCATGAGCTGTAGACGGGCTTCAGTGGGTGGGGCTCCTCCTCCACGCGGCTTCAGCGAGCGAGGGACGAGAGTCATGGCAGGAGTCATGGTGGATTGGAGGCTGTCTGGGGAAACGGCTGAAGGAGGCGGTGACCCGGCCCCTTCTTTTTCTTCTTCGCCGCCCGGCCCTTCCTCCTCCTCTCCCAAGCAGCAGGTGTTCGGCAGCAGGAGGGGGGAAGGAAGGGGGGCAGAGAGCTTTTCTCGTGGCACAGCAGGAGGTCTGTCACGGTTGAGAAACACTGCCTTAGAAAAATAAGTAATTTGTATCTTACCCTGGCAGGACCATGCAATGCATTCTGTCAGTGCAAGTCTGCACATGGTCTGGTTTTATGCTACCAGGGGGAGAGCAGGAATCAGAAACTAACCAGTCCACATTCTGCTTTTGAAAGCCAAATTTTCTTATTGTTCCCTTTCATCGCACTTGAAATGCATTTTTTTACATTAGAGGTAGTGCTCTCTGAGAGCTTTCTGGTGACTGGGTGGCAGTCAGCCAAAGGTGGAAAAACAAGGCAAAAATATGCTTGTCCTAGTTTTCTATCCATAGGGAATGTTTGCATAAAAGAGCTTTAATCAAATCAATCCCTTTCTGAAAGCAACAAAAAAAATTATGTACAATAACTAAAAATTATCCATGATTTCTCACCTGGGGTTTTCAGCAATGCAAGCCAAAAATCCTAGAGTCTGGACCTACTCCCTTCTATATAATTTTGTTGAATAGTAACTTGATTTTCAGCTAGAATAAAACAATCTTTTCATTTGAAATGGGGCCACCTGGATGACTTTGAGTGAGAATGGAAATCTGCTTATGGCTCCCTAGATCATGTTTCTAGATGTAGTTTTTGGCCTTGTGAATTTATTCAGGCTGCCCATTTTTCATCATTTTATTAAAACCTTGCAATTTCTGGGACCACCTGATGATGAAACCTCACAGCTTTATCTAAGAGCATGAATTTATTTTGGTTTGTTGGGTTTCTCAAGCTAGTAGTAGAGGTGGGGGGGGGGGGGAGTGGGTTGTGGTTTTGTGATGACTGTTCATGCTGTCATTTTTCTGTCATACAGATGCACACATTTCTTCATATCATTACCCAGTCATGTCTAACCATAAGCAGAATAGAGGACGGCACTCGTGGCCCCACAGTGGAGACTTGTAATGGCAACCGTTTCCAAAGGTGGCTACTGAGAAACTACACACGGCAGGAGGTTTTTAGGAAAATATTTTCCAGCCCCACTGATTACTTCCTTTAGTACATGCCTGGAGGTTGGTATCAAAGGGGGGAAAACCCTAATCTGACAGCTTGCTTGCTTTTTGTTCTTTCTCTCTTCCTTTCCCACAATTAGTTTAGTTTATACATAGCGTGAAGTCGTAGAAATAGCAGCTTAACCATGGCATTAATTTGATGTTCCTAAACTGGGTTTGTTAAAAGCAGCTGAAGTGAAAAAACATCTGTTAACTGCCTTCTGTGCCATACCTCCATCCCCCCCTTTTTCCATTTCTCTCTTTATTTGAAACAGTCTGTGAACTAGAAACCATAGTTGGTTTGTGTTCCATTTAGAAATGCCTCATTCTTTGTAAGTAGCATCTGAATTAATTGAGCAGTCCTGTATTCTGCTTTTGCTGCCAAGATGCAAACCTTGTTTATGTTATTTAAGAATCAAAATGCCATCCATTGTATTCTATATTGAGGGTGTTACAGAGAGGAGGGAGGTAACATTTCCCTGTTTTTAGCCATGCATTGATGCCCCAGAGTCAAAAACCGCAGCTCATAAAATTATGCACAAAATACAGACCCCTTAAATGGTAGCCATTGCTGTTGTTATCCAAAATGAATGCAGCAGTACCGGAAAGAAAGCTTATAGCTTTTTAAACACTTTATTGTTTATTGTACAGTATAACCCTCAATAGCCAATGGATCCATTTCCACAGTTTCCATGTCTGATATAATATGTCCTCTCTAAGCATTTTCTAAGTACTCCAGTGTGACACTATGGTACTCTTGGACCAGATATATTTCATTTCAATAGGGTTCACTATTATCCTCAATGTCACATATCCATGCAAGGTTCAGGAACATATCCACCTCAGATACCAAAGTGGTACTGCGTCTTTTTTCCTCATCTATCCTGGGACCATTTTGGCTTCTATATTGGAAGAAAGGTAGTTATAAAAAATAAACATGTTAGCATTGTTGCAAAAAAAAGGACACTTTTTGCTTCTCCTGGGTATCTTGTGTCCTGCCACATGGCCTTTCAATGTTGTGGAGTAGAACATGAGATCAGGCTGTTAGTCAATATGCAAAGAAACATTTTGTTATTTGAGAACATTATTTGCCACATTGGAGTAATGTGGGTCAGCTAGGATATTTACTGAAGCTGATTGATTCTACTAAATCCATGAATAGGTTAGTGTAAGCAAGGCAGCATTTTGACCCTTACTTTTTATATACTGCCTTTGCTTACACAGTAGCAGTGTTGTTTATTTTTACGAGGATTGGGTGGTTTCACATAGAAGCAAAAACCAATCTGTATTACAAATGTATGCACCAGAGGAGATCTTGACTCAAGGCTGAGGCTATGGAACTCCCATTAAAGTATGCAAACTACAAAATGTGCAATTACACATTACCTTCCTGTGTTTGTTGCAGGAAGTATCCATCCAACCACCTGACTTTTACTATAGTTGCTAATCGTGTAGAATTAAATCAGTGGGGGAGTAAAGAATCCAATCAGCATTGGCCTCCTGGGCCGCTGTAGAAAGAACAGCATATAATTTTACATGTTTTCCAGAGGTGTGCATCTGTTGAGTGTTCTTATCAGTCTGTTCCCAAGACTCCCACAGGTTTCTCATTCTAGACTCATCCCAACAATTGTCATATAGAAAATAACAGACATTAAGAACCAAGTCTGTCAAATCACATAATAAAATGTGGTCCAGGTTTTGGAAATGTAAATATATCTTTGGAGCAAATGTACCTAAATGCAATCTTAGCCATTTGTGTATAGGTACAAGGTCTCATTTTAGAGAGTTGCTTTGTTTTAGCATTTTGGCAAACTCTCATTTATTCAAATTTATTTGTAGCTTATTTCACATAAATGAAATTGTGATAGTGGAGGAAGATAATGTGGAATATAACAAGAACCCCATAACCATATGGGATATGTTCCTGACCAGAATACAGTTACCTAAAACTTGAAAATTATTAAATTACCTAATGTTCAGTCGCAGCATACCAGACAACATATTTTAGAATTGCTTGGAGGATCTAGTAAATTCCTAGAGGGACAATTTTTCTTTGGTGCAGGTAAGTGAAACCGTGGATATGGGTTCTGTGATTATAGAAGCCTTACTATATATGAAGAAGAGAAGCTATTACCACACAGGTTTTCACTGTCTTTGAAGAATAAGATACATTATGCCTCTGGATGCAGCTTTGCTTCAGAGTGCACAAATGACAGCTACTCCCTTGAGTGTCCCCTGCTGTTTTTGTCTGATAATCTGGCTATACCCTCTGCTAGAAGGCAGTGATGGGATAATTCCTTTCTCACTAATGGCTCACTATAGTAAAGAAAACTGGCATCAGCAAACATCTGTAGAGCCACATATCCCATCTCTAGTATAAGACCAAGATATCTCTCAGAAATCTCTCCAAAAATTTGAGATCCATCAGTGAAGCCATGTTCCCATCTTAGGTTTAGTCCCTTCATCCAAGAAAAACTTATGTCTGGTAGAAAGTTCAGTGAACTGTTTGTTTGGTTTGGTTCCGCATCTTTTTGGAGGGAGCCTATAAAGAAGCCTTTGGAAGCTGTCCTGTCTTTCTTTAGTTGGCCCTTGCTTTAGCTTTGCATTTAGTTTGTGCTTATTATAGCTTTACTTTCACATCAGTTTTAGTGTGATTTTAAAAATATATTCTGTGGAATTGTTATGTATGCCACTCTGGAAGCAGTATTTGAAAGCACCCGAGAAATCCAGTAAGTAAATATGATTCAGTGAATAAGTCCCATTTGTGTGTGAGAGAGAGATACAAGGAGTGTGTGTGTGTGTGAGAGAGAGAGGGGGGGAGGGAGGGAGGGAGGGAGAAGGTGGGTAGAAAGTGTCTTATATAAACAGAATTTTCTTACATTATATTTTTGAAGTTGACATGTACTGATGCAGTTTATAAAAAGTACTGGCTAATGGTACATTAAAAAGAAAAAAAATCTGTAGATTTATACTTTGATTGATGTGCTCGCACTCTGATTTTTTTTCTTGCAAGTTTCAAAAGCATGTTAAAATAGTATTTCTTAGAATTTATCTCAATACTGAAAAGTGCCGCAACAGTAAAAGAGACATTATAACTCTCTTCTTACGAATATATGAAGCAAAAACACAGTGGGCTTAATTAAGATCGTTTACTTTTTTGTTGTAATATACAGATATTATTCTTTTGCACAAGTCTGTATGTGTTCAAGTAAGAGAACAGACGTTTTTAAAATTATAGTTATTTGTGGTAATGACAGAACAGATACAATAGCTATTTATAAGAGATGTATGAAAAACCCAACAATACACTTGTCTGACATGAAATTATGCAACAAATACAGAGGTACAATTCATGGAAGGTGGGTAGAAAGTGTCTTATATAAACAGAATTTTCTTACATTATATTTTTGAAGTTGACATGTGCTGATGCAGTTTATAAAAAGTACTGGCTAATGGTACATTAAAAAGAAAAAAATTCTGTAGATTTATACTTTGATTGATGAAGTTTGCACATTATCTGCAAACTTCCTTCAACCTATAAGCTGTTTGAATCTGGTGAATATTTGACCCACAAAATTAAAGCATGTTAGTTATATTAAGTTGTCCTGAATTGTGATTTGGCAGATAAGTTGTTTTCATATCTCTTACAGCAGAAGAACGCCTTGTTTTCACAGGACAGCAAAAATATGAAATGGCTTTGAGTGATTTAATATAACAGATGTAGGGTTTTCTTTGGGAATTGAATGACAGTTTGCTTAAAGTAAGAGGCAAACCTCGGGGAGATGTTCCTTAAAGAGCTTTCCTAGTAGAAATTGTACAGCACATGAAATTGAAAAATGTAATGCTTGTCAATCTAGTGTGAAATAAAGTGTAATCATTTTGCCATTATTTGTTCATTGGAACTATTTTAGGGTAATGACCATATTTTGAAAAGAAAAAAGGAGGAAACCACGTTTCTACAGTGGTGTCCTAATATGTGATTTCACTTTCCCTTAACATCTTCTTTAGCTTTACACAAAACATAACAACAGTGTTTTCCTGCAAACAGATCTTTGCTATTGATTACTGAACAGGCCAGCACAAACCAGTGAGCTACATTGGATGCATTGCTTCATTTCTTGGTTTATTTTTGAAAACTTAAAGAAAGCAGTGTTGGTGGCCTGGCAAAACAATACTAACTCTTATTGCCACATTATATTTTCAATTGAAATCTCCACTAAAAGTGCCCGCCCCCATGTTTTTGAGGCATGGAGAGGTACCCCTGTTGTATTTCCCTAATTTTGCCCAGTAGAGGTATTAGAAAGCCTTTGGAGTCAATGGCTGAAAATCAGCATTGTGTTCTTGACCCAATAACCAAACTAACTCCCTGGTTTTCTTCTAAACCACATTGGCTGTGTTTTGGTGTTGTGGAACATATCTGCTGCCTATCAATTCTTCAACATGACATCCCACATTCCTTGGCCACTACTACTGAAATTATTTCATAGCTCAGGTGTTTAGGATGGCAGGTTGCAGTAAGGCATTGCTCAGAAGAAACTAAGAACCAGAAGCCAGTGTGAAGGAATAGGAACAGGGAAGGCAAGTAAGGCATTTAACTCATATTTGGAGAAAGTTTATAATTGCAGAAGAGGTAGAAATTAGAACAGGAGTGTGAATAACAGAACTCTTGAAATGTGGCAGCATGCCCACAGTTTGCAGTGATGCAGTCACAGAAGGGCAGCATGGTGGGACCACAATAATTCTTGGGGGTCTCATGTTGTCCTTAGCCTGTGTGCTGTCTGTCCCACTGTAAACGATGAAGACGTTTGTGACTTGATAGCAACATATAACTTGATTGCTACAACTAAGCTATCAAGTTATATAAAGTCACAGCTGTATGATGACCCTGCCAAGTAACCAATCCCACTCCTACTCCCACAAGACCTTGTAGTAAAAACTGGGGGAGAAAAAATAAAGTTAACAAGTATTTTGTGTTGTTGTTGTGGTTATGTGTCCTCAAGTTGTTTCTGACTTATGCTATCCCAAGATGAACCAGTCATGATTTGCCCAAAGGGGTTTGCCTCTTCCTCTGAGTGGGCATTCAAAACCTAGACTCCAGAGTCATAGCCTAACACTCAAATCACTACATTGTGCTGGCTCTCAGCAAGCACTTAGTTAATCAATAATATAAACATTACTGAGTAACTGCAACATAGTTTTAAAAGCAGAATTGACACTGGGGAGGAGGGGAGTCCCCGCCTCCTGCCCCCCCCCGCCGCTATTCCTGACCGAGAGGCGGCAGGGGGGGTGGGAGGACGTGGGAGGGGCTGGGGGAGGGGAGGCGGGTTCCCTCCTCCTTCCAGCCGCCCGTCTGGAATGTAAGTGAACTACACCTCCCAGAAGGCTCAGCGCCGCTCGCTGGGAAACGGGCCGGCGCGGAGCCTTCTGGGAGGTGTAGTTCACTTACCTTCCAGGCGCCGCATGGAGCCGGGTCGGGCGAATGCCTTTCCCGCTGCGTCCTCGGCCTCTCTCACCGACTGCCTTCCTGTTTGGGCCCCGGGCCGCGGCGCCGCCTCCTTGGCCTTCTGCCGCTCTCCTCGGCCGTTGGCGCGGGCCGGGCCAGGGACCGGGGAAGAGGCGTCGGAGGAGGCGATGGCATGGGCCGGGTCCCAGAGAGGCTGGCAGGCACTGCGAAAGGCCAAGGATGCGGCGGAGAAGGCGGGGCGTGGATGCGGCGGGTAAGGAGTCGGGGGCGCGGGTGGGGTGGGAGGGAGGAGGAGGACGGGGTGAAGGGGAGTCGGGGTGGGAGGGTGTGTTGGAGGAGGAGGGGCAGGGAGAGGAGGGAAAAGAGGTGCCCGGGAAAAGCTTCCCTCCTGCCTCCTCAGGGATCGGGAGAGAACTGGGCAAAGCGGGCTTTGCCGCCAGGGCCTTCCTCGGTCCGGTCCCGATCCTGGCGGAGGTGGGAGGGAAGCTGCTGGGACGGCGGCGGGGGGGGGGGGGTGCGGAAGGAGGTGGGAGGGGCTGGGGGAGGGGAGGCGGGTTCCCTCCTCCTTCCAGGTCCCCCCCCCGCCCGCTCTTCCTGATCAAAGGAGGAGGCGGAGGAGGCGCTCTGGCTTCCATGTGCGAACGTTCTAAACGTTCGCGCTGGCAGCAAAGTGGCCGGGGTGGGAGTTCCGTTGGCAATTTTTTGGGGATCGTTTTTTGGGGTGTTGGGAGGTATGTAGGTCCGGGTTTTTTTGCCGTTGTCTGTAGCGAGTGTAATGGTCCAGTCGGTTGTCAAGTTTGGTGGTTGTGGGAGCCATAGTTTCTTTGTCTATATACGACATTAAACGGACTGAGCAAATTTATATATATCCCTGCTGTTCTGTCCGGACAAACTGTACACTTGTTATGTTCGGGTCATTTTGACCCGGGTGTTATTTTGAGCCACTGAAAAGTTCTTTTTGAATACCTGTTGCATTATTATACTGTGTGTGATCATAGTTGTTCATTATCAAAGAAAAATTGAATAAAAACTTTTCTTTTTTAAATTTTATGTTGATTAATGTAAAAGCCTAATTTGCATGTTACACCAAAGTAACAACTTGTGCGTGAATAATCAGCTATATCTTTTACAACAACATCAACAACAACTTCAGGTAACTATTAGAACAACTAACTTAAAACCCCTGCTGTTCTGTCAGGAAAAACTTACACTTGTTATGTTCGGGTCATTTTGACCTGGATGTTATTTTGATGTTATTTTGAGCCACTGAAAAGTTCTTTTTGAATACCTGTTGCATTATTATACTGTGTCTGATCATAGTTGTTCATTATCAAAGAAAATTGAATAAAAAGTTTTTAATTTTTTTTTATGTTGATTTATGTAAAACAGCCTAATTTGCATATAACACCAAAGTAACAAACTTGTGCGTGAATAATCAGCTATATCTTTTACAACAACATCAACAACAACTTCAGGTAACTATTAGTACAACTAACTTAAAACTAAAATAAATTTTAACAGTATAAAAGCATTTTGAAAAAATAATCAGAAAAATAATCAGAAAAAATTAAAAAAATCAGTTTTTCCCCAAAAGGTTTCTGCTAATCTATTTATTCAAAGGCAAAGAAAGAAAAGCACTTTTCCACACCCCTTTCCCATCTAAATCTTTATTATTATTATTATTATTAATTATTATTATTATTAGTTATAAATGTATCCATCCATTTATGTCCACCTAAAGCAAGTAGATAACTTGATAAACAATAGTAGATGCAATAAGTAGTCTCAAAATAAACTAAAAATCCTTTGTTTTACTCAAAATATCGTATTAGATTAGTATAAAAGGCTACCGGGTCAATTTGACCCGAACATAACAAGTGTGTAAAAATCTGTAGCGCAAAAAGTAAAGCACCGAAACAAAAAAATTAAGTACCCTTAGTATGAACCCCGTAAATTAGGAAAATAGAAGGAACCACAAGTTTCAAAATCAAAAAATGAATGAATAAACAAATATCTAATTTCCAAAACGGGTCAAATTGACCCGAGCAGACCAGCAGGGTTAAAGATGAAATACTTGCTGAAATTGAACTTATGGCCTTGAATACATTGGTTTCTATAGAAAATGAGTGTTGTGTTCTGTCTTAGAGCCCATTCTTTCCTAGGATGGCCAAAGATTGGGTGTAGTGTACATATTTTGCACGTAGAAGGTCCAGCTTTGCTTTACAAAAATCTTGGCTGCTAGGTCTGGTAGAGAACTTTGCCTGAGTCTGTAGAGAACTGCTGGTAATCAGTGTATGCTGCCAGTCTCTATAAATCTACTGCAGGCAGGGCCGTAGCCAGGATTTTGATTTGGGGGGGGGGCTGAGTTTGGTTCGGGGGGGGGGCTGAGACTGGGTGGAAGAGGGTCTACCCTAGAAACCTTTTGTATTGTTATCCCAATAACCCCATTAATGTGGGATATAATGAGCATGGTGATCAGATCATGATATGAATAAACATAACAGTTTAAATAATGTACCAGTAAGGCCCTTTCGCGGACCACCCTGAGAATTTCGGGGCTGAAGCCCCTTAGCCGCCCCCGGCTGCAGGCATACAAAATGTATTAGGATTCCAACTCAGTAGAATATAGTTTCCTGTACCACATTGTTAAAACAGGTACCACATTGTTCAAGGCCAGTCTCTCATTAAATAGAATGAGGCAACTGACTCAATCAATTGATTTTGAGAGTCATGAAAGGCAGTGTTATTTTTACTGACACCCAAGAAGGTGTGTATGCATTGGGTGTGTATGATTGAATTGCTAAGGAACAGGAAATATGGTCAAGGGCAAAGTCAATTGAATAACCTTTGATAATATGAATATTGACTTGGAAACCAACTAACTCGGTAAGTCCTGAAGTTGCTACAAGTTCGAAGGCTAGTGAAGTGTTTGTTTGAAAACAAATTGCATTGTTATCATCAATGTCCAACATTAAAAACTATTTTAAAGATGCCATCTTCAACCTACTGTCCATAGGCATTTACTTTTCCTCTTATACTTCCTGATTTTGTTATATTCTGTTTTGTTTTGCTTAGAGATTCATTTTTTTAAAAGTGAATGTGATGTGGTGCAAATGACTAGCATCCAGCTAGCCTGTCTTTTATCTTAGATTATTCTCAAATATAATCTCAAAATTATGGAATTTTTAGGATTTTATGTGAAAATTTGATTTGAGAAAAAGAAAACCCAAAGTATTTTTATGTAAACACCAAAAAATGTATTTGGAATAAAATGCATTTTTAATTCAAAATCATTTGTACATAACATATTTATGCAAAGAACACCTTTTCTGCAATTATCGGAGGTTGAAAAATCTCACATTTTCTTGGCAGGTCTCAGTTTATCCTAGCACCTTTTGTGTCAGAAGTGACAAAAAATTTGCATCTATTCTTTACATTCCCACATCCAGCACCATCCACTTTCAGGCATGCTTCTGGACCCTGCTAGGATCCAGAAGTCTCCTTAGGGGAAAAAATGTTTGCTCGATGCAGCACAGTCCTCAGCAACTACACTTACCTAGTCATAAGCATTAACAAATTTATAGTTGTTCTACTGAGCATTATATCTTCCGAACAAGACTTGATATGTTGCTTCTCCTCTTATTTTCTCTCATAAAGTCCATAAGCAGAAAAAGCTCAGCCAACCAAAATCATAATACTTCTCTTAACAAAAAAAGTCAGTGATATGATATGTGGGTGAGTTACAAGTTAGTTAAAGATCACTCCTCCATACTGGACATTCTTTGTTTTGTTTTTTAAAAGTGAAGATATGGGGAATAGGTTTCAATAAGAGCTGTCCATGTCCAGTTAAAGAGAAATCATTTTGCATTTGTCTTTACATTTGTGTGTGTGTGTGTGGGGTTATGAAATAATTGATCACTTTGACAATGACATGTTGGGGGGGGATAAAATGATATGTGTTGAATATCAGAAAAAATATCAAGAAAGAAATCTATGACTTTGAGGCATTGAGAATAATACAATTCTTTTATTAGCTTCCAAATTTAGAGTCAGCATTGGACTCAAGATAGATGACAAGTGGAAATACATTACAAGGCAATGGAATCATAAGGTGCTTTTGGATTTTTGAAGACTTTTGTCTTCTAAGGAAATTAAAGGTCATTAATCCATCTAACTGTGTACTTGAGAATACTAATATATAACGTTATATGATCATATCATATATGTAAAAATCTTCCACATCACTTACATTTTTTTAACATCCTGGTGCATTCCCCCCATTCGTTTGTGTTTTTGCCATTCCCAGTTTCCAACCTTTCAGTTAAATTTATGCTAATCTTTAATCTGAAACCATCTTTAGAGAGTTGTTCTGTGCTAATATTTATTCTGAATATTTTCCAGCTCTTAACATGTGGAATAGTTATCCCAATAGTTGCAGATGGCGGTATGTCACCTAGAATTAATTATATACAGGAATAATTTTGCAGTTAATGTGTACCATATGTCTACTGTTTTTATTCAGAATCTTTTAAATATATAGATCCTTTCCTGGGTAGGTGAAAAGACAGCCTCAGGTACAAAAAAGACACACAGGAATAAATAGATAGTGACCACTTCAAAACAAAACTACAGTCTATCAGATATTATTTTTTCGTTGCACCAGATGCTGCAAGTCGCTTCTGGTTGCTTCTGGAGTGAGAGAATCACCCGTCTATGAAGGCGTTGCCCAGAAACGTCTGGATGTCTTCCAGTCCTGCGGGGAGGCTTCTCTCATGTCCCCCAAAGTCTGCAAACTTTGTGTTTTGTTTTGTTTGTTTGTTTTTAAAGCAATACAACAGTTTGGTTCACTCCTGACACGATAAATAAATAAAATTGCACTAGATTGTACCATACAGACGAGATGTGCGCCTTAAAACACACAGAGAGCCAGATCTTGCTTTCTCTAGTGTTTCCTCTCAGAAGACATGAACTATCAATACTGTGATAGTGTTTGAGTTAATGTATTATGGAGATCTTGTGAATGTCGGACTAGGACTTTGAACTGCTTCAAATCTGTACTCAGCCATGGAAATGCACTGGTGGCATTGGACAAGTAACACTTTTACAGCTTTACAGGAAGGCAATGAGAAATTCCCTCTGGCTACATCTTGCTGAAAACATACCATAGTGAGTTTGCCTTCGGTAGACATAAATCAGAAAGAACTAGGAGGCACCTTTTGAAAGACTTTGCTATGAAGACGATTGTGGTAAAGGTAGAGTATAAGTTGTTTGTTTCCTCTAATAAGACTTGTGAGCTTGCTATTCTTACCAGGCTGGCTGAGAAGTGCCCTTGAAATAGGCACAAATATATTCCTAAACTTTGACCAATCACTGCTTCCAGTCAATGTAAGATCCTTTTTGAAACTACTCTTCCATATCGGGAGCCACCACTGCACATCTCCTTTGTTTTCTGAGATTGTAGTACATGAAAGAGAAATACTGGGTCATATATTGTGATTTCTTCTCATGACAAGGTATATGTAGTTTCTGGAGAAATACATATACCATCCAAAACTTAAACCATCTTCCTCATGTTGATCGTGCTTGTCTTTTGTTTTTGTTTTGCAGCGGCTTACCTTGAGACATGTGAACAGCAACCAGTGTCTCGACGAACCAGCTGAAGATGACAAAATGGTTCCTACCATGAAAGATTGCAGTGAAAGCCGGTCCCAGCAGTGGCTGCTCCGTAACATGACCTTGGGTGTCTAAAACCAAGGGAGAGACTTGCGGCATTTCCTCAGGCCTTGAAAGGTTCTAGACCACATGTACTTCACTCATTTTCATCAGGAAAAAGGAGACACATTATTTTTCTCCTGTTGGTGAAGTGAAAGGTTTTGAATGCTTGGTTAAGAGCCCACTTGTTGGAAAAACTTTTTTTAATTGCTTAAAAGCATGTTTGCACTTTTTCCCCTCAAATTTTTTTACTCATTCAGCTGAACACAAGAGCGCTTTAATATACCATGACATACACTGTTATCAGGACATATTCACGAGGAGATCAGACTCATGAGAAACATTACAAGGCTAAACTCCAAGATCTTGGGGGTGGGGAAGTGGGCTTGCTGTTGGTTCTGTCATGTAATGTTGCTTGAAAGTTACAATGTTAAATGCCTTATGAAATTAACTTGCATTGTGAAAGACTATATCATTTGTTTCATTTAGGTGATGTGTGTGTACTGGCCGGTCCTTCATGGCAACAAAGGAATCATTAGGTTTTTAGTCAACCATAACCAATGGATAGCTCAGCTGAAAGGATTTCTGGACAGTAAATTTGCTGTACGTAACAGAGGTTTTTCATGTATATTATCAAGAAGAAGGTGCCATTCTTTTTTTCTTGGTAAAATCAACAATACTTATTGAAGGATATGCTAATAGATGGGATATAAAACTAAAATACCAGTGAGAGCTAATGTAATGGGGTAGAAGTCAGACAGATGACGTAGCCTGTGACCAGATATTCCTAGTCTGACCAGATGCTATCAATTCTGTGTCACAGAATTGATAGTATCCCCAAATACCACTGCCAAATGGTAATCCATTGTGAAAAATAATATTGCCATTCACATTCTTTTGAATCTTTTGAAAATATGGCAGTTTTATACTAGACATTTAAATTCAAGTTAAATTAGTCCTCTTTCCCTTCTGAAAGTCCGGGCTGTTTCTCTTCATTTCAACACCAGGCTGTGGGCTTTGGGAGAAGATTTCATACACATACACACTCTTCCTGAGAATAAAATACGTCATATGGTTTTGTTCTTTTGTAATATTACCTGTCTGGAATTTGTATGTGCCTATTACCCCATCTCTTTCATCCAGTCACCATTACAATGTACTAGGAAAGTAAAATATATAGTGTGAGAGCTTAGTATCATAGCTTAGAAGAGTCAATGGCAAAACATCTATCTATGAAAACAGACTAATAATCAGATTCAAAGGTGTGAGGAAATAAGTCAGATATTCCTATGGCAAAGAAAAGGATAAAGGCAAAGCGGATAACCTTTGGATAGCTCGATGTAACATTTTCTGGTTAGATAGCATGTGAGGTGAGACAATGCAAGGATTTCTTCTTTATCTGATCTCAAGAACAAGTTTCCCAAACGAAAGATCTAACTTTGGCAATATTCTTATACAGGGTCAGTAGAAATTGGTAGTCCAAGCTACTGGGATACTCTTAATGTGACTGGTTAAGTTGTCATTTTCAGGGAACATTGGAATGCAGTAACGTAAGGTAAGCTAGTCAATACAATACATTTTCTAGAACTTGGAAAAATATTGCTTGTGCTAAGGACCCTGATTTGGATTGACAGTATTGATGGCGATAACCTTTTAGAAGAATTTCAGCATTCTTGTATTAATGTTTGGAGAAGTGCCTCTCCTTTGCTCAAAGTAAGAAAAAACTCACAAAACATGAGGTTATCTCTATGCCTTGAAAGTCTTTTTTGGGCCTCTTCATTTTAAGTTGGCTGTAGGCTTGTTCTACATTTTAAATATCAAGCTTTTTAGAGTAGCAGTGCTCTGCATCTACTTTCTCATGTTGGCATTGGGAAAACAGAAGAAACTCAAGACACATGGTCACAGAGGGTTTGAAGGTCATACCGCAATTTGGGAATTCCTGGCCTAAACAATACTTTAGTCTTTCTAGTCACATTATTGAAATCTTTACAGGCTTGTCCCAGTAATAAAGGTTAGGGATCTAGTGTAAAGGACAGACAGATCCCAAAACCTTTCCTAGTGAAAAGATATAATAGCAGTCCCATTATTTTCTTTTGTCTGTACTATAATCCTAGAGTTACTTTTCGAAAGGTGCACTAGGAGATAAAACTCTTTGTTCTTTTTTATCCAAAATACTGTCGCAAGATTTTGGTAAATGCAGTTAGGCTCTGTGCCTCCTTCTTGTACTAAAACATAAAGGAAGCTGGCAGTTTTCCACCTGTAGAATGGTAGTTGTGGGGTTGCCTTCAGGTTTCTTCCATTGTGTTACCTGAGAGTAACAAACTCATTGATGGACTCTGATCAGATTCAGGTTTCATTGAATCACAGATATGGTCCAAACAATGGGAAAGTTCTTTGAAAGGTTGGGTAGATAGGAATAGAAAAAAACGAATTTTGTGCATTACAGATTTCTTTCCAAAAAATATTTTCCCCCATCAATATTTGTCATAATTTTAATGGGGTGTCCCAGTGTCAAAGGAAGACCTAAAGAATAGGTCTGAGGAGGCCAATCTTTTAGTTCTGTGGCCCATAATTTTAATGGGGTGTGACCTACTCCCGTTCAGGCGGGCCTGTCCCACTTGTTTAGACAGGCAAGAATAGCTGTTGGACCTGCTAAAATTGTGTTTAATTTGCTTTTAATTGTTTTACTTGTTGTTTTAACCCTTGTCTAAATACTGCTGCCATCTGTAGCTGCCAGATTTCCTGGTTGGAGTCCAAAAGCATTGCATGTTCGTCTGAGGCATGGTTACTCTACTGAATCTTTTGAGGTACAGTAACATACTATTGCTCTTTGTAACTCCAGAAAACATATTCAAGCTTTATGAAGAACTTTAGTCCAATGAGCTAACTGCTTTACAACCTTTGAAAGAAATGTTTCTTGTAAAGTTAAAGAGTATTCTTTCTGAATAAGAAAACAACAGCATTAATGCGGCAATGGGACAAATCCCATTGAACATGGTAAAACATATTTAATTGTATTGTATGATGAAGTAGAAATTTCATGTTACCATGAAGTTGAAACTAATGATCGTAAGATCACATTAAGGGAACAGGGAGGATCCATGCTGTTTCAAGGCTTTGATTGTGTGACCTTAGAAAATAGGGCATCCATTCAGGTAAGGCAATTTTTCCCAGATTTTATTGTTGAGAACTCTGAAACCTTTGAATGGGTTCTTGGAGGGTTTAGTTTAAAAGTGTAATGTTGTGATATTTCTAATGGGAAATTGAGGTTCTTTTTTTCCTGGAGTTCAGCTGTAGCATTCCATTCTCTCCCACTAGAAGAAAGATTCATAAGATTCTTTCATTTTCACTGGATGCTTCTTCTGCCACTTGCTATCTTTCATAACCGTGTTGAGCTGCTCACCCTACCTAGAGTAATCAGAAGAAGATGCAATGATGAGTTGTGAGCAGAATCAAGGCAAAGAGCTTCCTTGTGAATGGCTGTGTTCACCTTGACCTGTTTCTAATAAAGATGGCAACTTTGCTAGGTATAGCTGTGTCAAGTGCTCACCTAGTCCCTCCTACAGAGAAATTATGGACTTTTTGTCTCTACTGTGCTTCTCCTATTGTATTGCTATATGGCCTTAGCAAACTGTTGAAAGTGATATTATTTTTAAAAAGATTGTCATGTTGGCTTGGGGTTCCTTTGCTCAGTATTTTGAAGACCAATAAAAAGTTAGCTTTTAATTAATTGTTTTGAAAGGGAAGTGAAAAACTTGAAAGCATCTACAAAATGCAGTCCAAGAATTAAAATTTACTCCTCGATTTGTCTCAATTACCCCATCTGTAGGACTTAATATCTGTACAGGATTTTTAAAATGTCAAAAAAAATATACAGAAATACTGTTTAAAACCCCAAACTTTTTTGTTTGTTGTCATTAAATGACAAATTTAGAACTAGAGGACTATTTTGTACACAAATCTCATGAGGGTCATCCCAGTAGTATAAATGAAGTAGCGAAAGGTGTCTCATCTCTGTAAACCTCATGGTTTCTGGAAAAGGGAGGGCTAGTTATGTAAACTTTAAAACAAATTAACCTAAAACAATTAGGTCTATGCTACCAATGTGTGGATCTCAACCTGTTCCACTGGTTTGGCACTCCATATGGCGATCTTATAGATGGCTTTCATGGTTGCTGTGCAATATCTTATTTATCTTATCTCCCATTCTGCTTAACTAGAGTCTCCAGGCACTGTGTATCTGAACTCCAGCTTTCTTAAGTATACAATACAAAAATAATGAGCTGTTAAACAGAAGTTGTACATAACATTACATATTATTTATTTAATACATCTAAATTGCATATCTCGCTCATGCACTCATCTGCTAGCTAACTTGATCCTGAATCCAGCAAATTTCTATCTCTGACCCTGGCTAACTTTCCTAACTGATTCATTATCCTGTCAATTCCTATGTGTTGAGTGAAGAGGTCTAAGTTCAATTGAACCACTTGGAAATAGAAGCCTTAATAGTGGAGACTTCTACATCCAAACTAACATGAATGGAATACTGCTGCAGATTTTGCCATTCTAACATAGGAATGTGGGTCTGGTATACACAAGGACATTGGGGCACAAACAGTGTGGTGAGCCACATCTCTTATACTCATATTTATCTACTCTGGGGGTGGGGAACATTCAAGCTCTCAGATGTTAATGACTTGAAACTGGCATCAGTCTAGCTAACATAGCTAATAGTGGGGAATGCTGGGAATTAAGGTCTAATAATATGTAGAGGGCTACAAATTCTCTGTCCCTGGTCTACCTGATTAAGGTAAAATGTTTGAACAGGACTTGAGCCAGTGATGATGTATTCACTTTATCTTCAGGAGTACTTCTGCACTCTTGAAATCCAAACATTATATTTTTATGTAGTTGAAAATTAATTCAATAATGTTTTGAAAGAGATAAGTACTGGACTGCTAGCCAAGATGGTCTAGTGTTTTATTTTCTTTTCCTTCAAAGTAATGAAGATCATATCTGATCATATACATTTTAGTTGCATCTCATTTTTGGATGCTGAGTACATTTTCAGATGAAGCAAATATTGGTGAAGGTACTTATTTGTAAAACTACGTATTAGGTTGTATTAGTTCATATCATGGCTGGGTAAAGTGTGCCCCCCCAGGTGCTGTTGAACTGCAAATATTTTCAGCTATAACCAAATTGGTCAACAGTGAGAAATAATGGCGGTTGCAGACCAGCAACATCTGGAGGACAACACAATTCTCACTCCTGGTCTAAGGGATGTATATGAAATAGAATTTTATAATGTCACTGTCTTCTAAATCCTTCTGCATAACAATAAACTGGAAAATTTGAACACATTTGTAGTTTCAATGGGACATAAGAACTGTAAATCATTGTGATAGCAACAGCTTGCAAATTCCAAATGTATTTGACTTAACCATCATGCACCTTCTCTTGTATTTTGATGTATGGAATAGATATAAAGTCTGCTGCTATTACTGTATGAACACATCTGGTGAGATTACACCACATCTAAACTCCTGCTCAATATAAGCTAGTGTTTGATCTCAAGGTGTTGAATGAACACCAGCAATGTGTTTTGAATTAGGTTATGTGAATTATTAGTGTAAAATATTTTTCAGATATGCTTCTGAAATCCCAATTTCACTGTTACAGGTATATTGAAGTCTATTTTCCCTATAAACAATAGTTTTTTTGAAAATCTGGATAAGTCCATTTCTTTACAAGTAGGGCCCCTTCTCAGCATCAGTGTTCAATCTCCATTTGAGCCATACTATGTATTGGGTGGCACATCTAGGTTTGTTTCAAGTATACTCAAACAGGGAGCCACAGCTAATCCTTGTCTTCTGATGGGTATACTTGTGTGATATGCATGTTCATATGTCACATGTCCACAATTTTAGGTGTATATAAAAACATCTTAAGTGTATGCCTAAAAGCTATACAAGGTGGTCCTTTAAAATTACAGTTTTGGACATGCATTTCCCGTGTTAGACTGAGAGCCTTTGCTTGAGGAATTGTTCATGAACTTTCCTAAAGTCAGCGCCTATGTCACAAATATAATTATTACATTTATAGCAGTGGGCTGAAGATCAAGAATTACACCATTTCAGATGTTGTAACAGTTATTAAATGTTAACTCTGCTGTAAATTTTAAATATTTATACATTTTGTAGCAATAAAATATGCCAGTTTAGTTTTATTTTAGTGTGACTCGTTTTTGTCCTGGGACAGCAATAGCACTTTACATCAATCTATTCGTTGTCCAAATGTGCTCTGAAAAATTCTCAATGAGTGAAGAATATGGAGTGTAAGGCTGTTTCTACATAGGCAATTAGTCCAGCCAGGATGTGGATTTAACGGATCTGGTTTCCTTTGGAGTGCCTATACTGGTACCCTACAAACTGGCTGGAAGCTACCATTGTGGCCATCAAGATTTTCTGACTGCGGATCAAGCTAATACAATAACTTTTTTCCTAACTTCTGCTAAAATGAGAAACAGCTTCTCAGTGCTTGAGTGCAGCCAGGTGCATCAAGAGACAGCAATCGAGTGTTCCCATGCGAAGGCAGTGGTTTCCTTTCACGCCAAGCTGTATTGTTTGGTTCTCTCTCACACACTGCTTCAGTGTTAGCCCTATCTGCATAAAGGCTCTGTGTGTATTCTTCAATTGACAGCTCTGCAGTATTTATACTCAGCTCTGCTTCAGTTGACTTCATGGCTCAATCTGAAATTTCCTGTGAGTTTTTTTAAATCATACTGTTTTCAGCTGGATTCATGTTGGAGATTGCACTGGTTGAACGTCTTCTAGTCACACTGACATCGAGCCGATTTCAGGCCAGATTTTAGTGCCTGTATAAAATGAATTTGGTGTGGCACTCAACTACAATTCCCAGGATTCTATAACATTGAGTCATGAGAGTTAAACTGATTTCAAACTGCATTAATTCTACAGCGTAAATGCATTCTTGTGTGTTGAGAGTGTGCATTCCTTCTAACCAAGAACTGCTGATTCAATTCAGTGTTTTTCATATACTCACAGAATTGTTTAAGTTGTTTTACACTCAACTCTTCATCACTTAAAAGCAGTGCTTTTCATTGAAATCTGCATTCAGTTCCCAATTATCAAGGGTACTGTAATCAAAATATACAAATGTATACCCTCTCCATAATTTCATAGATTGATATCATGACATGTGTGGCCAAGCAACATCAGTGTGTGGTCAAGAGGTCAAAACTTACTAATGAGGAGTAACACATAAGCTAGAAGAGGATGCTGCAGTTAGCATATACCTGAGCAAACAGAGATTTACAATATCTCATTGATTTATATGTTTGTTTTTATTGAATTTGTATCCCACCTTTCTTCCAAGATGAGATTTGAGGCAGCTTATAATTATTTAAAAAATAAAACTTTATTTTACAAAAGATTATAAACACACACACACACACACACACATATATGATTATTACAAGTATATTGAAACAATATATGGCAAAAAAATGAAAAATACTAAAAATATAGTACATGACTTTTTATATGTATACTACTGCTTCATAGTTAAATTTCCAAAGCCTGCCTGATTAAAACATCTTCTCCTGCCAGTGGAAATGTAGCAGATAGATCAAGCATTTACTGATAACAAATCAGCATTTTCAAGACTTGCAAATCAAGCTGTTTTTCCTTGCTATGAAGTACAGCTGAAGCATCTTCTGCAAAGTCCACTGTAAACACAGCGCAACAGATTTGTGTGAATGCCCAAATAAGCCACTAATGACATAAAACATTTAGTCTTGCCAAATTTTGGACAATATTTGGGACTCTAACATTGAGCTAAGCAGACCCCATTTAGCAGTGTTCTAGATGAATCAGGAGAGCATCTGCTGTGCTGTCGCCTCTTCTATGTCCCTGCCACAATTCCTAGCTAGACATGGAGCTCCTCTGCTGATCAGCAAGAAATGACCAGAAACTTGGACAGAGCTTTGTGGCTAGCTACAAGCACTGATGGCAATAACATGGAATTGTCCATTCCCTTCCCCTGGGCCGATGAGCATAGAGTAAAATAAGTGATGCTAGTATCCAGCCTAGACCAGTCCAAATCAGACCCAATCTCACTGTCCAGCCTCCTCCCAAATCCCAGGATACTCCGGAGATTCTAGAAATCTCTGGAGTATTCCCCAACTTTGCTAAAAGTAGGGCAAACATGACTTGAAAATCTGACAATACTCACTGAAAGCTTATGTGTCTCTTGAAAACAGTCAGTGGTCCATTTACATTATGGGTGGTTGGGGTAAGTAAACAAGTCCTGAGGGATTCTAACTCTCCTCTATTCTTGCCTTTGCTGAATTAATTGAGCTCAAACTTCTTTTTCACTTTTAACTCAATTTGCAACTCTGAAAGTAAGTTGAGGACAAAAGGAGGAAAGTGGAAGGAGCAAAGAGGAACTGAAACATTTTTAAAGTATCTGAAAACCTGGGGTGGCAGAGGATTAATTAACTGGAGAACAGGCAACAGGGTTTTTTTTTGAGAACCTCAAATTTGAAAAATGGGTTGAGATGCAACAGCAAAGAGGGTAGGAGTTTTGGATGATGAAAAAGTAAGTCCATTTCTATACTAGACTCAAGTTCACATGATTTCTTGGTATATATTCATGATGCTTAGGTATACTTAAGACACTATTTATAAGACAGATTATACAAATATTTTCATAGACATTTAGCAAAATAAACCTTTTGATAAACAATCCATTTAAATTTTTAAGCACCAGAAGCACATATACTGTTCAAGGGAGTGGAAATCTTTTTTAGAAGGTGGACACTGTTCTTTTTCTTTCCCTGTGAACAGCCAGAAATATAAATGTTGATACTTATATAAAGTAATAATCAGAATGGTTAGTCCTGGTTTTCATCTACAGCTTTGTAACAATGCCCCGATTACATAAAAATATGGAAAAATATGAAATCTTGTCACATTTCCATGCTTAAAATTAACACATAACTGACAATTTATGTTAATAATTTAAGACTTAAAAATGAAACTATTTTCCATATTCTGATTTGAAAGGATAATTCCTGCTCACAAAAAAGGCTATTGGGAAAATAAAAGATTAATTCATGAATGGGGTATAAATTAAATCTGTCTCAGGAGACTGAAGGGATCAGGGGCGAGAGACAAAGTGAGTCCACTTCAGCATGCCTTTGTACAAAAAGGGATCGTTATAATGGATAATATAATGAACAATAACAAACTCTGATTAGATTATTTCACACTCTGGACTCAAGATACCAAATGCAGTCTTTATTAGCAGCATGCCACTTCTGAATTGCTTGTTTAGGTCTGACAAGCAAAGAAATGACACACAGATCTAGATTCAATAGTAAACAGTTCCAGTCTGGGTGTCACTTTTATTTCTGCAATAGCTAATACTGAACATTATAATTGGAAAATGTTAGAATAGGCATATGTTAGAGTAGGAAAACTTTTTAGAAAAGTAGTTGCATGCATATTTGGGGGCTGGGATTGGTGCACAGGGGGAGGCCAAGAGCAGTTGGCATGGAGGGGGGCGGAGAAGGCAAGAGAACATGAGATAAAAGGGAGGGGGTGAGAGTGCATAAGGTAGGAGGGGAGGGAGATGGAGAAGAATGAAGGCTTGGCAGTGCTTGCTCCCTCCCTGGCCTCCTCCAGCCCCCTTCCCTTTCCCTTTGTTGGCTGCTCTGCTGCCTCCCTGCTGTTGGATTTCAACCCCTCACGGCTCAAGTCTGCAATCCTCAATGAGGAACAGTTTCGTTAGTTTAGAATAGACTAAGGATTTCCCTTCCCCCATGCTTACTGCATGACAGTTGAGAATGTATCTATTTCTTCTCTCCTCTCTGTTTCTGCTCTCATTCTGTTTGGTTGTGTAGAATGGATACTTTTCTACAGCAAGCCTTTACCTTGACCTGTTTCTTACATGTGCTGTGTACTTTGAGATCTCTCTCTGCGTGTGTGTCAAGAGAAAAGTAGTGACTGGTGTTTCCCCCCTCTCTTTGAAACCTTAGAAGAGATGGGTGTTAGAGTAGCTCAGACCCAGTTCTTTACCATGAAGAAATGTAGTTAGTTCTTAATCAATGTAAATAAATCTTTTGTGATTTTTTAGATTGGAGTCTGCATCTTTGCCTGCCTAAGCTCTTAATTCTTTACAGCCACATCACATGGCATTTCACGCTTTGTTAGCTGTGAGCTGATGCTCAACTTTAAGTGTCTTGTTTGTATTTTGGATTCTGTGCTATATTTCGGGGTAGTTTTCCCTAACACATGCCCTGTCTGCTTTGCCTTGCCTTGCCTTGCTTGCGCTCACGCTAAGAGATCCGGCCCATCTCGGCAGAAGGCTGTGACATGCGGCTGGTTCTGGGATCAGAAAAACAAATTCAAGGGGACACATCTGGCCCACAGGCTTGGGTTTGCCCATGTCTGTGTTAAACACATTTCCTTAGAAAACTGAAACAAAGTATAAAATTTTATTAGAGAAAATATTTTTAAAGAGATTTTTCACATCTCATGGCCTGGACTCTTTTCATCAAAGCAAGAAGGAGAAATCTCAGGCTAAAAGCCTTGCCTGAAACCCAATATTTTTAGTGGCATGGCACACTCTTTAAAATTATGGTTGATATTTACTATACCATGGTTAATAAGCTCATTTGGGGCATATCCTTGTAACATTATTCTTGTAACATCATGATAGTCTATCCCCATTGACATCACAAGGAGTTGTCACTAGGTCTCAGGTTTTGGTCTTCAAATTACAGGGTCTGAGATTCTTGCACTAAATTAGTTTGAGCACTAAATTAGTTCATGTCTCATTATTATTGCAAGATTTATTGTAATATGTGTATCCCAAAGTTTATTATATAGCCTTGATGACAATGACTACTCCTTTAGAGTCTAATGTCGGACTCGTGATCTTTTGCTGGAAAATGATTTAGTCCACAGTGAAAGTCTTATAAGAAATGTAAGAATGTGGATCCTGCTTGACTTTCCTGAGACAATAAATATATCAAATTATATCTAAGAAGGATGAACGATGGAGGAAAGGCAGTCCTCTGACCAACAAGCTTGAAAGGCTCCATCACTGAGAGCAACCATGCAGTCTCTTTTCAAACCTTGGTGATGAGCACATTTCACATTATACCTCTGTGTGTTGCCTTGGGAAAGAGAGAGAACACAGAGGGAGAACTCTTGAATTCCGGATGCCACAAAGGTTGAGGCTGACTGACAGATAGGAATGCCCTTCAGTTCATGCATGAAGAAATGTTTCATGCTGGTAAGATTAAAATAAAATAAAATAGCATTATAGAGAACTAGTGTGGTAAAGCGGTTTAAGCATTGGTTCAGGACTCTGTTAGACAATGGATTGAATCTCTGCTCATACTGGGCAAGTCACACTCTCAGCCTCAGAAAAAAGCAATGGCAAACCTGCTATGAACGACATTGCTGAGACAATCTTATGATAGATTTACCCTAGAGTTGTCAAAAGTCAGAAATGGCTCAGAGGCACAAAACAACAACTACAAACAGACTTTTATGAAAACTGACTTATATGAACTTACTGGCCTTCTGGCTTTTTTTCACAAATGTTCAGTTTGTGAAAAGGGGCTTCAAAGTCATGTGCCAAATCCAGAGCTTGGAAAAGTTACTTTTTGGATACTGTTTCTGGAATCCCCAGGCCAACATGCCAATGGAGACAAAAGGTGGACTTTATGTTACCTTTTGTCAGCTCTGCCCTGAACTGCAACTCCAGACAATTCAGACACACAATGCACTGAAGAGACTGAGTGGGAGAGTCATACAAATTGCCCTGCCCCTGAATGTGAGGCTAGTGGTGAATGGGATCATCTTGCTTGGTGCTACTGCTGATGGGAAGATCCACAGAGTTGAAGACAGGGGATCTCAGAAATTCAATCTCTCTGTGTATATGCTTTCAAGTCACCTGTCAACCTATGGTGACCACATCTCACTTTTGCTCATTGTTGCTACTATTATGGTGGTCATAAATACTGTAGATTAACCACAATGCCACCTCATTCCAGTCCTCCCCAATCCCTACTTACCAAGAGACAGCCACTACGATTGGTGCAAGTCCATTCTCCTATCAATTGGGAAGCAGCTGACTGACAATCCAATGCCTCCTGTGAATGATTTTTGGTATGACAGGTAGAAGCAGGACCCCTGATGCATTTCCCCCTTGCATCTGAATACAAAGCAGCCACAGGAATCATGTATACACACCAGTTGCAGTTGCATAACTCTAGATTATGCTTCCATAACTATAATTATCTAACAGGACTCTGTCCCATATTGGGACTCAAGAAGAGAATTCTTCAGCACCATTTCCTAGCCTTTCTTCTCCAGAAGAGAATGGAGCCACCAGAGAAAGTGCTTCCTAGTCTCGTATCAGTGAGGCAATCCAGAAGATGACCATCACTGATGGTATCAAAACTGCTAAAAGGTCCAACAGAATCAACAGGAATACATTCCTCCTGTTCACTTCCCTGCACACATCCTCCACAAAGGTGGCCATAGTCAGTTCTGAAATCATATTGAAATGGTCTTTCATATTGAAATGGATCTATCTCTGAGCCCCATCAGGGAGATAGGGTGGAATATAAGTAAAGCTCTTTTTATTATTTATTTATTATATTATGTAGGAAACCCTGAAGCTAGTCTCTTTCATATGCTCTAGCTCCTTAGTCCTAAAATTGAACATATTGGACTGGTCAAAAGTTATCCAATATGTTTGAATACAGGGATTCGGTAGAGATTTCACAATAGTTACTTTGATGTGTGATGGACTCATACCTTGCTGTAGAGAGGCACATTTTACCCACTTCAGCAGTCCTCTGTGGCCTGTTTGATGAGCTAGCTCTTAGGCATGAGAAAAAAAGTTATGAAAATGATTCGTTTCGTAAGAAATTCGTAAGAAATGCTACTTTCGAGTATTTCCGCACCTGGAACGCCAACCAGGAAGTGGACTTTCTTTTTCGAACTTCGGGGGCCAGGATTTTCTTAAGTGTCGTTATTAGGTCGTAAGGGGGGGGGGCACCCTCCTTCTCCCTTGCCAATAAGTATTATGGCAAGGCAAGCCCTAAACTCGCTCCTTCTTTCGGCTGGAAGCCTGGAAAAATGTAAACAGAGAGGATTACTCAGAAGTAAATCTGCAAAGGAGGGCACTTTGGATGAAGGGCCCTCCTTTGTGGATTTACTTCTGAGTAAACCTCTGTTTACATTTTTCCAGGCTTCCTGCCTCTCCTGCCCTGCCAGGATCTAAAGCATCAAAGAGTATTGGGGTGAGAAACCAACCTAATGTATAATAGAATGAATGCTACTGTAAGTGCCTAATATTATAAGTAATCCAACTGGTCATACCTAAATTCCATGCACATGCAATAATACAGCAGTAATAACAATAACAAGAGGTAAAATTCAAACCGAAGTATTCTGACTGGTCTCTCCTCATGCGGTGCAAATGGGCTCTTCTCTTATTAGCCCGGAAATTAGCCCGGGGAAAAAGCCAGCGTTTGCTGCTTGGGAGCACACACATACATATTCTTGGGAGGGGGTTTGCTGCAGAATCCAGGGCTCATAGAGAAGATTCTGCAGCAAATCCCCCCAAAGAATATGTATGTGTGTGCACCCAAGCAGAAAACGCTGGCTTTTCCCGGCTAATTTCCGGGCTCACAGAGAAGAGCCCGTTTGCACCGCATGAGGAGGGACAAGTCAGAATACTTCGGTTTGAATTTTACCTTCTTATACCCATTGTTATTACTGCTGTATTATTGCATGTGCATGGAATGTAGGTATATGACCAGCCTGGGCAAACTTGGGCCCTCGCTCCTCGGGATCGGGGTGAGAGAGAGACAGCGAGGAGCCAGGGGGCTCCTCCTTTTCTTTGCTGCTTCCAAGAATAGAATACCCCCTCCCTCCTTCCTATTTGGAGAGTCCCATCTAGAATTCAGTGTGATTTATTCAAGTTTTGGCCTACAACTCCCAGAAATCCCAGCCAATTTACCAGCTGTTAGGATTTCTGGGAGTTGTAGGCCAAAACCATCTGGAATGCGCATGCGCTGGCATACGAACTACTAACGAATTTCGTTAGTAATTAAGGTACATTTTAGACATTTTTGGAAAAAAATTTGTAAGTCTTTCTTTTACTAATCAAAAAAAATCCCCCCCCCCAATTTGATTTTAGAATCGCCATTTTTGGGTTCGAAACCATGCCTACTAGCTCTGTGTGTGTGTGTGTGTGTGTGTGTGTGTGTGTGGCAAGGGGGTCAAGGTTATCAACCTGAATTGATGTAATACACATGTTTATATTTATACATGTCACACACATTCCCTGTATTCCAGGCTTCTAATGCAGTGTTTCCCAACCTTTTTTGAGCCGTGGCACACTTTTTACATTTGCAAAATCCTGGGGCACACCACCAACCAAAATGACACAAAATGACACTCTAACACAGTAATGCATATAGTTAATATGTTTTTAAATGTATTTATACACTCAGTGTGAAACCTGGGCCTGTTTCGATGAACACAACATAGATATCCTGGCAGGAATGGTGGAAAGACACAAACTTCCCACACAGAACTCCCATAATCAAGAGAAAATGCTATAAGAGTTTGGTGGGCATTGACCTTGAGTTTGGGAGTTGTAGTTCACCTATATCCAGAGAGCACTGTGGACTCAAACAATGTTGGATCAGGACCAAACTTGGCATGAATACTCAATATGCCCAAATATGAATGCAGATGGAGTTCAGGGGAAATAGACCTTGACATTTGGGAGTTGTAGTTGCTGGGATTTATAGTTCCCCTACAATCAAAGAGCATTCTGAACCCCACCAATGATAGAACTGCGCCAAACTTCCCACACAGAACCCCCAGGAGGCAAGAGGAGGTCTCTACTTGGGGAAAGGGAGGTGAGCCTTCCCAATGCATGGAGAGGGAGAGACCAAGCAGACAACAGGTGGGGAGGGGGGCGTTTGTAATTTTGTGCCTTTATCGAGGTAGGTTTCTTAGGGTTTTTATACGTCAACACACTAGACTCTCTCTCCCCCCCCCCCCCCTTCCTGGAGGTTCAAATTTCCCACGGCACACCTGATGATCGCTCACGGCACACTAGTGTACCCTGGCACACTGGTTGGGAAACACTGTTCTAATGGAACGAGCAGCCATAACCTCCCCACTCCATTTGTTGTGTTTACCTGATTGTAGACATGCCTGAATTAGCCTTATGCACCTTATGTCCATTTTCAGGCTCTCTGACAGAGTAGGCCTGGTGAAGGTCACTGGTCAAGATATAGTTGGCCTGCTGGTAAAGGGTAAATCTCTACCAGTACTTAGGCTTATACTGGTTGGCATCCTGTTAGTTCTTTCTGCTTAAGTGATTTTTCTATGATGCTGAGTTTGGAACTCATTTCCTCCTTTCACAACACCCAAAGTTCCCTCTCACTTACCTTACAACCTCTGAAACTCTCCCTGCACATTACCATCCCATGCTTTGTGGGGTTTGAGCAGAATCAGATAAGCATGTGGTTGTGTACCCATAGCTAGATATGAAATGATTAAAGCAATACTGAAACCCCTGGAGGTCTCTGGTTGATCTCAGTGCCGATATCCTATGTTCACACCTGTCTACACAGAGCCAAGAGGCAAAGAAAGTCAGTGGAGGGGGATTCAAAGATTATATGATCAGTCAGGGGTGTGTGTGTGTGGGGGGGGGGGAGGCGAGTGGATGTGGCTCAATCTAGCACATAGAACAGCTATACTATGCTGAGCCAAACAGGCAGTAGCCTTGGTGCCCACCTACCTGAAAGGCCATTTGAAAGCAAGCCATCCACTATGATACAGTACATTAAAGAAAAACATGAGAATTAGAATCTCCTCAAATGAACAGGTTAGCATTTTGTGTAATTGACTGACATTATTGTTATTCCCCCCTGCTCAGACAATATGAATGTGACAAATTTAGATGGAATCAGATAAAATGTTCAGGAAGGAAACTTTTTCTGTTAATGAAAGATGACCAGAAATGTGCCCACTTCAAAAATTGTGATGATGATTAATGTCAGACAGCAAAAATGGCCTTGCACAGGTTGGGGGCAGCTATATATCATTCTAACAGCAAAGATGAATTCAATTTCTAAGATTAAATGTCTAGTGACATTGAACAGATGGTGTGGCTTAGGTAGACATAAGTGAATTCATTACACAACAATCAGGTGACAGGCATCAAATTAACCTCACTGGATTTTTTTTGTAGGCAGAGAGAGGACAAGTCAAGGTCCTGGTAGTTGTGTGAAACAAGATTTTGAACTAGTGTGTGTCTTAAAAGGTTGCAAACTTTGCTGTTTATTAAATTTCGGGGGGCAGGGACATTGCTGACATCCTTTGCATGGATTATGATGGCATATACCACATCTCACCTGGAATACTGTGTCCAATTCAGGGCACCAAAATTTAAGAAAGATATTGAAAGATGGAATGCATCCAGAGGAGAGTAACTAAATTGATCAAAGATCTGGAGACAATGCCCTATGAGGAGCATCTTAAAGAGCTGGGTATGTTTAACCTGCAGAAGGTTGAGAGGAGACATGAGAGATATATTAAAATATTTGAAAGGATATCATAAGGAAGAGGCAACAGGCTTGTTTTCTGCTGATCTGGAGACTAGAACTTAGAGCAATGGGTTCAAATTACAGGAAAGAATATTCCACTTGAACATTAAGAAGAACTTCCTGACATCAAGAGCTGTTTACCAGTGCCAATCTCTGCCTTGGAGTGTGGTAGAAGCTCTTTCTATGGAGGCTTTTAAACAGAGGCTGGCTGGCCATCTGTTAAGGGTGCTTTGATTGTGACAGGGAGTTAAACTAAATGGCTCATGTGAACTCTTGCTTTATGATTCTAATGCAACAAAATTTGCCACACTGGCTACAGAATTCTGGAAATTACAGGTAGTCCCTGAGTTATAAACATCTGTCTTAAAAATTATTCATAGCTAAGAACAGGGGTGAACTGTGAAAGTGTCTCCTCCACCCTCACAACCATCCACACCCCTCCACCCCTTGAGGGTTTCATCACTATTCTTCTTCTCCTCCTTCAAGCATTTTTGACAGCTTACATTACACGTTAAACAGTAGATCCAACTTTTTGCTCATATCTTGATCTCGGGTTCTCCCAACTATATATTTCCTTACCCGGTCCCATCGCCCCAACAGCTTCTGCAATTTATTCTCATCCAACTCTTTAACCCTAATCTCCATAATTTCAAATTGGATGTGTTCTACCAGATATCGCAGCCAATTCTTGATTGTCCATTTGGAAGAATCTTTCCAGCCTAGGACTATAACAGACTGTGCGCTATCAATCATGGCTTCCTTAATTCCCCCATATTCGCCCAGGTCACTCCTTTTCACCAATATCGCGATCTCCTTCGTAATTACCCAATTTATATTCACAGTGCACCTTGTTTTGTTATGTTCGTTGTATGGTTGTTTCATTTTGTTTAAAAAAACCAATAAAAATTATATTTAAAAAAAAGAAGCTAAGAACAGGGGTGAGACAGCAGGAAGTGAGAGAAATCTGCCCTTCGGAAGGGAAATTCATTCCTGAAAGAGTTATCATGAGGAAAAGGTGTCTCCACTGAAGCTTTCTCACCAATCCTTGTTTCAACAAGTCAATTTTTTCAAAACCCAATTTTCACAGAGGCAGAAAGTGAGGTGAAATCTTCTGAACAGACAGCAAAACAAACACCACAGGATTGTTAACCCTTCCTGATGCTATCCAAAGCATGTGCACGCGCTTGCACGCGCACACACACACAAATAGAGTCACACTTAAAATATGTATGTTTTTCAACTGAGAAATGCATTTAACTTAAGAACAAGCCTGTAGAACCTTGTTTGTAACTTGGGGACTGCCTGTAATCTGCACATTTATTTGCTGATTTAAAGAACACTTAAATAACCACTGATGACACTATGTTCAGCATTCTCAGTGATGTCTCCTGGTGACTTCATCTATTAAATACTAATACAGAGTTCATGTTCCATTAAGCAACCTGGCTCCTGCATGCAGCTACAAAAATTTTGTGTCCTGAAACATATTGCAGATCTGTTTTTAAAGTTTGCTGAACTAGTTTCCTCCAGGACCCCATCCTGAACACAGTTAGACAGAAGGATTTGTGATGAATCTCATGCAACATGACTTTTCCTTTGGGCAAACATAATACAGAAACAGAAATGCCCGGAGAGCTAAAGTTTGAATCATACTGCTCAAAGCCCTGTCACATGTCATTGGTTTTTTGTGGTTGTCTGTGACATACATGGCAGAGTATGATGGAAATGGAAACAGAGAAAATGCAAAGTAGTGGTAATGGTTTGGTGTTTCCGCCTACCTTCCTTGAACACAAAACCATTTCTAGTACTGTTGCCATTTCAGATGATGCATCACCTAACAAGGCATTATTTATTATGTCGCATGCACTTATGGAAAAAAGTCACATCCAATGATACTCCATTTCACGTCATTTTGCTTGATATTGGTGGTATCAATTATCTTTCTTAATGGGTATAATATTTTAAATCTGTTCTTGACCATTTTGTTGTCTTTGGGCTTGTCCACAGTGACTAAAAGCCCCTCTGAATTCACCCTGAATAGAAGACAATGCACAGCTACTTTTTGTGCACATCATGAGCTCCTTCCTGCCCTTAATTTGACTTTATTCCAATTTGGGCAAAATTAGGGGAGCCAGATATCACAAGGCTCTGAAGCAATCTGAATAGGTAGATTAGGTCCAAATCAGCCCAGTCCAAGTTCAAGTAGGAAACCAGTGTTATCACCTTTGCCCCATACTCATCAGCACAGGGAAAGTGGATGGATCATGACCATGTCACCACCTCTGCCACTCCTAGCCAACCACGGAGTTCCATCTGAGATCCTGGCCATTGAAGGCATCTCTGCTGATTACAGAATACAATACCCAAGCAACCAGCAAGAAATAAGGAATGATTGTCCTCTCCTGTCCACTGCCAGTGTAAGTAGCTCTGTGTGATGAGGAAAGGGAATAAAATCTCCTTCTTCATGCTGGTTATGCAGGCATCTTGTTCTGATGTCAGCAGGGACAACTGTGATTGTTAGGCACTCATATGGAGCTTCATGGCTGGCTACAATTGATGGAAATGTGGAAAAGGTGAAAAGAACTCCCTTGCCATCTGAATGATCTCCCTAACTCTGTGGCATACTTACACTGAGCCAAACTGCCTGGCGTAGAAGCAGCCCTTAATTGTCATTTTGCACCCCGTTCTTTAAAAGGCCTGGGTAGTGACACTGGTTGAGAAAGACTGATCTAGCCTGCTGCTTCTGTTCCAGGATACCCCCATGCACTGGGTTGTTTATATTTCTTGTTTTTCCTTTTAATTGTATGCTTTTGATTTTCTTATTAATAATATTATTAGGTTTGTCTATGGAATATTTAGCTATACCTGCTTTTTCATTTTGAGACTGGGAAAAAGATAGGAAATAACACCAATCATGATGTTAGGTCTCCATTACACCATTGATTCTCAATGTGTCTCATTCAAATGACTTTTAAATCATGTTTTCACCACTTAAATGCAGATCCCAAAGGATATGACATCAGTCCTAAGAACATAAGAACATAAGAAGAGCCATGCTGAAATCGGACCTCAGCCCATCTAGTCCAGCATTCTGTATCACACAGTGGCCCCCAGTTGTACACGGGGATCTTGAGCAGAAGGGAGGGCAAAACCCTAACCTGCTCCCGACCCCCCACAACCAGTACCCAGGGAAATCCTGCCTACCTCAACCAACTCCGAGGTGGCACTTGAATGTCTTTTTCAGTAACTACCGATACACTTGGTCCTGTGCAAGGCAAGCCTTATTCAGATGTAGAAGAGGAAGAAGAATAGTGTTTGCTGTCTAGGCTCATTGCTCAATCCTATGCACAGAGATATGGGCGCACAGTTGTCTTTTGGCCAATCCAAAATCCACAGAAGCTGATGATTCCGTACTAGACTGGACAATGCATGAAGAATGGAATGGGAGGCTGTTGGAGTTCAGCCTGTGATTGTGTTTCAAGGATCAAGGTGCTTTGGATGTGGGGAATGATGTCAATGAGGTTCAAGATGGCAATGATTTGGTCAATTATATTGATGCAGAGAATGACACTGTTCAAAGTGTAGTTTCCCATGAGAATATTCCAACAGGGTATAGGGATGATGGTTTACTCCCTGAATTGCTCCCAGAGAGTTCCCAGGATTTGGGGCTTGAAAACAACTTGGCACCTGCAGAAACTAATGAGCATATAGACAGGCGGTTGGAAATTAGCCAAAACAAACAGCTAGACCAAGGTCTTCGCCGTTCTGCCAGGCTTTGACAGATAAGGATGAGAGGCATTCAGGGAAAACGAAACCAATTTCTGAGTGCTTGAAATGGCTTAACGAGGGGATATAAAGTTCCAAGCATGGGAAATATAGTAAGATGAAGCATAGTTTCGAATCCTGCTAAGTTATTGTTCTTATCTGATGGAAGTTTTGCTTGGGAGATTCATGTTTAAGGATTTCTTGTTCCATCGTTTGACTCTTTGTCTCTTGTGATTACATACTCAAGCCTTGGATTATCGTTTCCTGGTTCTTTGGATTTTTGTTAAAGGAGTGTGAACTTTGTTTTTGGACTTTGCTGAACCCTATCTTGAACTAATTTGTTCCTGCTTATTTTCTTTCCAAATTGGATTTACCTATTCCTTTAAAGTGCTTCTTTAGTTTGCTGCTTTTACTTGTCTTCAATAAAAGGATAGTTTTTCCTTACTCAGTGTGTGGTGTTTTAAAATCAGAGGGCTATTCCTGTCCTGGAGTGCAACTGAGGCATAATTCCACACTCTTTGTAACATACAATCTCAAAGCCCTTTCAAAATAATGCATTTTAAAATTAGTAGTTGTAACTTGAACTTGCACAACTCCGAGACTATTGCAAACAGATTTACAATATTGAAGTTCTTTGCTGATTTTCACTTTTATTTTTAGTTATTTTTGGTAAGGAGAAGGAAGCTCACAACTTGAGGATTTAGGTAGCAACAAAACACTATGAACATCATAGCCTGTTTCCATTTAAGAATAGATAAAACTAGAGGTTTGATCATTTTAATATTGTGAGTATCATTAAAATCATTTTCAGCATGACAGAGGAGGAAATGATTTTTAGATTTGCTGCCCTAGATAGATTATTTTCTGAGTCATCAGATGATATACATGCTATAATTAACAGATATCTTCAGTTAATTGCCTCTTTTCCAAGTACATTAATAATCACTGTAGTGATTCAAAATCATCCTTCTATCTCATTCATGTCAAGAGTACTGCATCTAAACTTCGGCTCACCAAAAATAAACACACGGGTAAACACCTTTTTATAATGTATAATAATGTTATTTCTTTTAATTGAAAGTGGTTAATCTACAAAAAAGCTTTTCTCCTAAGATTTCCAGTCAGGTTTGCCAGCCAAATAACATCATGTTTTAAGATGTTAGCACAGTCAATAATTATTCAATAACTTTATTCAGAAACCAATTAAAGAACCTAAAAAAAGAGACCCAGCCCACTCATTTTGTTTGCACTCCAAAGGCTTCTCACCATAAAGGGATAAATGGGAAGTGGAGGGGGGGGGGGTTAAAAAGGTCCCTGGAAACCTCCAGGATGCCCAATTCACTTTCAGAAGAGGATCCTAAAACCAATTGCTAGGCCAGTACCATGAGACTGTCAATGAGGAGCAGGTAAGGAGCTGGGTATGTCTAATTTATAGAGAAAGGGGTTAAGAGGGAACATTTGACTACCATGCCCCTTCTCCTATTACCTCTGATAGTAAGAGCTGTTTGGCATTGTAATGGGCTGTCTCGGAGCATGATGGAGTCTCTTTTAACTCTGGATGGTTCATTTTATTTGCCCTTGTGATCTAACTCTGTGGTTCTTTTTAAAATGCCTAAAGCCTGTTTTCTGCTGCTCTTAATAGTAGTCCAGGTTCAAGTTCAATGGATTCAAACTAGTGGGGAAAAAGATTCCGTCTAGATCACCAGTTCTCAACATGTGGGTCACAACCTTTTTGGGGGTCAAACAACCATTCACATGGGGTTGTCGCTTCTGCTCCTTTTGGTCCAGAAAGGGGCTCCTCTTTCTCTTCTTCCTCTGGCAGCATGGGGCAAAAAGGAGCCATGGGAAGGCACTTAGAGGCAGAGGTGCGCGCGATGGGAGAAGGCAAGGGGGCAGCTCCCCCCCTAATTTCCTTCTCTCCTCTTTTCCCCTCTCTTTTCCTTTACCACCCTTTCTCCCCTCTCCTTTTCTCTTTTTCTATTGTTTTTCTTTCTCTCTTTCTGCTCCTCCTCCTTTTTCCCTTCCTTCTCTCTTTCTTAAAACCACTGCTTGCCACTTTTCCATTTCATATTACACTGGATATATTTTATACGGTAAAATAATGAGACCTGTGTTATAGCCCCAGCAAAGGCTTAAGACTCCAGGTGCACAGCATATAAGATAATTACATATTCCATCTTGGGATCTTTTGAGGAAAGTCAAGATATTAATTTATTCAAGGAAGAAATAATATTGTAAAACAAGAAATAGTCATGTTTTGAGGCTTAATGTGTATACTGTGTGTGATGTGTATTTTGTGTATACACAAAAGCTTAAGGATATGATCCAGAATCAGATGTGTAGCCACAATGTCAAAGCTACTTTTTAATTTTCCATTTAACTCCTGAAACTCCTGAAAGCAAGTCAGCCATCTCAAGTGATGTACGTCTATGCTTCTACAGAGTGAGGTTCTTCAGGATTATATAACTATTATCCTCTGGTCAGCAAGCAGTGCTATGATGAAGATTGATGATAGATCCCCACAGAAGCTTCTCTTTTTACTCCTCACATTGATGCTCATTGACAGGAAGGGACTTTTAAGGTGGGTTTCAGAGCCATTTGTGATCACGGCAGTATAAATTATGTATAGTGTCCTAAGTCTAATTTAGGACAATGCAATTGATTAACAAGATGCCCGGCCACACAATCTCTAGGAAGGTGCAAGAAAGCTGTAGCCATATTTTGTTTATAAGAGACATAAAATCCATTTTGTGCTGTAGTTATTTACTGTTGTGACTATTTTGAATATTTATGTGGTTTTTTATCAACTGCATTTTATCATTATAACTTTTCAGTAAAAGGTTACCTTTACTTTGAAACGTAGTATGTACATGAATAGTAAATCAAATACAAATTAAACTTCCCTCATCTGGAACATCAAAATTCAAAAGGTTGCAAAACCCAAATTGGCCAATAAAATTATCAAAATTATTGTAATATAACAACAACAACAACAACTTTATATTCTACCCTATCTCCCCAAAGGGACTCAGAATAGCTTGTGTATTAAAATCACCTTCAAACTATGTGTGTAAGGTGCATATGAAGCATAAATGAATTTCATGCTGATAAATCTCAAAGCACTTAAATCATAATAATGCAGCTAACAAGTAATGCGAGCCAGACATAACACTGATAAAAAAAACCCACCATCTAGTCCAGTTTTTTTTTAAAAAAACGAATACATAATTACAGTTACAAACAGTATCATACATTCAGCAGCCCAATAAAATCCTCTTGGAGAGCAGCCAGTAAAGAACAAACAAGCCTTCTGGGTTGCTTTTAAAGCCCTGAAGGGATGGGGCCTGATGCACCCAGTTGGCACAGTTTTACAGGCAGATTTATTTCCTGAGTATTCACAGCATGGAATGATAACTTTCATTGCACCGGGTCCATATATCTATCCTGGCAAAGTGACACCTCTGAGACTTACCGTCACCACATTGACATTGACAGTTACCCAGCTCCAAGGCATTGGTGAATCTGGAAATTAACCACTGCATAACATAGTATAGCCTAGCATATGAACATTGAATAATTAATGCATCTGCTAGGTGCACCATCCTTAACAGCTGCAGTCCCATGACATTTGGGAGCTTGGATAAGCCTAAGAAATTCCTACTGATGCATTTATGCATTGATCTAAGTTTTCTCCCATGACTAGAATAGAACAGAACAAATACAAATTAAACAGAAAATGAATATAAACATCAAATTATCCAAATAAATATCAACTGAAAGGAAAATATAGTTTAAAAAAACATTCCAGAACAAAAAAGTGCAATTGCCATGGATTAAGGTTGCCAAGATCATTCCAGGCCACGACATTTCTGGGCCAAAACATGAAACCTACGAAGGAGACCTACGAAGGATGCAGGTCCTGGTGACGTCATTATATGTCTTTTATTACCATTGCTCACCATTCAAACACAGGAGCCCCCAGTGGCGCAGTGGGTTAAACCATTGTGCCGGCAGGACTGAAGACCGACAGGTCACAGGTTTGAATCTGGGGAGAGCGTGGATGAGGTCCCTCTGTCAGCTCCAGCTCCACATACGGGGACATGAGAGAAGCCTCCCACAAGGATGATAAAACATGAAAACATCCGGGTGTCCCCTGGGCAACGTCCTTACAGACGGCCAATTCTCTCACACCAGAAGCGACTTGCAGTTTTCAAGTCACTCCTGACATGACAAAAAACAAACAAACAAACAAAACATTCAAACACACACATGGACAAAATGTTGTAAATTAAATGCCTTTGCACTTATATTTAAATCAATGAACTTTTGCAATATGCAGTGCACCTACCAATCACCATGAGTGCCAGTTAACTGAGAGTTTACTGTGTATGCAAAGTGCTGGAAAAAATAATAGAAAAAACCACAGTTGTATGGATATTTTAATCATGGCTACAACCATATTTGATTGTCTCCATTTAATAGAGGCTGCTTTTATTAATTTTATATTTTGGTTTTATCTATTGTGCTATTGATTTGATATGTTGTTGAATTGTGTCTTATATGTCATGGCACCATTGTGTGTTATCTTGTAAGCTGCCCTGAGTCCCTATGGGAGATGGAGGTGGGGTATTAATAATAATAATACTAATTATTATTATTAGAAACACACACAGCAAACAAGATCATTCTGCTGGCTGTTACTTCCCAAGTGTCTAGGACTGTGTGATGTATCGGTGAATAATGCATGCAGATCCCAGTAAGGTGTCCTTTTGCAGCTGATAGATGGTAATTTTGTCAGCTCCGATTGTGTTTAAGTGCAGGCCAAGGTCTTTAGGCACTGCACCCAGTGTGCCAATCACCACTGGAACCACTTTGACTGGCTTGTGCCAGAGTCTTTGCAGTCTGATATTTAAATCCTTATATCGTGTCAGTGTTTCCAGTTGTTTCTCTTCAATCCTGCTGTCGCCTGGGATTGCAACATCGTATGACCCATACTTGGTTTTTTAACACGATCATGAGGTCAGGAGTATTGTGCTCCAAAACTCTGTCAGTCTGAATTCGGAAGTCCCAGAGTAGTTTAACATGTTCATTTTCTGTAACTGTTTCAGGCTTGTGATCCCACCAGTTCTTTGTCGCAGGCAGATGGTATTTGTGGCACAAGATCCAGTGGATCATCTGAGCAAAGGTATTATGCCTCTGCTTGTCGTCTGTCTGTGTGATCTTCTTGCAGCAGCTGAGGATGTGATCTATTGTTTTGTCTGCTTCCTTGCAGAGTCTACACTTGGGATCTGTCATTGACTTTTCAATTCTGGCTTTGATGCCATTTGTTCGAATTGCCTGTCCTTGGGCTGCAAGAATCAGGTCCTCTGTCTCCTTTTTCAGAGTTCCACTTGTGAGCCACATCCATGGTTTTTTTTTCCTTTGTCAATTTGGCTCTCAATCTTTTCCCCAGGAACTGTCCATGGAGAACCTTCTTTTGCCAGTTTTATCTTTTGCTCTGCTCTGCATTGTATTATTATTATTATTATTATTAGTAGTAGTAGTAGTAGTAGTAGTAGCAGTGGTATAAACCAGGAGAAGAGAGTAAAAAGGCTTCAGTAGATGAAATCAAAGTAAACCCACCTGCGAAATAGAACAGAGCTGCTATCTGAATGTACTGAAAGGAGTTCTTAAAATGCCTCTCCTCAAACTGTTCTTAACAGGCCCACAGATATTAAGCCAGTGTCACAGTGGTTTTCACAGGTAGACATGTTAAATATAGATTTGGATGCTAATCCTAAAATGTAGCCCAGCTAATGTAGGGGAAGGTGTTACTTTTGGATGACTTTATATTTTTCTCTAGCTTTCAGCCCAGAGAGCAGCAGGCTCCTTTATGCTTCTCTGCAGCCCCTCCTCCTAGTTTTTCTATTTTAAGACATCCCATGAAGGCAGACCTTTGGCAAATCGGCAATAAAGGGCATGGGAGGAGTGCCAGTTTTCAGGGGATTATTTTTCATGTGGTGAAGAGGAAAAGCCAAATTTGGCATATCAAGTCCCTGAGAGAAATGAGTTGGGGAGAAGAGGGACAGATTGTGATGTGAACTGTTGAAAGGACAGGGCTCGAATATGGCAAACTGTCTTTTAAAAAGTCTCTCAAAGCGAATGTGTTATGTCAGGCCATGTCTAAAAATATCACGTTCAGCTGGTTGTCTAAATGTGTCTCTTTGTGTCATTTTTTGGCAGGTTTGTCACAAGAGGGCAACTGATTTTATCTTGGGTCAGTAGTGACAATTATGTTGACTCAGCTCTACCTTTCAAGATATCAAAGAGCTTCTTTTAGTTCTGTCTGTGATCCAGAGACGCTGCATTCAAAGTGATATTTTTAAATATTTTTCTCTCCCTGTCTGCTTCTTTCCATGTATTCTGTCCATTCCTTCTCTGCCACTCTTGTAATCCTGTCAAGTGCATGATTTAGCTAACAGAGTAGCGAATGTGAAGGGAATTTTAAATATGTTCATAGATGAAAGATAAAACAGCATTGTAATGTGGCGGTTTATTACTGTATGGAGTCTGTGACAGAATACCCTTTATGTCGGTACATCCAGAATCCTCATCTTGGAAATTATATTACTCCTTAGTAGATGTAGAACTGGCTATTTCAAGTAGGGGAAAATGCAAACCAGCTATTCAAATAATCAAAGAACCCATCCTTTATTAGTTGAACAGACCCTTTTATTCCTATGGAATTCAATGGACTATTATTTATTTATTTATTTATTATTCAATCTTATATTCCGCTCCTCCCTGCAGGCTCGGGGCGGATTACAGCATGTAAAACATACAATAAAACATACAATAAAAACATACAATAAAACATACCATAAACATACAGTAAAACATGGTACATGACCATGGTATCAACGGGATTGCGATTTGACTCCGGCGTACATACGCCATTTACTTGGGTTTAGCCAAAAGCCAACCTGAAAAGAGCAGTCTTACACGCCCTTCGAAAGGGGATAAGCTCTGGGATCAACCGAATGTGACTGGGGAGCGAATTCCAGAGCGCAGGAGCCGCAGCAGAAAAAGCTCGCTGTCTCGTACTGGACAAATGGCAGGAGCGGGACGATGGAATAACCAACAAATTCTGCTGTTCCGAGCGTAGCGATCTCGGGGGAACATACAGGGTAAGGCGGTCCCTCAGGTACACAGGCCCTAGACGGTGTAAGGCCTTAAAGGTTAAAACCAATACCTTGAAGGCAATTCGGTACTCGATGGGAAGCCAGTGCAGTTGCCGAAGAATGGGAGTGATATGCTCCCTCACTGGGGCTCCCACCAGCAAGCGAGCAGCGGCATTCTGCACCAGCTTGAGTTTCCGGATTGTCGACAAGGGAAGGCCCGCGTAGAGGGCATTACAGTAGTCCAGCCTCAAGATGACCGTCGCTTGGATCACCGTGGCCAGGTCACCCCTGGACAGGTAGGGGGCCAGTCGCCTAGCCTGTCGTAGGTGGAAAAACGATGTTTTGCTGACCATGGAGACCTGGGCCTCTGTGGTCAGCAAAGGGTCCAATTGGACACCCAAGCTCTTAACAAGGGATGACGGGTTAAGTTGCTCGCCATCCAGGGTAGGCAACCGGCACTCATCCAGCCCAGGGCGCCCAGGCCACAAGATCTCCGTCTTCGACGGGTTCACCTTCAGCCGGCTGGTGCGCAGCCATCCAGTCACGGCTTCAAGGCATAGATGGAAACAATCGGGTACGGTATCCGGCCTGCCGTCCATTCTCAGCAAAAGCTGGGTGTCATCAGCGTACTGATAACACTCCAGACCAAAGTCGCGAACCAGCTGGGCCAGGGGGCGCATGTAAATGTTGAATAATAAGGGCGAGAGGATGGCCCCCTGGGTGAACCCGCAACTTAATGGGAGCCTCCCAGAGACCTCCTCCCCCCTCCCCACACATTGTCCCCGATCCTGGAGGAAGGAGGTCACCCACTTAAGGACAATCCCCCTGACCCCAGTCACGGCTAAACGGTGGGCCAACAATGCATGATCTACGGTATCAAACGCTGCTGTTAGATCTAACAAAACAAGCAGGGCTGACCCGCCCTGGTCCAGCTGGTGGCGAAGTTGGTCTGTAATGGCGACAAGCACGGTCTCCGTCCCATGCCCAATACAGAAGCCGGACTGGAAGGGATCAAGTCCAGCTGTGTCTTCTAAGAACCGCTGCAGCTGATCCGCTGCTGCCCTCTCAATTACCTTGCCTAAAAAAGGCAAGTTTGACACAGGTCGGTAATTGGAGGGAGCCGAAGGGTCTAAATTCGGCTTCTTCAGCAGCGGTCTTACCATTGCCTCTTTCAAACCCCCTGGGAACACTCCTTGCTCAAGGGAGCTGTTGATTATCTTTCCCAGGGGGTCTCGTAACCCCTCCTGGCAAGATCTAACAAGCCAGGAGGGGCACGGATCGAGGGAGCAGGTAGTTGGTCTAGCTGCAGCAAGTAACTTATCGACAGCTGCTGCATCCAGCAGTTGGAAACGGGTGAAGGTGGGCCCGCCGAGTGGCGGCGGGGTCTCGAGTTCACCTACTGTATCAAGCGTGGCTGGGATATCCTGGCGGAGAGTCGAGATCTTGTCGACAAAGTAGTTCTGAAAAGCCTCAGCTGTGGGAACCAAACCCCTATCGTTTGGGACAGTCGAAATTGTTGTCAATGACCCAATTATTCTAAAAAGTTGAGCTGGGCGTGAACTAGCCGACTCTATCAAGGAAGAATAATGAACTTTTTTGGCTTCCTTGATGGCTCGCTCATAAATATCCTTGAATTGTTTATAAGCCGATCTCGATGCTCCATCACGGAGGCCCCGCCACACGTCCTCTAAATTTCTCTTCCTCCGTTTCATCGCACGCAGCTCCTCGGTAAACCAAGGCGAGCGATTTCTGCGGGTGATGAGAGAGCGTCTGGGGGCGATCTCGTCTAAGGCTGTGGAAAGACAGGCGTTCCAACATTCCACTTGCCTGTCGACTGAGTCGCTGGTGAGCTCCAATTCCCTCAGAGCATTCAGGAACCTAGTGGGTTCCATAAGTCTCTTCGGGCGAACCATAATAGGTTCGGCACTCTTACCGGGAGGAGGGGCCACCTCAAGACGGACTTCCAGGACACTGTGATCCGACCATGGAACCTCTACTATAGAGGTTAGGGTCACTGAGATTCCGGCCGCGAAGATCAAGTCCAGGGTATGCCCGGCCTGATGTGTGGGGCCGGTCTTACAGAGTGAGAGTCCTAGTGTCTCCATGGTGGACACCAGGTCCATGGCTGCTGTTGAAGGGGAGGAGGTGTCGGCATGGACATTGAAGTCCCCCAACACAATAAGTTTAGGGAACCTCAATGCCCACTCCGAGACCACCTCCAGCAGCTTAGGCAGACTCCCTGCCGGCGCGTCAGGTGCACGGTACGCCAGCAGGAAGGCTACACTCTCACTAGAATCCCACACAAGGCCCGCACACTCTATTCCTGGGATGTTCGCGGTCGGAACTGTCCTGGAATTGAATGTGTCACGACTGAGAATGACCACTCCTCCCCCCCGTCTCTCTGTCCTTGTCTGGTAACTAGCCACATAACCTGGGAATGTTAGCTCGTGTATGAGGACATCGTCTCCCTCCTGTAGCCAAGTCTCTGTAATACAGGCTAGATCTATTGGAAGCATTAGCCTGTTGGCTGGAACAGTCAAAATGACAAAGAGCTTTGTGGCGTCTTAAAAGATAACATCTTATTGGAGGGCATAAAGGGAAAAAAAGGAAATCCTCATTCCAGATGAATAGATTCAATCAGAGAAGTCATAGATCTGCATCTGCAAGATCTGATCACAGGGTGACTTGGAGGTCTATCAATCATAGGGACAACCTAAGTAGAAATCAACTTGGCAGCCGTTAACAACAGGAACAACAGCAAAGGTTTGTATGGGGACATAATAGTTTGCACATGTTGGTAACATAAGTGTTCTTTATTTCATGTTTATGCCCTGTTTTGAACAGGGTGCAAGAGGCAATGTATTATTTTGTTTATTTGAATAGTACAATTAAAATATGCCACATAAGGTGTATGTGTGGGTGGGTAGGTGTGAACACTAGGGATATAAAGAATAATCGCCATTATTCAGAAATTATGAGTACTTGAATTTAGAAAAATCCAGAAAGCTATAGGGCCACTCACACTACAGAAATATAGTGCTATGATACAACTTTAACTGCCATTACAATATTCTGTGGGATCCTGAGATTGGCGGTTTATGAAGGACCATTTATCATTCTCATTCAGAAAGCTTCTTTAGTGCCTCCCACCCAACTACAAGCCATGGGATGGAACCATGGCTGTAAAAGTAGAATAATAGTGATATAATTATGCAGCATTAATATACATTTATTTATTTATTTATTTATTTGTGGCATTTCTACCCTGCCTTTTTCTACCTTGATGGGGACTGAAGGCAGCATACATTTATATTGATGCCTTCAAAAACAATGTACAATTAAAATAAGCATTTAAAATAGAATTATAAAATACAGAAAACATTAAAAAATATATAAACAATACCTTCACTGTTAACCACAATATCCAAAGTCATACCGTGTTTCCCCGAAAGTAAGACAGCGTCTTACCTTTTTTTGACCCCCAAAATCCCCACTACGGCTTACTTTTGGGGTACGGCTTACATTAGCCGACGGTACCCCGAAAGTAAGGCGAAAGTAAGACTTACCTCGGGCGGCATGGCGTGGCTGGCTTGGCTGGGCCCGGAATCCTCCTCCTCTTCCTCCTCTTCTTTCCAGCGGCGCCTTCCATCCTCCTCTTCCTCCCAGCAGCGCCTTCTCCCTCTCGCCGGATCCGCCCCCCTCCCTTCACTGAAGGGAAGAGGGGCGGAGCCGCCGCCGGCGAGAGGGAGAAGGCGCCGCCGGAAGTCCCGCCCGCACGGCGGCTCAGGCGTCTTTCCCCGCCGCCGCCCCGCTCGTCCGCGCTCCAAACGGGAGCCGGGCGGCGGCGAAAAGCGCCTGAGTCGCCCTGGGGGCGGGACTTCCGCCGGCGCCTTCTCCCTCTCGCCGGATCCGCCCCCCTCCCTTCACTGAAGGGAAGAGGGGCGGAGCCGCCGCCGGCGAGAGGGAGAAGGCGCCGCCGGAAGTCCCGCCCGCACGGCGGCCAGGCGCTTTTCGCCGCCGCCCGCTCGCCCCTTCCATCCTCCTCTTCCATCCTCCTCTGCCATCGCGCCTTCCATCCTCCTCTTCCTCCCAGCAGCGCCTTCTCCCTCTGGCCAGATCCGCCCCCTCCCTTCAGTGAAGGGAGGGGGCGGATCCGGCGAGAGGGAGAAGGCGCCGGCGGAAGTCCCGCCCCCAGGGCGACTCAGGCGCTTTTTGCCGCCGCCCGGCTCCCGTTTGGAGCGCGGACGAGCGTGGCGGCGGCGGGAAAGACGCCTGAGCCGCCGCGTGCGGGCGGGACTCCCGGCGGCGCTTTCTTCCCTCTCGCCCGGCGGCTCTCGCCTCCTCCCTTCACTGAAGGGAGGGGCGGATCCGGCGAGAGGGAGAAGGCGCTGCTGGGAGGAAGAGGAGGATGGAAGGCGCTGCTGGAAAGAAGAGGAGGAAGAGGAGGAGGATTCCGGGCCCAGCCAAGCCAGCCACGCCATGCCGCCCGAGGTACGTCTTACTTTCGGGGTACGGCTTATATAAGCCGACCCCTCTGACACCCCCAATACGTCTTACAATCGGGGGTGTCATACTTTCGGGGAAACACGGTAGTATACTCTAGGCCATTTCAATAGTCATTGCACATAGTATCATATTTATCTATTGATCTCCTAAGGCTTGATCAAAAAGCCATATTTTCACTTTCTTTTGGAAGGACAGGAGGCAGGGGACTGATCTAATATCCCTAGGGAGTAAATTCCACAGCTGAGTGGCCACGACTGAGAAGGCCCTGTCTCTTATCTGCACCTGCGGAGGAGATGGGACCAAGATGGTTCATAAGGAGAGATCTGTTCAGACAGGTAAGCTGGGCTGGAACAATTTAGGGCTTTATAGGCTAAAACCATCACTTTGAATTGTGTTCAGTATCAGACTGGCAGCCAGTGGAGCTGACATAGCAGGGAGGTTCTATGCTCCCTGTATGCCGCTCCGGTGAGCAATCTGGCTGCCATCCATTGGACTAACTGAAGCTTCCAAAGTCTTCAAAGGCAATCCCACGTAGAGCGTGTTGCGGTTGTCTATTCTGCAACACAGTTAGACTCTGTCTGTGTTTGCTCCAAATTGAAGTGTATGTCAGTACCATATTATCTAAAAAATAAATCCAACTGCATATATTATTTATTTATGGACTTACATCTCATGTTTTTACACAACATTAAGAGTGGCTAATGATTGAATACAATAAAGGATAACCACATTTCATGATAGATTACACAAGCAATATACACAAATGAAGGTAGTTATTTGATATAGCGTAATGCTGTTTGTGAATTAGCTTGATGCACCAGTGGCCTTTTATATGTTTCACTTCATTTGTAATCCATTATTTCAATTTGAATTCAGTGATGCATTAATGTATCGTGCATTCAGTACAGCAAGCATGTCTGGATTAGATTTTCAGTATAAAATCGTGAGCAGTAGGCTAAAATGGTGTGTCTGCTAAGACAGGTGCAAATTTAAGAGAATTAATATGGTGATCAGTTCTGGAACCAATACAATGGAAATCCTGGAACAGAAGGTTGGTTCTAATTAGAACCACCACTAAAATTCTCAGGGTCCTTTCCCACTACACAATTATAGTCCTGTATTCCAACTACATAGCAAAATCCTATGGATTTGCAGTTTAGGGAGAGATATTTAGAATTAACAGTCAGAGAGCCCCTATAGAGCCAAAAATAACACAACCCTAGATTCCACCCATGGCTATTAACATAGATGCATAGGACTAAACTTGTGTCATGAAAGAGCGGGTCAATAATTCTGTGACTTTTTGAATAAAACATGGGTTTTTGGATTTTAAAAAATCATTTTATTTTTCAACGTAGTCTCCTTTGAGCTCTATACACTTTGCCCAATGTTTCTCCAATTTTTTTATCCTTTCTAAAAAAAAAGATTTGTTGAGGTCATCAAAATAGGTATTTGTTTGTGAGATGATTTCATTGTTGGAGTCAAATCTCTTTCCGCCGAGCCATTTCTTCAGGTTTGGAAACAGGAAATAGTCACTCGGGGCTAAATCCGGAGAATAGGGTGGATGGGGGAGCAATTCGTATCCCAATTCATAAATTGTTTCCATGGAAACTGCACATATGTGCATGGTTGATTGTGAACAAACACGGCACCTATCCTGCGGAAAGCTTTCTCATACCCAAGTGATCATTTCAAATTGAAACCACTGAGCCATGTGAGATGCCTATGGCTTCCACAATCTCTCGCACTTTCAATCTCCGATCGGCCAACACCATATTGTGAATTTTTTCAATTGTTTCGGGTGTAGAGACCTCAACTGGGCATCCAGAATGTTTGGCGTCTTCCGTGGTTGTACAGCCACAACAAAATTCAGTAAACCACTTTTTTACCATTGAAATTGATGGTGCAGAGTCCCCCTAGTATTTCTCAAGCTTAGCCTTGGTTTGAGTGATGGTTGTTTTCCAAAAAAATAATGCTTAATGAGCACATGAAATCCACTTTTTTCCATTTTTTCCTCAAATCACGCAGTAGCCTGCTATCAATGGCTGTCAAACACAAACTAAATGACGCAGCTTGTTCAAATTTTGACAGGAGTCAACTGACAGATGCCTCTTGACAGAAGCAGTGTTGCCATTTCAGTTAAGAGGCAGGTAATTCAAAAAGTCACTGACTTATTGACCCACCCTCGTATTTCTGAGTATTTGCTCTTACAAGGAGAGGCATTAGAAGGATCTTGGTGGAGTCCCTGGGATGCCTCTAGTAGGGTTGATTCTGCCAATCATCAGGTCAGAGGTGCCTCTAAGTTGTTTCAACCTCTAGGTCAGTTAAATATCAGAACTAAAAAAAGGTGGATGGAGTCCACATGTCTTTTTCAACTGTCTATGCAACTCTGCTCTGTTTCCCTTGTACTCTCTTGAGCTGTAGACTAAAAGGAAAGTCTCATATCTGAGAACAGACCTGCAGTGGCATAGTACACATGTAATCTTCTACAGTATTCCAACATGTCTTAATTTCAAGCAATATAATAGTGTCATTTACAACTGGCCCTCAACATTTATGTGTTTAGGCTTTGTGCATTTGATTTTTCATGAATCTCTACCAAAAGCTGACCATAGGGTCATACTGGAGAATCTAGAAATTCCTAAAGAAAACATTTCTCTAGACATTTATAATTCCTCTAAAGCAGCGGTTCTAAACAGTCCTAATGCCACAACCCCTTAATACAGTTCCTCATGTTGTGGTGACCCACAACATAAAATTATTTTCATAACTGTAATTTTGCTACTGTAGGAATCATCATGTAAAAATCTGATATGAGGATGTATTTTCATTCACTGGACCAAATTTGACACAAAGACTCAATACGCCCACATTTGAATACTGGTGAGGTTGGGATGGGGGGATTGATTTTGTCATTTTCGAAGTGTTGTTGCTGAGATTTATAGTTAACCTACAATCAAAGAGCATTCTGAGTTCCACCAATGATGGAATTGAACCACACTTGGCACACAGAAGGGTTTGGTGGGCATTGACCTTGAGTTTTGGAGTTGTTGTTCACCTACATCCAGAGAGCACTGTGAACTCAAACAATGATGGATCTGGACCAAACTTGGCACAAATATTCTATATGCCCAAATGTGAACCCTGGTGGAGTTTGTGGAAAATAGACCTTGATATTTGGGAGTTGTAATTGCTGGGATTTATAGTTCATCTACCATCAAAGAGCATTCTGAATCTCACCAATGATAGGATAGGGCCAAACTTCCCACATAGAACCCCCATGAGTAACATAAAATATTGTGTTTTTGATGGTCTTTGTAGACCCCTTTGACACCCCCCCCTCGTGACCCCCTAGGGGTCCCGACCTCAGATTGAGAAACACTGATCTAGAGCAATTTTATAGTAAATTTATTATTTATTTGTTTATTAACTTCACTTATACCCCGCAACCATCTCCCCAATGGGACTCAGTGCGGCTTACATGAGGTCGAGCCCAACAACACATAATAACAACATAACAGCAATTATAAAACAATACCACCAATAAAACTCAAACATAAGCAATAACATACTGTTTAAAACCATTTCGGGCAGGCCAAATGTGAATATTAAAATTTTAAAATAAATAAACACGGGATGCAGACAGAGGTAGATTGTATATAACAGGAAGCTTTCAAGGACAATGTGGGGCAGAAACCCAACCTGTAATTAAAGTGCTTCTGAGGACCTTTTTAAAGGATTGAACACAGCAGGGCATTCTTTACTTTATTTAGGAAAGGCACATTTGAACAGCCACATCTTCAGGCTCCTCCTAAAAACTGCCAAAGTGGGGGCCTGTCTAATCTCCTTGGGGAGTGCGTTTCAGAGTCGAGGGGCCACTACAGAGAAGGCCCTTTCCCTTGTCCCCACCAAACGCGGCTGCAAAGGCGGTGGGCAAGAGTAGGGCCTCTCCAGATGATCTGCGAAATCGCCAGGGTTTGTAGACAGAAATTCAGTCACATAGGTAGGTGGGTCCCAAACCGTTCAGGGCTTTGTAGGTAAGAACCTGCACCTTGAATTGGGACCAGAAGATGAACGGCAGCCAATGGAGCTCCTTAAACAGGGGGGTTGATCGCTCCCTGTACGTCGCTCTGGTTAGCAATCTGGCTGCTGCTCGTCGGACCAGTTGAAACTTCTGGGCCATCTTCAAGGGCAGCCCCACGTAGAGTGCATTACAGTAATCCAATCTGGAGGTGACTAAGGCATGGACCACCGTGGCCAGATCCGACTTCATGAGGTACGGTTGCAGCTGGCGCACGAGTTTTAATTGTGCAAAGGCCCTCCCAACCACCACCGACACCTGAGCTTCAAATGTTAGCGACAAGTCTAGGAGGACACCCAAGCTGCAGACCTGTGACTTCAGGAGGAGTGCAACCCCATCAAACACAGGTTGTCACCCTATACCCCGATCTGGTTTACGATCGACCAGGAGGACCTCTGCCTTGTCAGGATTGATCTTCAGTTTATTAGTCCTTATCCAGACAGCCACAGCGGCCAGGCACTCATCTAATACCTGAGAGGCTTCCTTGGAATTAGGTGGAAAAGAGTAGTAGAGTTAGGTGTAATCTGCGTAGAGATGGCACCTCACTCCCATTTCCAACTGCTGGACGCAGCAGCTGTCAATAAGTTACTTGCTGCAACTAGACCAACTACCTGCTCCCTCGACCCGTGCCCCTCCTGGCTTGTTAGAGCTTGCCAGGAGGGGCTACGAGGCCCCCTGGGAAAGATCATAAATAGCTCCCTTGAGCAAGGAGTCTTCCCAGGGGGATTGAAGGAGGCTATGGTAAGACCACTGCTGAAGAAGCCGAATTTAGACCCTTCGGCTCCCTCCAATTACCGGCCTGTTTCCAACTTGCCTTTCTTAGGCAAGGTGATTGAGAGGGCAGCAGCGGATCAGCTGCAGCGGTTCTTAGAAGACACAGCTGGACTTGATCCCTTCCAATCCGGCTTCCAAATTGGGCATGGGACGGAGACCGTGCTTGTCGCCATTACAGACCAACTTCGCCACCAGCTGGACCAGGGTGGATCAGCCCTGCTTGTTTTGTTAGATCTAACAGCAGTGTTTGATACCGTAGACCAGTCTTTCTCAACCAGTGTGCCATGGCACACTAGTGTGCCGTGAGTGATCATCAGGTGTGCCGCGAGAAAAGCTCTCTGCCCCCCTTCCTTCCCCCCTCCTTCTGCTGAACTCCTACTGCTTGGGGGAGGAGGAGGAAGGGCCGGGCGGCGGCAAAGAAAAAGAAGGGGCCGGGCACCGCCTCCTTCGGCTGTTTCCCCAGCCAGCCTCCAATCTGCCATGACTCCCACCATGACTCTCGCCCCTCGCTCTCTGAAGCCGCACGGAGGACGAGCCCCGCCCACTGAAGCCCATCCACCACTCATGCTCCTCCTCTGTGGGAGAGCTGAAGCTGGGGTAGGGGGCGAGGCATGGCTTCCCCTCCCCCCGGTTTCAGTTCTCTCACAGCTTCGCCAGCCTTGAGGGGGCAGTGCCAAGCCAGCAGTGGCAGAGCCAGCACAATGCTGGCTTGGCACTGCCCCCTCTAGGTTGGGGAAGCTGTGGGAGAACTGAAGCCGGGGGAGGGGTGGGGCATGGCACGGCCTGGCTCCTCCCCCTCCCCTGGCTTCGGCGCTCCCAGCAGGTCACCATCTCCCAGCCGTTCTTTACTGTGTGAGAGTGTCATTTTGTGTCATTTTGGTTGGTGGTGTGCCCCCGGATTTTTTTAATGTTAAAAGTGTGCCACAGCTCAAAAAAGGTTGAGAAACACTGCCATAGACCATGCACTGTTGACCCACCATTTAGCCGGCTCTGGGGTTGGGGAGACTGCCCTTAAATGGGTGGCTTCCTTCCTCCGGGACCGGGAACGTGTGGAGGGGGGCAAGGGGGGGGGGTCTCAGGGAGACTCCCACTTAATTGTGGGGTCCCCCAGGGGGCCATCCTCTCCCCCTTATTATTCAACGTTTATATGTGCCCCCTGGCCCAGCTGGCCCGCGACTTTGGTCTAGAGTGTCTAGAGTGTCTAGAGTGGTCTAGAGTGATGACACCCAGCTTCTGCTGAGAATGGACGGCAGGCCGGGCACCGTACCCGATTGTTTTCATCTTTGCCTTGAAGCCGTGACTGGTTGGCTGCGGGCCAGCCGGCTGAAGGTGAATCCATCGAAGACGGAGATCTTGTGGCCCGGTCGGCCTGGGCTGGATGAGTGCCGGTTGCCTACCCTGGATGGCGAGCAACTCAGCCCGTCACCCATTGTTAAGAGCCTGGGTGTTCAACTGGACCTCCTGCTGACCATGGAGACTCAGGTCTCCATGGCCAGCAGGTCATCGTTTTTTCACCTACGACAGGCTAGGCGACTGGCACCCTTACTGTCCAGGGACGACCTGGCCACGGTGATCCAAGTGACGGTCATCTCAAGGCTGGACTACTGTAACGCCCTCTACATTGGTCTTCCCTTGTCGACAATCCGGAAACTCAAGCTAGTGCAAAATGGCGCTGCTCGCTTGCTGGCGGGAGCGTCAGTGAGGGAGCACATTATGCCCATCCTTCGGCAATTGCACTGGCTTCCCATCGAGTACCGAATTGCCTTCAAGGTGTTGGTTCTAACCTTTAAGGCCTTACACGGCCTAGGGCCTGCGTACCTGAGGGACCGCCTTGCTCCGTATATTCCCCCAAGATCACTACGTTCAGAGGAACTGAATTTGCTTCTGGTGCTATCAATCCACTCCTGCCATTTGTCCACAACCAGGCAAAGAGCCTTCTCTGTGGCAGCTCCGGTGTTATGGAACTCCCTCCCAGATGACACCCGAGCCATCCCAGAGCTCATCCCTTTCCAAAGGGCTTGCAAGACCGCCCTTTTCAGACTAGCCTTCAACTAGGCAAACCGGCCTAGTGTAACTGCCTTATGTAACGGTACCTCTGGTCCAAGGAAATGCTACTGAATTTTATCTTGTACCTCGGGATGTGATGCGTGTTTTTATGTTTTTATGTTTTTATTGTATCGCTGCATGGTTGGTACATGCTGCCTATTTTATATGTTGTTATCCGCCCCGAGCCTGCAAGGAGGAGCGGAATACAAGACCGAACAATAAATAAATAAATAAATAAATAAATAAAAAAACCCGGATGACCTCTCCCAGCGGTTTCATGTAGACGTTAAAAAGTATAGAATGAAACCCTGCGGAACCCCACAGATCAAAGGTCAGGGGTCCGAGCAGGTGTCCCCTAGTTTCACCATCTGGGAACGACCCACCAAGAAAGACCAGAGCCATGACAAAACCATGCCCCCAAGACCCATCTCAGAAAGCCATCCCAGAAGGATACCATGGTCAATGGTATCAAAATTTCTGGACGTGATTAACTTACGGTGGACATGCACAGCCTTGGGCCATCTGAACCCTCTGGACACCATCTTTGGCATATGTGCTGGAACTATGGTTGCTCTGGAGCAGATATACACTGAAGTAACCTGGTTGGTTTAGATGTGTCCATAGTCTGGTACTAAATTCGCTACACCATTCTGGTTCAAAGTTACCTTAGGACCCCAAATATTAAATCATGGGAATGATTTTGGGATCAAGGAGTCTAGGATTGGTGTTACTGTGAGCAATCCAGAAAGGAAATCCATCACAAGATTTTTAATAATTAAGTACTCTGCCTGGAAAGAGAAATCTACAGTATCTGTTTCATTTTTTTCATAGTCAAATCTCAAATTCCTTTCTTCTCAAATGTAAGTAAATTTACAATTGTTGATATACAGAAATGATTGACTGTCATGGGAATTGGAGCAATGGCATGTATTCAACTGTATTGGAAGCCCTGGTTTTCTGAAGTAGGTATAAGGATAAATTTCATCTACCTCTGAGCTCCTTGGTACACAGGCCCAAGAGATGATCACATGGGAGAGCCAGCAAATGTAAACTAACCAAAGAGAAAAAGTTCATGGGTTTCTGCTTTTTGTTTTAAAGGATTGTGGGTCATTTTGCACTGTATCATTTCTCTGCAGATATTCCATTATGGAAATGCTTTTCTTGGCTAGGTGCTTTATCCTTAACAGCTTATCGATTGGAGCAGAAAGAAACATTTGCAGTGTTGCTGAAAAGCTCCACAGTATGTTCAGAAAGAAAAGACATTTTATCAACAACAGAAGTAATCAGAATTTAGCATGTGTGTCACTAAAAGGGCACCAAATGTGTAAGGTACACATCAAACCTTGCTGTAACAATGCATATGATTTTTCATAAGGCTTGGTGAAATGACTGCCAATGAACTGCCAGGTGCTTAGTGAATATGATAAAAAACAAACAGCCCAACCCATCTACAAAATCTTTAAGAATAATTTGGCTGGCCACAATTTTCTCGCCCCACTTTGTAATTGAATTTGGCTTCCATATTATATGTGAGAAATTGTTTCCTAACCTTTAGAAATAGTATGATTGCCATTTTGTGATTGTAAGGGGCTTTGAATAGCTTCCTGAGTGCTTTGCGCCAACAATCTGGAGCAAGCTAAAGTGTAGAAAATTACTCCTGGTCTGAATACAATTTTCATGCATTATAGAACTAGCTGGTAATAAAAAATTATTACCCTGTTCCCATTCAGAGAAAAAAAGGCCAATGGCTTGTCAGACTGACTCAAAGAAGGTTTTGTTGCATATAGAATTTGCTATGCATTTCTTGTGCCCTTTCTTTGGTGGGACTCCTTTGTCTGTGAAGTCTATCTAAGATTGCAACCACAGGACTATTTTCTTTACCCTAAAAGTGGGGGGATCAAATTTCCTGAAGCCACTTCACATTTTGTTCTACTTGCTGAACATCTAGAGCCCTTTCCCTAGAATCCCACTTTATACTTCCATTTAAATTGTTGTGATTACATCCTATGGAATCCTGTGATTTGTAATTTAGGGAAGGACATTTATAATTCTCAGTTAGAGAGAATTATACTTTCAATGAAGTACAAAGCCAGATTCAATAGGATTAAGTCATGGCAGCTAAAGCTATTAGTGTAGTTTTAAAGCGTTACTGGGAATTGTTCCAGATTACTGGAATGTCAAAAAAAATTATTGCCAGTATTCTTATGTTAGTTATGCACCAAAATTATGTATTAATGAATATATATATATATATATATATATATAGAGAGAGAGAGAGAGAGAGAGAGAGAGAGAGAGAGAGAGAATCATAATTTTATCTGTCATCAGACCTTTGGTAAACTTTTGTAATGCAAATTACAGTATTCTTTGGTGCCAGGACTAACAACAAATAACCTTCATTATGCGTTATAACACCTAATGAAGGAATTTTGGTTTTTAAATAAGGACTGAGGATTTAACAGGGCTTCCTTTGTCAAGAACATTCTCAATTATTTACTATTTCCCTTTAAAAATTCCAGTGATGAAAACACATAATTGTCAAGGTTTAAGCACTACACACTGTAGAATTAATGCAGTTTGATGCCACCTGAAATCTTGCTATGGAATCATGGGAGTTGTTGTTTGGTGAGGCACCAGCATCCTTCGGTTGAAGGGGTTAAAGACCTTGTAAAAGTATAATTTTCATGATTCCATAGCATTGGGCCATAGCAGTTATGGGATGCCAAACTGCATTAATTCTACAGTGTAGATGAACCCTCATTGATGACCATTCTACACAGGCACAAAACACAGCCAAAACAGGCAGGAAACATATGGACGGACAGGGGTGCTATCACCTGTCTCTATGGTGGGATACAGGCCCCTCATCCCAGCTATGCTGAATCTCGTTTGGCATGGCTGGGGATGGGGCTGGTTTCCACCACACTGCCACCCTTATCCCCTCTCCTCAAAAGACAGAAAATTAGTACTTACCTGAGTTGTAAGATGTTTACTTTCTGGTCTCTATCCATATGATTGAGCAAGGCAGGTTGGGAGAAGATTCAGTAACACAGCAGGGACCGATAAATAGAGATAATGGAGATCAGATAAGTGCTGATTTTTTGTCTTTGGTTGGGGGGGCTAAGTAGTGCAAAGAGCAGGAGGAATCCCATCTCCCTAGGCTACTTGAGTCAGGGAACATGCGATAACTATTGGGGCACCCAGCACTGATTCTGCATAGGAATCCTGGATGAGTATCCCCACTATCTCAACACAGGGGATTCCAAATCCTGGAGCTTTTCAATCCAAGGTGCAGCCGTATGAAGTGGCTTACACTCATTGTGTTGATGCATGCAGGCCAATGTAACTCTACACTACATTAAATGGCAGTTTAGCAGCACTCTGAGACATACACAACTGGATGACTATAATGTGCTTACACTACATACACTTCATTTTATACACTCCACGTACTTCATTGTGTAGTTGTATTCTCTGCTAGAGGGCTCTACTGTTGCAGTTAAGGGGATGCATATTACACCTTTCCAGCAGAAAATTCTAGATATCTCATGAAAGTGCACATCCTAAGAGTCTATGCAAAGGAGACACAGTAAAATAAGCATTATACAACTGTGCAACCTAGGTACGTTTTTAACTGCAGTGCAAACAAGCCAAATATTATATTTCTTGTCACTAGTAATATTTGGTTAGTATCATGTTCTGCAAACATGCTTTCTGGTTGGACAGCTAAATACTGAGCTGTGTGGAAATTGCTAATATTCAAGAGATGCTTTGGTACATGAGCACCGTTTGGGTAAAGAAAAAAGATGCTGTTTCTATAATTATGCCATGCAATTTCTTTTTGTCTGATTGAGCAATGTTGAATAATAATTGTAGAAAAGAAAGCTAACATGATGTCTGACCTCTTGTGGGGAAAAGTGGGATATAAATCAAATCCCTGACAGCAATGATGATTATATGTTATTACTAGCTTAACCCGGCACGCGTTGCTGTGCCCTATTTTGGAGATGTGTGGAAGTGTGGGTATGTTAGGGTTGGAAATGTTTTGACAATGTGTTTTGTGTTTGTATATATGTGTATGTGTGTTTTTTTATGTGTGTGTGTTTGTATATGTGTGTGTTTTGTATGTGTGTATGTATGGGTGTGGATGTGTGTGTGTCTGTGTATATATATGTGTGTATGTATGTATGTGTATGTGTGTGTATGTAGTTGTGTGTGTGTGTATGGATGTGTGTGTATGTATGTTTGTGTATGTATGTGTGTGAGTATGTATGTGTCTTTGTGTCTGTATGTATGTGTATGTATGTGTTTCTGTATGTATGTGTGTATGTACATTCCCCCCTCTCTGTCTGTTTCCCCCCTTTGTATGTGTCCCCTGCCCCTCTCTCTCTGTTTCACTTTCCCATCTGTCTGTCTCTCCCTCTCCTCTGTCTCGCTGCCTGATTCCCCCCTTGTTTCCCCCCCCTTTCTTTCGGTGTTACTTCCCCCCTCTCTCTGTCCTGCCCCGTCTCGCTCTGTGTCACTCCCCCCCTATCTTTCTTTCCCCCGCCCCCCCTTCTCTCTCAGGCCTCCCCTCTCTGTCTCATTACCGCCCGTCGGGTTCTCCGCGGTTACGGCGGCCGCTCCTGAAGCACGGTAAGGCCGGCAGCTTACCTTGTTTCAGGCGCGGACGCCGCAACCGCGGGGGGACACGCCGAGGGCGGAAGGCAGGGCCGGAGATCGCCCGATCCGCCCTCCGCCGTTTTCCCGTGGTTGCAGCGGCCGCGGCTGAAAGAAGGTAAGCTGGGGAGCTTACCTTCTTTCAGGCGTGGCCGCTGGAATCGCGGGGAAAACGGCGGAGGGCGGAGCGCCGATCTCCGGCCCTGCCTTCCGCCCTGGCGCGCATGGGCAAGCCTCCCTCGCAAGCTCCCCCGGCGCCATCGTCACTCCGCACTACACTTCCCAGAAAACTCCGCATACACCGGAAGTGGCCATGCCGGGGTTTCTGGGAAGTGTAGTCCATAACGCACCCAGCACACAAAAAAAGGGGCGGGCCGCGTACGACGCTGCCCATGCGCGCCAGGGCGGAAGGCAGGGCCGGAGATCGGCGCTCCGCCCTCCGCCGTTTTCCCCGCGATTCCTGCGGCCACGCCTGAAAGAAGGTAAGCTCCCCAGCTTACCTTCTTGCAGGCGCGGCTGCCGCAACCGCGGGGAAACGGGCGGAGGGCGGATTGGCGATCTCCGGCCCTGCCTTGCGCCCTGGCGCGCATGGGCAGCGTCGTCTTGGCCCGCCCCTTTTTGTGTACTGGGTGCGTTATGGACTACACTTCCCAGAAACCCGGCATGGCCACTTCCGTGTATGCGGAGTTTTCTGGGAAGTGTAGTGCGGAGGACGATGGCGCCGGGGAGCTTGCGAGGAGGCTTGGGGGCAAAGGTAAGCAAAGTTTTTGGTTGTTTGTTGTTGTGTTGGGGTGGTGGGAAGTGGAGGGAAGTTGTGTGTTGTGTATTTAGAGTAGGGGCGTTTGTTGTGGGGTCCTGGGGAGGGGGTTAGCCTGATTCGGGGTTTTTTGCGGCGATGTGCATTGGAAGGGGGTTTGTTTATGTTGTTTATGTGTTGTTTTAGTGTGTTAGGAAGCGGTGAGGGGCATTGTGTGTATGTTGTTTAGGGAAATTTGGAAGGGAGGGTAATTGTTTTGTGGGCAGATGTACTTTTCGGCGTGTTCTGAAGTGGCGAAGTTTGCCGGATGGGGCATAGCGTTTTTCGGCCATGTGCGCGGAAGGGGGCAGGGTATGTTGTGAATGTGTTGTTTATGTGTTGTTTTGGGGTGTAGTGTGTATGTGTGTAGTGGTTAGTGATTGTGGGTAGGGAGGTGTGCTGTTGGCAGGCTTAGAGTAGGGCTTGTAGTTCTGTGGCGAAGTGTTAGGGATCGGTTTGCAGTGCTTTGTCTGCGATGTGCGAACGTTCCAAACGTTCGTGCTGGCAGCGGAGAGGCCGGGGTGGGATTTCCGTTGTTATTTTTTAGGGGTGGTGTTTTAGGGTGTTGCGAGGTAGTTTGGTCCGGTTTTTTGACTGTTGTCTGTACCTCGTGGTCAGGGCCAGTCAGTTGTTTAGTTTGGTGTTTCTGCGACTTATAGTTTCGTTGTCTATATACATCTTTGCACGACCACGTCTCCTTTATATATATAGATAGTTAGAGTTGGAGAATGAAGAGTAAATAACTGAGTACATTGTGTGTGTTTTTTAATGAAGGTAATAGCCATAAGTAAACTTAACATTGGCCTGGATTGCTACAGAAAGAGTTATCAAGTAAGGCCAGAAGTCATTTAGGGACTTAAATCACCTAGGCGGCACAGGGTTGTGAGAAATATAATTGAGTAGTGCTTTGGTAGAGCTCAGTGTGATGAAGTCATGTTGTGATAGAGAATTCCAGCCTACCTTTGCATTCACGGTATAAGTGAACTCCTCTCCATTGGCGCCCCCTTGCAGTGGGGGAGAGGCATGCATACCCTAATGAAGTTGTGAGCTATGCTGGCGGTGGCATAATAGTCACCAGTAGGGCCTCCCATGCCAGATAGGTCACAACCAAAGGGTCTGATAAAGCGTGTCAATGGGCAGGATGGACTCTCTAGCCTTTCAGCAACCATCCTAAGAGAAGGAAAACTCTAATTTCAAACCTGGGCAGATGGTGCTCGTCTAACCCTGTAAGGTCAACCATCTAAGAGAAGGAAACTGTAATCAAACCTACGACCTGAGGACCTCGCTGCCACCGTCCAAGCTTGCTAGGCCCCGGCAGACAAACCTTTGGTTTAAATGGTGAGGCCAGTTCTGTGCACGCTGCGCTCCACCAGAAAAATCCATTGCACAGGCTCGAAGGACACATCCAACTTCCGAAAAAGCCCTGTACAGATTAGTTCCTGCTATTGCAGAAGAACTTCTCCCTGAAAGCCAATGTAGCTTCAGAGCTAATAGGAACACCACAGATATGGTTTTTGCCCTTAAGACAACTGCAAGAGAAATGTAGAGAGCAGACTCTATGTAACATTTGTCGACCTCACCAAAGCCTTCGACACGGTGAGCAGAAAAGGTCTGTGGCAGATCTTGGAACGTCTAGAATGCCCCCCCCCCCCAAATTCCTCAAAATGATTATTCTATTACATAAGGGCCAGCGCGGTCAAGTCAGTTACGGCGATGCTCTCTCGAAGCCCTTTCTAATAACTAATGGAGTGAATCGAGGTTGTGTTCTTTCACCAACCCTATTTACAAGCTTCTTCAGTATGATGCTCCAAAGGGCAATGGCAGACCTCAAAGAAGAAGACGGCATATATATATATACGCTATCGTACTGATGTAGCTTGTTCAATTTAAGCTGTCTGAGGGCTCGCACTAAGTCTCTAAACTATCTAGTCTGTGAGCTGCTTTTTGCTGATGATGCTGCCCTTGTCTCCCATTCAGAAGCAGCTCTGCAGCGCCTAACATCCTGCTTTGCAACAGCTGCAGAGCTGTTTGGGCTGGAAGTCAGCCTGAAGAAAACTGAAGTTCTCTACCAGCCTGCACCACAGGAAGAATACCATCATCCCCACGTCACCATAGGCAAATCTGTGCTTAAGTCCGTTCAGCAGTTCACCTACCTGGGAAGCATCATCTCTTCAGATGCCAATATTGATAAAGAGATAGATCACAGATTAGCAAAGTCATATAGTGCATTTGGAAGGCTTCACAAAAGAGTCTGGAGCAACAAGCACCTGAGGCAAAGCACCAACATTGGTGTGTACAGAGCTATCGTACTGTCTATTCTCCTATATGGGTCTGAAACATGGGTCACCTATTGCCAACACCTACGACTCCTCGAACGCTTTCATCAGTGCTGTCTTCGCACAATCCTAAATATACACTAGACCGACTGTGTGACTAATGTTGCTGTCCCTGGGCAAGCAGGGATCACCAGCGTTGAGGCCATGCTATTGAGAACACAGCTGCTCTGGGCAGGGCACTTCTCTAGGATGGAGCACCACCGCCTCCCAAAGATACTACTCTATGGTGAACTCACCACGGGTCAGCACAAGAGAGACGCCCCCAAAAAGAGATATAAGGACTCCCTGAAACAACATCTCAGGCTCGGCCAGATTGATCACCAACAATGGTCCACCCTGGTCTCATATCGGGAGGCATGGAGATGCACTATCCACAATGCTGCGGCCTCTTTCGAGAAGACACACCAAACGGGTCTCGAAGAGAAACGACAACGCAGAAAGAACCGCAACTTGGAAACAACATCACCCAAGGAGACTTTCTGCTGTGCTTTCTGCCTATCTTGCCTATCTCAGTTTGGCCTTTTTAGTCATTAACGTGCTTGTAAAAAGCATGGGATGAGTCCTTCCTAAGAATCTTCGTTCGCGATGTAATGCCGAGATAAGTGAACTATTTTTTCCACAGCTGTCACTAGGTTATTTGTACTCTCCACTGAGAAATTGTACAAGGTCAATGTTTCTTCAGTTTTGTTCTCTACAACCTACTTTTCTTATCTTTTCCCACCTTCATATTTTCAAGCTATGCAGATATCAGGATGGCCAAAAAGGGCCCATTGTCAAAAGGTGAGGTGCTGATTTTTTTCTTTGTTCCTGAGCATGAATCACAGAGCATGGAAAAGTTATTTTTAAAGTCTAATTCCCAGAATCTCCTAGTCAGCACGGCCAGTGGAATACAATGGAAGTTATAATCCATAAAGTAACATTTTCAAGCTCTGACACAGTTGAGGATTGGACTGTTGAAGAGGCAAGCTGGTTTTTGAATCCATCTTTTCATTCAGAACATGCAGATTATCTTTTCAATGTATTTTTAGAAATCACTCAGGAACTCTTATCTTTTGGATTCCCCACCACTTTTATTTCATCAGGTCTTTAAGGAAACAATTTAAAAGTCACAATTAAACCCTTTATTGCTTTCTCTGGTAGTTCAAAAACAAACAACATAGAAATAAACCCACAAAGAGAGAGGGAGTTCTTTCTGTCTTGAATTTCAAGAGAAGAGGAGCTGGAGAATCAAAGTTATTGGCTGAAGGAGAAACCAATATGAATTTGTACCCCAAATTAAGAGGCATCTCTCCCCACTCCCAACAACACACTTTTTTCATTGTGCTTTTAATGTTATTAGGATTACATGAGAGTTGTTAGGTTGCAATCCAAAGAGTGAGGTAGTCCTAACATTTGATAGGAAAAAGAAGACAAACCACTTTGTCACATTGAGAAATTTCCCAGTCGTAGGACACTACAGCTCAGTGGCACTGAGCTCATCACATGAGATAAACTACTTCTGGCTATCATACATAGCCCTCTGTGGTTGAAAAAAGACAGAAGTGTCCTGAAAGAAGGGAACTTTGGCAATCTGACCTCATCACATTGAGAAATTTCCCCATCGTAGGACACTTCAGCCTCTTTTCAAGTGTGGAGAAGCATGGAGCTCATCACATTATCCAGGGTTGAAAAGAGGCAGAAATACCCTGAAAGGAGAGAACTCTGAACATGTGCTGGTGATACCTTTTTATCACACTTTACTCCATGTTTACAACTGAAAAACGGGTGGAAAGGGAACCATCAAAACTATGAAGATTAAAGAGCTGAGGTCCCCCTTTTGTCTTTTTTCCTTGAGTCCCCTCAGGGAGATAAAGTGGAATATAAAGTTATTTATTTATTTATTTCCCATCTTGTTTCATTGCCCAACCGTCAGCAGTCTCTTTGTATCCTATGGGTTTTGATGCAGATCAATAGGATCCCATTGAAAGAAATGGTTTTAACCTGGATCACCATTTCCTGTAGTCTATGAGGTTTGATCCAAAACTATAGGATTTTATGAAAAGAAATGGCTTTTACCTGGATCACCATCACTTGTATCCTATGGAGTTAGATGCAGAACTATAGGATCCTATGGAAAAAAATGGTTTTAACCTGGAACGCTGCTGTCTCTTTTGTCCTATGGGATTTGGGGCAGAACAATAGGATCCCATGGAAAAAGTGGTTTTAAATAACAACAACAATAATAACAACAACTTTATTTTTGTATCCCGCCTCCATCTCCCCAAAGGGACTCAGAGCCGCTTACATGGGGGCAAGCCCAATCAACATAATTAAAATATAACACATTAAAATTCATAAAACAGCAACATAAGCAAAATAAAACAACAGCACAATACCATATAAAACCAACCATTAAACAGACAGCTAGTATCCTGAACTAGCAAAACAGTTCTGGGCTTGTGGGGGGGATACAATCAGTTATGAGGAAAAGGTTGATAGATAAAGTGCAAGGGCCAGATGACAAAAATTGGAGATAAAGGGCAATATGAGGTGGAACACCATATCTCTGAGCAGGGGGCAGTAGTAAAGTGCAGGGACTAGAATTTGGGTCAGTCTTGTTTAATGTAAGGGGCTTTGTGTAGGGCAAGGAATCGCTTGGATTTCAGATATTGTTGTTCCTTCTGAAGAAGAGGAAAGTAATACTGACTTTATGATAAAACAAAAAGTAATACTGACTTTATGATGAATGTAAGATGAATGTATTGCCAGCTCTTAAGTTTCCACATGTGAGTGTGATGGGGAGGCAGAACTCAAAGTGGGACTGCTGACGATATAAGTGGGTCAAATCTCTACTCTTAAAGGGATGATCACCCATGCTTTCCCCTATCAATGTGATGAGGTGTAACATAGTTCTCTTCTCCAATTCTTTTTGTAATTTCCTTACCTGCAAAATTAGTAGTGGGGAAGTCACAGCAGGTGAGGGGCAGTTGACCAGACAGAGGATAGAACAGACGAAAGAATCCCCTTCTTCCTTCATTTTGAGGAACATGAAGACACATGTTTTACAACTCTCAACCCTTCCCATTTTAAAAAGAAAGGGGCCTCTTCTAGTAATTTTTACCCCTTGGTATCCAAAACACATGTAAAACATGCAGTAATGCCTTCATTCCACTCAACCCTCAGAACTCTGCACTTCTCCTAAGTACTCCCATTTTCAATTGCAGGTCCCTTAAAAAATAGAAAGACTTCTTGTCACAATTTTGAGAGGGACTACAGAGGAAAATGGTGGCATTCGGGCTTGCCAAATAGCAGTGCTGAAACTAGTGTGAAAACAAACAGCAGATGAAGAAATCAATACTAGTGTATTGGTATTTGTTCCTCTCTTCCTCACTCCTGAACACCCATCCCAATTATCACCAAAAGATAGCCACCCAAAAGCAATGAAAGTGTGGGCACCATGACGGATTATGAAGAAGCCCTGTTAATTGGTAGTGTAGAATATAATGGTACCATGACTAATTAGGATGTCCTGAATTTGTAGAATAGAATATAATGGGGTTGTTATTAAAGCCCACTGCTACCTTCAAGCTAGCATTCTCCCAATTGGAATATGCAGTCATGTATTTATTGAGTGTGAAGGATGGACTGGGCAGACTCGACTTGAAGACAGCTAATCACAGCTGAAGGAGGCTGCAAGGGGACAGGGTTGTGGATGAAAAGAATGCAACAAGAGCAAAAATGCACCTTTGTAAGAGTTAGGCCTGATCTACACTGGGCATTAGTTTCCAATGCAATTTCCAAACCTGTATTGAAGAAAGTGGTTTCATTGTGAAGATTATTACATAGGAAATTCTGGAATTTGTTTGAGGCCTGAATGGTGATTATGCAAACCACAGAGCACTAATGCTCTTTAAAGGCTTTCTTTCTGTCATATTTTGAAGCCAGCTTCAAACTGCATTAAATGATCAGTGTTCTACAGAGATCTTAGATCTAATCTCATTAGACCATGGCTTTTAAAATACCCGGGTGCAGTGAAAAATATTAATAAACCCTGCTGCTTTCGGACTCTAACACTACAATAACTTACAGTGTTGCTACGTTCTGTGCTGCTGCACTTAAAATCAGACGGATGATGATTGACCCTGCATGGGAATGCAGTTAGAGCAACATGTTACAGCTGAAATGCTACTAGACTCACCATGTGCCCCTCCCTTCCTGTCACACCCCAGCCAGGTACAAGGAACAAACCAGACCAACGCCATGTTAAAACCAAAGATGCAGAGAGACTCAGAAGCAAGCCTCTGCAGCAACCTCTGAGTGAACCCCAAGCATCCAAGGTCAGGCGCAGCCCTGCTAGTTCGCAGGCTGATAAGGGGGCCTGGTACCATGAAGCAACAGATTCTCCTGAGAGGCCAGGTGGTTGCCCTAACAAGCTTACATTCCAAGAGGGCCGGGATGCGGTGGGAACGAAACCTTTCCCAGCCGTTCCTGTGAAAGAGCTCCGACGCAGCCAGCGTATCTTAGATCAAGGCAGCCGGGGCCTATAAAGATCCAGCCCGGAATGAGCTCGGGATCTTGTGCCAACATTTCAGCTACCTTGTCAAGCCTCATGGAACTTTGTCTGGGCCAGGAAAGCCCTCCTGTTTTTGGACTCTAAATCTTGCTAAGCTTTGTCTCAAGAAACTCCTGGATTTAGCCAATTGCGGCACCAAGACTATTTTGCATTTATTGGACTCTTAAAGACTATTGCTCTGCTACAACTGGATGCTGGGAGTATCACTGAACTCTTCTTTTTCTGCCTTCTTTACCTATTTTTTACTTATTCTAAATAAAGCATTTAACTGCAGTTGCTGTGTGTTGGTTTACTACGGGTCTGTCCAAGTCAGGTTGCAACACTTCCCCTTTAGTGCCCCCCCCAGTGTTTTCGACCTTTCCCATCAATCTCTCCCCCACTTTGGTTCCATACCTGTTACAATATACTGTGTTTTAAAATATATTTTAAAACTGTTTTCTAATCTAATTTTAAATAATTGCTTTACTGGGGAGTTGTCCTTCTCCAGTAAAGCAAGTTGTCCTTCCCCTCCCAGGGTGCTTGTGCCCGCTTTGTGCTGGTCAGTGACTGTAATAAAGTTTTTATTGTATTGTAAATGATCAGTGTACACAGGGCCTCAGATAGGGTTTTGAAGCTAACTTGGTTTTGGATTTGAAAGAGAACCATGCATCTAACAGAGACAACATTGGATTGAGGAGAAATAGGATAGCCAATCAGAATTTATTATGGCTTCAGGGATTCTGAAAGAATAGAATATTAGAAGTTAATATATTGTGTTTCTTTATATTGTGTTCTTTTTGTGGTCTCTAAAATGTCTCTAGCTGTCTCAAACCTACATTGGAGTCATGCCATGTGTACCAATATAGGTCCTACACAACATGATAGCCACAGGTCCACATTTACGATAAATAATATGTACTATTGAACAGGTCCACATTTAAAGGGTCATCTTGAGGCCCAGGAACAGATTGAGTGGGGAACAAGGGCAGGATGAGAGGCAGAATTCTTTGGGTTGGCATTTTAAGGCCAGTCTAGGAAAGGATTCTAGCATACCAAGCTATGAATGTTGTTTTGTGATTTTTAAATGCTTGGAAAATAAGACAGGTCAAAGCCATAATTTACTTGCTGAGGAGTTGGAGATGGACTCTGCTCCCTTTGGATTTGATGATGGTTTTGCCATTATTACCAATGAGAAAAGGACACAGAGGTTTGGGATGACCATGCTGGAGATTTATTCTAGCAATAAGTGTGGAAGACAGTTTCCCAAGCAGCAGGATATTCATCTTCTCCAAACCAGTAATTGCTTGTGATTTTTCCAGATTCATAAGGGAGACTATCAAAAAATGATTAATTGAGGCAACAAAGAGGAACAAATTATACAATGAGGGAAGAACAATGGTCTGGAGACAAAGATGACTGCTATTATTCATTGAATGGTCCCCTAACTTAGAGAAAGATGTAGTGCAAGCTTCCATAGACTTAAGACTTCTTTATTGGATGCATAACATCAAGTACCTATAACAGGCCTTTATGAATGAAAAGGCTCATTCCTAGCCAAATAGCAATAGGAATACAGAATTTGTAGATGTGGTGATGGAGTGATGCTTTAGTAATGCATTGCTGAATCATTTGTCTTCAGCTGACAAATAATATGTTACACAATGTGTGCCAACACTGGAGGGTCATTTTCAGTGGCTTCAGATCTCCACAAGCCACATGGTTACTATTTTCATTGACTTAAAGTTTCATTTTAAAATTTATTTTTGGGTCTATCCAGGTGGGCTCCTTGAAATAGCATCCACTTTCTAGTCACAATGTTCAGCTGAAAAAAATTATGTTCCGTATGTTTCATTTTGCTTTTACATTTTGAGTTTGACAATCTGGATGGAGGTCTGTGTGAATCAAGGGCAGCAGAGGGATCCCTAAAAACTTTATGTTCCCTAATGAGAACACAATTGTCACCCGTTCGAACAACAGCACCAGAATCCTGTTGGTATCTTACACATGCATAAGTCCCCCTACAGAAGCAAAACTTCTGTATTCAATTAAAAGTTGTAGAATAAAAGTTATGTATGTAGTGTCATTGTGCATATGTTGTCCATGGACATGAGCAAGCAAATTTGGTTGTATGTTTAATTATGCAAAGGTACCATTAACCACAATAGCTGTGAAACAGTCATTGCAGAGCTCCATATTTATGCTATGCAGTCCAGATATAGAATCTCAAAAATATTGACTGGCATCTTACATTATTTTCATAACACGTAGGTATCAATGACCTAACTGAATGAATGACCTAAGTAAATGAACCCCAGAACCCACCTTAAATGATAGTGATTATGATGATGATGAAAATAATAATAATAATCCTTCCCACCTGTCACTAAGGAGGCTGTCCATACTTTGAACCGGTGCTTGGCCGCTGTGTTGGACTGGGTGAAGGCTAGCAAATTGAAACTTAATCCAGACAAGACAGAGGTCCTCCTAGTCAGTCGAAAGGCTGAACAGGGCATATGGTTACAGCCTGTGTTGAATGGGGTTGCACTCCCCCTGAAGTCTCAGGTTTGCATCTTGGGAGTGATCCTGGATTCATCACTGAGCCTGGAACCCTAGATCTCAGCGGTGGCCAGGGAAGGTTTTGCACAGTTAAGACTTGTGTGCCAGCTGTGCCCGCACCTTGGGAAGTCTGAACTGGTGACGGTGGTCCACGCTCATCACATCTCGAATAGATTACTGCAACACACTCTACCTGGGGCTGCCTTTGAAAAAGGTTCGTAAACTCCAACTAGTCCAATGGGCGGCAGCCAGGTTACTAACTGGAGCAAAATACAGGGAGCATACCACTCCCCTGTTGTGTCAGCTCCCCTGGCTGCCTGTTCATTTCCAGACTCAATTCAAAGTGCTGGTTCTGACCTTTAAAGCTCTATATGGTTCTGGCCCAGCTTACTTGTCCGAACGCATCTGCCGCTACTCTCCACCTTGTAACTTAAGATCATCCAGGGAGGCCCTGCTCTCGCTTCCACCAGCAACTCAACTGCGGCTGGCGGGGACGAGAGGCAGGGCCTTCTCAGCTGTGCCCCCCCCCCCCCGGCTGTGGAATGTGCTTCCAAGTGAAATACGATCAACCCCATCCCTCCTAGCTTTCAGGAAGAAAGTAAAATTGTGGTTGTGGGACCAGGCCTTTTTACAGTAACTGCAGCACTTTATTTGGAACGGACTGTTTTAATGACAGACATGAAACACGGCTTCTGCCATTGATTATTTGAATGTGCATTGTATAGATAGAATTTTTAATGAACTGGATAGCTAATGTTTTAATGTTGATGTTTTAATCTTGTTGTATTAGTATTTTATATTGTGTATTGCTGCCGGCTGTCACGATGCAGGGTCTCGGTCCGGCCCCTTAATCACACACACAGAGACAGTAATCAGCTAACTATTTATTGAATAATAAAAGACAGGTGAAAAGGATAATTGTCCAAAAAAGTATCAAAGTTGCAATCAGAAAAGGCAAAGTGTTCTTAGGTAAATCCAAAGGCAAAAGCTTGGCAAATGCTCCGCAAAACAATGCGGATCAAAACAGACTTGGTCCGTGGCAAGGCAAACAAGGCAAAGTTCATGAAATCAAGCCCAAGAAACTTCTTGGCACAGCACGAGCCTCAGACCTGGCTCCGTGAATCTTCACTCGCTTCACTCCCTTCAGATCAGAAGTGGCCGAGTAACTGAGGATCCGTTCCCACGGATCCTATACTTAATTCCCCTGGTGAGACCCTCGCCGCTCTAGGCTGCGGCGCCAATCTGTGCTTCGGGACCTAGCGCTCCTCTGGCGCTCTAGGCTTCGGTGCCATTCCCTCCTGCTAGACTCGATGCTCTGTCTCCTATCAAAGCTCCGTCCTTGCATCCCAGCACCTGGGTCGCTATCTTCATGAGAGCCAGACTCCCTTTCAGCTTCCATGGGCTCATCCTCCGCTGTTTCCCTGACCCTTTCCTGCGACCCGTAACCACCTGGTTTCTCATACTGATTATCGGAGTCAGCACTTTCAGTGTCAGCCTGACTTTCCCAGCTATCATAGCCATCAGGCCAACCATCGTCCCAGGCCAAGCTCTCTGTGGGAGATGAAGGCCCAGCTAACTCATCATCCCCTTCCTCCATGTCCTCATCAGCTGCAGCTGGCCCTAATGCAAGCGGGACCCCCGGGGCCGCCCCCTGCCCCCCAGGCACGAAAGGGAACTGGGTTGCTACACCGGCATCTAATTGTGCCTTGTAAGTCGCCCTGAATTCCCCCCCCCCCGGGGGTTGAGAAGGGCGGGTTAGAAATACAGTAAATAAATAATAATAATAATATTTTTATGTCTTAGTTTATGTCATCTGTACGCAGATGATGTCCAGATCTGTCACTCCTTTCCACCTGTCACCAAGGAGGCTGTCCAGACCTTGAACCGGTGCTTGGCCGCTGTGTCGGACTGGATGAGGGCTAGCAAATTGAAACTAAATCCAGACAAGACAGAGGTCCTCCTGGTCAGTCGTAAGGCCGAACAGGGCATAGGGTTACAGCCTGTGTTGGACGGGGTTACACTCCCCCTGAAGACGCAGGTTCGCAGCTTGGGAGTGATCCTGGACTCATCGCTGAGCCTGGAACCCCAGGTCTCGGCGGTGGCCAGGGGAGCTTTTGCACAGTTGAGACTCGTGCGCCAGCTGCGCCCGTACCTTGGGAAGTCTGATCTGGCTACGGTCGTCCACGCTCTGGTCACATCCCGAATAGATTACTGCAACGCACTCACGTGGGGCTGCCTTTGAAGACAGTTCGAAATTGCAATTAGTCCAGCGGGCGGCAGCCAGATTACTAACGGGAGCTACATACAGGGAGCATACCACCCCCTGTTGTGTCAGCTCCACTGGCTGCCTGTCCAATTCGGGCTCAATTCAAAGTGCTGGTTTTGACCTTTAAAGCTCTATACGGTTCTGGCCCAGCTTACTTGTCCGAACGCATCAGCCGCTACGTCCCATCCCGTAGCCTAAGATCATCCGGGAGGCCCTGCTCTCGCTCCCGCCGACTTCTCAGATGCGGTTGGTGGGGACGAGGACAGGGCCTTCTCGGTGGTGGCCCCCCGCCTGTGGAATGCGCTCCCTATGGAGGTACGGTCCACCTCATCCCTCCTGGCATTCAGGAAAAAGGTAAAATCCTGGCTCTGGGACCAGGCGTTCCCACACCAGCACTAAGCAGCATATTAGTTGGGATTTTAATGGAAGGGAGGAAGAGGGTCAATGTTTTTATGGTTGAATATTGTTTTAAATGGGAATGATTGTAGATGTTGCTGAGGGATTGTATTTTAATGTCTTAATGTATTTTAATGTGTTGTGGGGTTTGGGGTTTTACGCTGTTGATGTGGCATCGAATTGTGCCGTGCTGTAAGCCGCTCTGAGTCCCCTCGGGGTTGAGAAGAGCGGGGTAAAATCCTGAAATAATAAATAAATAAATAAATAATAAT